>ML136642.1:0-387500 GCA_003999625.1 Oryzias javanicus
TCCATGCCATCATCATCCATCCATCATCCATCTCATCCATCCATCATCATCCATCCATCATCCACATCATCCATCCCATCTCTATCCATGCATCATACATCATCCATCCATCATCACCATCCACCATCCATCCATCATCATCCATCCATCCATCATCCATCATCCTCCATCTTCACCATCATCGTCCATCCATCCATTCCTCATCATCCATCCATCCATCCACATCATCCATCCATCCATTTCTTCATCCATGCATCCATCCATCCATCCATCCATCCATCCATCTCTCCATCCATCCATCTCTCCATCCATCCATCCATCATCCATTCATCCATCATCCATCCATCCATCCTCTCATCCATCCATTCCATCCATCCATCATCCATCCATCCATCCATCCATGCATCCATCCATCCATCCATCCATCTTTCGCTCTCCATCCATCCTCATCCATCATCCATGCATCCATCCATCCATCAATCATCATCCATCCATCCATCCATCCACCATCCATCCATCATCCATCCCATCCATCTCCATCCATTCATACATCGCCATCCATCCATCATCATCCATCCATCCATCTCTCTCCATCCCATCCATCCTCCTCTCTCCATCATCATCCATCCATCCATCATCCATCCATCCATCCATCTCCATCATCCATCCATCTTCCATCCATCCATCATCCATCCTCCATCATCATCTCTCCATCCATCCATCCATCATCTCTCCATCCATCCATCCATCATCATCCATTTCCATCCCATCCATCCATGCCATATCTCTCCATCCATGCCAATCCATGCCATATCCATCATCATCCATCCATCATTCTCTCCATCCATCATCCATCTCTCCATCCATCCTCTCCATCCATCCATCCATCATCCATCCATCATCATCCATCCATCTCTCCATCCATCCATCCATCATCATCCATCTCATCCATCCATCCTCATCCATCCTCATCCATCATCCATTCACCCTCCATCCATCCATCATAATCCATCCATCCATCACCGCATTCCATCCATCATCCATTTCATCCATGCTCCATCATCTCCATCATCATCCATCCATCCATCCATCCATCCATGCATCCACATCATCCATCCATCCATTCATTCATCATCCATCTTTCCATCCATCCATCATCATCCATCATCCATCTCTCCATCCATCCATCCATCCATCCATCCATCCATCCATCTCTCCAATCCATCCATCCATCCATCCATCCATCATCCATCCATTCATCCATCCATCCATCCATCCATCCATCTCTCCATCCATCCATCCATCCATCTCCATCCATCCATCCATCCATCCATCCATCCTCCATCATCCATCCATCCATCCATCCATCCAAAGAACTCATTCCCTTTCAGGCTCTATGTGTTGCTGGAGCCTATGGAAAACCCACACCTGAACCAGGAGAACACGCAAACTCAACATATTGAGAACCCCGGCAGGGATTTGAACCAAGACCCTCTCGTTGCTACAGGAGAGTGCTAACCCTTCCAGCCTGGTCGTCGTGAACATCATAATTGTTGTTCTAAATGCACCAACGCCTTCAGTGTGGCGGCGGGGCGATGGCAGGTTTGATAGTTTTGTGAAAAAAGAGGGGGAGGAGCCTCCTGGGGGGGTCAGATGATGTGACAAACGCTGGGATGATGTAAGCGCTCCTCAGCGCTTGGATTAAAACTATTTCAGGTACAGATTCAGAGCCGATCTCCACAGGTGTGTGAGTCCGGCCAGCTCCTTCCTGTCCATCGGCTTCCAGGTTAATGGTTTTGAGCTTCGACAGAACAGATTTACTATCTGAGCAAGGATTAAATCATCCGTATAGTGCAGGCTGTTAAGGGACCATCAAGCAAAGCTTTAATTAGAAGAGCATAACTAGTATGACCCCCCCCTTCATCCTGAAATGTTCTAAATGATGGGAGGAACAGACTTGGACTTGAACTTCAGGTAAACAGCAGCAGCTCGAGGAGCTCCGCCCAACAAGTGATTTCCTTAATGTGTCTGGGTGGCCTGGATAGAATGACGGCGTCATCCTTCATGTGTTCTTCTAACTGATAATGGTTAGCGTGGAGAGTCACAGTCAATTCAATTATTCCTGTCGATGAACAAAAGGCCTGAAACTGAGAGCAGCTGCAATCTCCTAAAAGAGACAGAAAAACAACCCAAAAAACCGAGACAGCTCTGCAGGCAACACAAGCGCATGTTGGAGTGTGATGCAGATCTGCAGTTCAGATGTCAGACTGGAGGGCAGCCGGCTGCAGGGCGGAGCTGAGAGACAGCAGCCAGTGGCACTTCCCCTCATCTCAACCTCAGCTTTGTCTTTCTGCTCTTCTGTCTGCAGGAGATGCTGAAACTCCACCAGCTGAACCGGGCCGTGTGTCTGCACGCTCTGGTTCTGATGATAGTCTGTCTGTGCAAGCGGAGGACAATAACAGCAAAACCAGGTTTGGACTCATTTTTGTTGTTTTATAAAAACTGCTCTAATCTCTTGGGCTGCACGCTGGTGCAGTGGTTAGCCCAAAGGCCCTGGTTCATGTCCCGGCCGGGGGACCTGAAACAGAACCACCGACTGGGACCCTTCTGTGTGGAGTTTGCATGTTCTCCCCGTTCATGTCTGGGTTTTCTCTGGGTACTCCGGTTTGCTCCAACCATCCAAAAACATGCTTCATAGGTTCATTGGTGACTCTAGATTGCCTCTAGGAGTGATAGTGAGTGTGTGTGGGGGTGTGTGTGGGTGTGTGTGTGTGTGTGTGTGAGTGGGTGAGGCCCTGCAACAGACTGGGACCTGTCCAGGTAAATCCTGCCTTCACCCATCAGTAACCCGGTTAGGCTCCAGCACCCCCGCGACCCCGAAAGGGAAAAGGGTCAAAAAGATGAATGCTCTGATCTCAGTGAAATACAGGATTATATACGGTATTGGGTAGCTAGCATTAGGAATAGATGAAATATTAAAGTCTCCGTCCAGTCTCTGATGTTAGTGAACCAGGATGGTTTATTTCCTTTGATGAATTTACTGGAACAAGATTGAGTCGAGTTCTCCAGTAAGTTAAAGAGGTCTATGTAGAAGCAAACAGCTGTTCCTCAGTCGTGATTGGTCAAAAGAACTATTCTTGGTCTGATATCTTTTTTAACATTTTCTTGATAATCCTCTTTTTTCACATTTTTTCTGTAGTTCAATTCATAAACAGACCAATTAGATGCTTCAGCAGAGGTAGGTGGAGCCTGCTGGCCCCTTTGTCCAACATTCAAGACGTTTGATTGACAGATTTTGTTTTTTCCGCTCTTAAGTGGTAGGATGTGGGCTTCCAATAAACTCACTTGTTGGAAACTTGGAGCTCACAGGTGAGAGTGGTTACCACAGAAACGATGACTCAGACTGACTGACCAATCACTGATTCCTGACATCATCTGTCTCCTCGTATCTTAATAGGCGTGTTTGAGTTGACTTGCGCCTCGCCTGCTTCGTCGGCGAGACTAAGCTGCTGCAGGAGGGGGCGGAGAAAGGCGCCTGAGATGAAGTGGACGACGAGACTGTACAGAACGAGGAGTTGGGGGTTGTCCTCAACATTCGCTGAATTTTAACGCCACTCCTCCTAGTATGATCTGTGCCGTTATTCTTTTATAGTATTTTTTACATCTCTTAGAGTAAAACAGATTAAAAAATAGTCGGGGATCATTGCATGTGCACAGTCCCAAATAAACAGATAAAAATAAAAATTAAGGTTCATTTTAAGACAACTACGACACACATAACCACAGATTATTTAAAATCTTGTATATTTTCATCAGTGATTCACCACCTTCTAGAAAGAGTAAAAAAATACACAGATTTCCTCATAGCACCAGTTATTTCACAAAACCTACAAAAACTTCAGACAACTGTTTCCCACAATGCATTGTTTTGTATCATCAAGGCGGCTTGCAGCCAGCGCAGTACCTATTTTCTGGCTGCGCTGGCTTAGGTAGGCGCCTTGAACCCGCCCCTTTCTCACGATACTTCATGCCGTCACAAATGTGACGTCGGTGACAGAAACTAACCAGCATGCACCGCAATCCAGGCGATCTGCGCAGCGCCGCGTCCGCCTGCATGATCTCCAACACGCCTGAAGTCTTGTACCTTAATGCAGTGGATTCAGCACCTCAGCTGCTGCAGGGGCCACATCAAGGGCCCAGGCCAGGGCTTCCCAACCTGGTCCCTGAACCTACCACCCAACCTGTTTTCTTTTACTGCTTTCTGCTGACTGGGGTGTGTCTTTATTCTGGTTGACTAAACACACCTAATCCAGTTAATCAGCAGCAACAAGGGAGAGCTAAAAGACGGGCGCAGCGGTAGAGCTCAACAACCAGAAACTGCCCCCCCAGCCTGGGTTTATTAGCAGAGACTGAAGGGTAGGACACACCGGACTACGTCTGGTTCTGGCATAGCAGTGCTGCTGCAGACAGCTTGTTAAATCAGATTTCTGATAAAATGAAGATTCTTTGATCTAATAGAGATAAAACCAGTTTCTATGCATGACTGTTTCACCTACACGACTTTGATTGGTTCTTATAATCCGACTTCTAGTTCAGAATCAGCTGTTCTGACCACTGCAGCTGAATCTGTGGTTAACCAGCAGCAGTGTGGCAGCCCCGCCTCTCATTTCTCAAATGCACATAGAGATTTCTACAGTAGAACAGCTTCAGAGTTACTAAAAACTTTTAGCAAACATTGTTTTTGGTTTATTGAACCTTTTCTCTCTTGCTTACATGTTAAAACCATTACAGTGTTCCTCCTTTCCAAATATCATCACTAATGAACAAACCTCTCATGTTGAAATGTTTTTGGCTGACTAGTACGGAGGTTCTGCCATCTTTTGAGTTTTTTTCATTCCTTTAAAACTTGTTTTGCTATTTTATTTAAGATTTGTTTGGGGAAGCTTAAGATCCTTCATCATGTGTCTCTACTTTCACAGCAAACATCTTCATCATCTTCATCATCCACATTCAGCTGAAAGCAAACAGAACGTTGGACTTCTGCCACAAAATCCTTAATCGTCTCTAAAGATTTCATTAAATGAAAGTTGAAATCTATTATGTACTCAGTCTGTCCTGCTTTTCAGGTACTGTTTAACATCTTAGTTTATTAAAACAAAATGTTTAGTCTTTGTTTCTGATTCTTCTAATGTTTGCAGGTCTCTGGATTCATTTGTAGCTGCTGTGTTTTTAATGAGAATCCCGCTGACGTACGCAGAGAGCCTGAAAAAGTCGGGGCAGCAGAGGCTGTCATCTCAGCAGACAGGAGCTCGGTTCAAAGTGGTTATATTTTGTGTGGATTTGCATTTGTTCCTGCGTCTGCGTGGGTTTTCTCCAGGTACTCCTGCCTCCTCCCACAGTCCAGAGATTCATGTGAGGCTGAATTTAAATGAGCCACAGAGGGACTGTGAGTGTGCATGCTGCAGCTCACGCTCTCTCTTTCCAGATATTGGAGTGTTTTGTGGAATCATGAAGTTCTTCAGATGAATAAGGTCACAGAGCTGCGTTTTCTGAACTCCTCTGCGAATTGCTTATTGTTTCTGCTTCCTGCTAGACGTCACAGCAGGAACCTTCGTACTCTCTCTGCCAACTGGCATAGTTTAGCTTTCAACCTGGACCGCAGCCTAATTATGCATCATGGTTTCTTTGCTTTTGTTGGAGCTCTGAGTAAATGCTCCTCTCACTTCCCATCTTCTTTGCGTTCTGATGATGAAGACTGACGAACCACCTGTCAGGGATCCGGATTCACTCGTCTGATTGGCACATGCTTGGAGATGATGTTGTTTCCTCCCACAAGCTGACCTTTGAGAACAGCATGAGGTGCAGTTTGTGCTGCTTGAAAAGCACATCATACACATGCTCACTTTTACAACACAAACACAAGAGGAAGAAACCATCTGCACTCGTTTGATGTCGGTCTGCTTCAGGAACTCTCCTCTTCAAACTCACAACATTAAGAATCTCTTTTAGCATTTTTTTTTTCTTATGAATTCTCCTCTGACATCCAGTGAGCTGATCGTTTCAGGACCTTCACCTCAGCTCCTGCTCACTGAGCCCTCCAACAGCACTACTTTAGTAAAACCAAAAGAAAAGTTCCAGGACAAAAAATCAAAAATGTGAAATCTATGCTCTCTGCCAACCTAAAACACACAGAGACAACCCCCCCCCCCCCCCCCCAAAAAAAAAAAATAAATAAAAAAAAATAAAAAGCAAGCAGTGAGGCTCTGCTGTTCCTTGGAGAAGCATTGGGTCACCTGAAGGACAGTAAAGTCTCTCATTCTGGACGGAGGGGGCAGATGGAGAAACCTTCCCTCCACAGAGAAGTTCCTGCAGGGTGGGGTGGGAGGGGTGGGAGTGGGGTCTTATTTCCACCCACATACTTAAAACAAACCTCTACCAAGACCTCCCATCAAAAGCCAGAATCCTCCATCTGCTGTTGGAGTGGAGACAGATCTTCTGACGTCCAGACAAATGTCTGGTTGAAGGACCAGAAGCAGCTGTGGGTCTACAGAGACAGGTTCCCAGCAGGAGCTGAGCAGATGTTTCCTCCCGTCCTCCTGAGGTGCTCTGGCTCATGCTGGCGGTGCTCCTCTTCATCTCAGGTACAGCTGTTCCCACGCTGCTTCAAACTCTGGATCTTTGTGGGTTCTGATCTATAGAACCTTTCAATGTAATATTTTGATTATGGAGGACATTCCTGTACATCTCTGCAGGACAGGTGAAGCCTTTTGGACCTGGCTGCAGGTTCCTCTGCAGAAACCAGACAGTAAACAGACCACAGGACAGGCAGAACCAGAAGAGGATGGCTGAGTACGGAGCCGTCTCTGTGATCAGACACTAATTATTCCTCGTAAACACATGAGTCATTCAGCTTCGATTGCTGCCTCTGATGGTCAGCCTGAAGGCTGAAGCTGAAGCTGAGCTGCAGAGTTTCTGCCTCACAGTGATTATTACCACCAGATTGTAATATCACAGCTGCAAAATGAGAAAGAGATGAAAATTGATTTGAGTTTCAGTCCTTTTCTCTGAGACTGTTTATCCATGCAGACGAGGTCCACACACATGCATCCTCATGAAAATACGATCCGTCCACTCATCCCATCAAATGACCCTCAGCTTCCACAAGAACAGTAAACACGTATGAGATGCATCGCTGTTGCCATGGTTACAGACCCATTGGAGCACCTGAATCATTGAAGCCCATAATCCTCCAGCAAACACTTAGTCTTTTACTCCTTCAGGAACGCACACACCCCAGACTCAGACGGGAGGATGGAAACGCTGTGGACCCGCGGCTCTGCAGAGGGTTTCAGTTTGAACACAAACAGGTTTCATGTGATCATTTATGTGTGGCAGACCAGACCAGAACATTTACATCGAACAAAATAAGTTCAAGGGTCTTCTTTGGGGTTCTTTATGGTGAGAAATAAACAGTATAATACACTTAAAAGCTCAAAAAGTTGTTTTCTTCATGGTAGTTTAGTGAACGGCGTTGGTTTGCGCATGTGGGCTGCGGACTTCAACAGGGTCTCCAGTGATGGTTGAACACTCTGTCCTGTTGTGGCTCGTCGATCTCACAGAAACACCCTCTCTGTGGAAGTGTGCTGCCGTGTCTGCGGCCCAAAGACAAGAGTCAGGCTGAAGCAACGACTCGCCGAGCAGACAGCAGAGCGCCGCTCATGCAGGGCGGTGTCTGCTGAGGGTTCCTGTCAGAAGATACATGTGAAGATGACAGCAGAGAGGAGCCGTCCTCTCATTCACATCTCCTCTCTCCATAACATCCTCCAACCCCCACAGATCACTGAGCTTCAAACCGTCTGTCTGTCCCGTCCTGCAGCACAGGAACACCAACTCCAGAATCAGCGGCGTTGAGGTAGAGCCACCGAGAGGCTGACGTCAACCAGATCCCTGCAGCCCAGGAACACCAACCTTTCCGTCTCTGTTCGACTGCAGTTTGAAGTCTTTCTTCATGAAGACGTCTGCTCGGTTAACCTGTGAAGTTAGACTCCACATCCTCCAGAAGACAAGTCTTTGAAAGATGAGCAAAGCGTCTTTGGTTTCAAAGCGGGAAGTTCTGGTTAAGATTCTGGTTGACAGATGATGGAGACTCAGCTGGATCAGGGAGCGATCACGTTTATATGATTTGGTTTGATCTTCTCTCCTGTAGACAGTTCAACAAAAGCTGCAGCACAGCTTCTTCACTGCCAGTCTCTGGTCTGTGACAAACACAAACAGGTCAACCACACAGCAAATACTGTATGAGCGATAGGATTCCAGGAGGAGGAACTCAGCTCGGTCTGATCTCTTTGATCAACAGTTTCCCTCCAAACATGCCCTGCAGGCTGAGAGTATGTTTAATGTCAAGTTTTCACATCATCTGGAATTCTGATTTATTCCAGCCGGATCCGACCTTCTCGCTCCAGGGTGAGTTCCTGCTAAAATGATCAACTCATTGGTAGAAAGTGGATGAAAACATATGATAAATATTCTGTGATAAATGAGATATCCCCCATCCAGCAGGAATCTCTGTGGATGGATGGATGGATGCATGGATGGATGGATGGATGGATGATGGATGGATGGACGGATGGATGCATGGATGATGGATGGATGGACGGATGGATGATGGATGATGGATGGATGGATGGATGGATGGATGGATGATGGATGGATGGATGGATGATGGATGGATGGATGCATGGATGATGGATGGATGGATGGATGGATGGATGGATGATGGATGGATGAACAGATGGATGCAAGGATGATGGATGGATGATGGATGGATGATGGATGGATGATGGATGGACGGATGGATGCATGGATGATGGATGGATGATGGATGGATGGATGATGATGGATGGATGATGATGCATGATGGATGGATGGATGGATGATGGATGGATGGATGATGGATGGATGGATGGATGATGGATGGATGGATGATGGATGGATGATGGATGGATGGATGGATGATGGATGAATGGATGGATGGATGGATGAACGGATGGATGGATGATGGATGGATGGATGAACGGATGGATGGATGATGGATGGATGGATGATGATGCATGATGGATGGATGGATGGATGATGGATGGATGTGGATGATGGATGGATGGATGGACGGATGGATGCATGGATGATGGATGGATGGACGGATGGATGATGGATGATGGATGATGGATGGATGGATGGATGGATGGATGGATGATGGATGGATGGATGGATGATGGATGGATGGATGCATGGATGATGGATGGATGGATGGATGATGATGGATGGATGAACAGATGGATGCAGGATGATGGATGGATGATGGATGGATGATGGATGGATGATGGATGGACGGATGGATGCATGGATGATGGATGGATGATGGATGGATGGATGATGATGGATGGATGATGATGCATGATGTGGATGGATGGATGGATGATGGATGGATGATGATGGATGGATGGATGGATGATGGATGGATGGATGATGGATGGATGATGGATGGATGATGGATGAATGGATGGATGGATGGATGAACGGATGGATGGATGATGGATGGATGGATGAACGGATGGATGGATGATGATGGATGGATGATGATGAATGGATGATGGATGGATGGATGGATGGATGATGGATGATGGATGGATGGATGGATGGATGGATGGATGATGGATGGATGCATGGATGGATGATGGATGATGAGATGGATGGATGATGATGGATGATGGATGGATGGATGATGGATGAATGGATGGATGGATGGATGGATGGATGATTGGGTGAACGGATGGATGGATGATGATGGATGGATGATTGATGCATGATGGATGGATGGATGGATGATGGATGGATGGATGATGGATGGATGGATGGATGGATGATGGATGGATGGATGGATGATGGATGGATGGATAGATGATGGATGGATGGATGATGGATGGATGATGGATGGATGGATGATGGATTGGATGATGGATGGATGGATGATGGATGGATGGATGGATAGATGATGGATGGATGATGGATGGATGATGGATGGATGGATGATGGATGGATGATGGATGGATGGATGATGATGGATGATGGATGGATGGATGATGGATGGATGGATGGATGGATGGATGGATGGATGGATGGATGATGGATGGATGATGGATGGATGATGGATGGATGATGATGATGGATGGATGGATGGAATGGATGATGATGGATGGATGGATGGATGATGGATGGATGGATGGATGGATGGATGATGGATGATGGATGGATGATGGATGGGATGATGGATGATGGATGGATGGATGGATGATGGATGAGATGGATGGATGGATGGATGGATGATGGATGGATGGATGATGGATGATGGATGGATGATGGATGGAATGGATGGATGATGGATGGATGGATGTGATGATGGATGATGGATGGATGGATGATGGATGGATGATGGATGGATGGATGGATGATGGATGGATGGATGATGGATGGATGGATGGATGATGGATGGATGATGGATGGATGGATATGATGGATGTGGATGATGGATAGATGGATGGATGGATGGATATGATGATGGATGGATGGATGATGATGGATGGATGATGGATGGATGGATGATGGATGGATGATGATGCATGATGGATGGATGATGATCTGGATGGATGGATGGATGATGATGGATGATGGATGGATGGATGGATGATGGATGGATGGATGGATGATGGATGGATGATGGATGGATGGATGATGGATGGATGATGGAATGGATGGATGGATGATGATGGATGGATGATGGATGGATGGATGATGGATGGATGGATGATGGATGGATGATTGATGGATGGATGATGATGGATGGATGATGGATGGATGGATGATGGATGGATGATGATGCATGATGGATGGATGATGATGGATGGATGATGGATGGATGATGATGGATGGATGATTGATGGATGGATGATGATGGATGGATGATGGATGGATGGATGATGTGATGGATGATGATCATGATGGATGGAGATGATGATGGATGGTGGGATGGATGGATGGATGATGGATGGATGGATGATGATGGATGGATGGAGGATATGGATGATATGATGGATGGATGATGATATGGATGGATGGATGGATGATGGATGGATGGATGATGGATGGATGGATGATGGATGGATGGATGGATGGATGGATGGATTGATGGATGATGGATGATGTATGGATGGATGATGGATGGATGGATGGATGATGGATGGATGATGATGGATGGATGGATGATGATGGATGGATGATGGATGGATGGATGATGGATGGATGATGGATGGATGATGATGGATGGATGGATGATGATGGATGGATGATGGATGGATGATGGATGGATGATTGATGGATGATGGATGATGGATGGATGGATGATGGATGGATGATGGATGGATGATGGATGGATGATGGATAGATGATGGATGATGTCTCTACGTCTGCAGGGACCTGGTCATTCCCAGAAGAACGTTGAGTTTTAGTCAAACCTGACAGTATTTTGCTGCTGTAGCTTCATTCATCTCCATTAAATTTGTGTATGCAGCACCTTAAACAAATCCAATATTAGAAACATTACAGCAGCAATGTGAATTAATGATAGTTTCAAATTATTAAATAAAGAAATAAAAGCTTTGTGTCGCTCAGTTCGTGTGTGTTCCTTTCTGAGTCAGATGGTGATCTTTCAGATTATTCCTACACCACATAAATGCAGCATTTCTTTGAGTTCACATTTTCCTCTGAAGAACATCAACCCATTGGATCACCCAAAAGAGAACAAAAATCAAAATTTAGAAATTAAAACTTCCAAATTTTCTGTTTTTAAATGAATATATGTGAATTTCAATCCAAATTAAAGCATGTTTTTCTCTAAATTCCATATTATTTTTTTAGTTTATGAGGTTGATTACCAAATCTCTCCTTCCATCTGCTCCTTGTCCGGCCCTTATGCCAAATTTTAGAACCCTATGTGGCCCACGGGTCAAAACATTTGCCCACCCCTGATCCAGATGAATGAAGTGCGTTCACATTGTTACACATGTCAAACATGTTTAGGAGGGTCATGTTTTAGTTATGAATATTTAAATATAAATATGTATGCATACTGTTCATAAACTCACCCTGTGGGTGGTCCTCTCTGCTGGACTCCATCAGAAGTCTCGGAGATTCTGGGACCTCTGTGGATCCTGGGATCTGCTGGTTCTTCCAGTTTGGGGGGTGTCAGCATGAGTGACGGCTGGTTCCTTCTCTGTGTTCTCTGTGCGCTCTTCTCTCCTCCCTCATCATCACGTTGACTCTCTTCCTGTTCTCGTCTGATGCTGTAAAGTGACCCGCCTGGCAGGGTTTCAGCTGTTGACATGGTCAAAACGTCCTCTGAGTCTGTTTTAACAGACCCCCCCCAGCAGACCTGCAGTATGTAAACAGTCCACTCCACCAAACCAAATAACTGTCTGCTGCAGCTCTGACAAATCACAGCAGGAGAGCTGAACGTTTAATGAGTCCAGCAGAGCATCAGCTCGAAGCTGCAGCTCCTCGCTCTGTTGTGTGTGTGTGGTGTGGGGGGGGGGGGGGGGGGGTGTACGGGGGTCTGCACCCTCCTTACAGGACAAGAGTGGGGTCTGTATTACCCAGACGCACTTATATGAAATGTTTGCACCACTCCAATAAGAACAAAAGTCACAGTATGTAGGTCAAAAAGTCTTAAACTGGAAGCAAAATGTTCAGTTTAAAAAACAAAACTTTCTTTATTGCAAAAGAAACTAGATATATAGCATAAGCTACAATAATGCTAGTGTGAATGCTGTAAGCTGAATGTGGCTGCTGAAAATGCTAGTGCTGATAGAAAAAAAAGGCTGAAACTAATACCTAAAAACGCCGAAGCTAACAGCTCACTAAAATATTAGTTAAATGCCAAATTAGCCTAATAAATGGGTAAAGTGTCTAATTTAGGCAAAACAGCTAGTATAAAGTGAAAATATTAGCTAAAATCCAAATTACCCACAAAAAAACTGTAAAGGTTTAATTCAGCCAAAACAGCAGGCATTTTTCTAGAAATCTTAGATAAACTCCAAATTACCCCCCCCACCCCAAAAAAAAAAAAAACTTAGCATGTAGCTAAACTTGACCTTTTTGTCAGTCAACGTTTGTTTTGAGTGCATCATCCCAAGTCGAGAGTCCCTCTTCTACCAGAGGCAATAAAGCTGACTAAAGGTACTATTTCTATTTCACACCTGGATGTAAAATCCTTAAACTCTCGGTAACCCTGGACAAGGCCTAGCTAATATACATTTCAAACTCTGTTTTTTGTCTGGAGGACACTTTCAAAATAAAGCTAACTGTCTGGACCCAACAGATCTGTAACCCCCTGTTGGGCCTGCGGACAGATTTTTGGTGTGAGACTATGTAACCTCGTATGACATTTTGAAGACAGACAGAACTTTTGTCAATCAGACCTAACATGTACAACATCTGTTCACAGCTTCAGAAAAAAAGCACTGATATCAAATGTGTATAATCAAACTTTATTCCTAACAGAAGAAAAGTTTCTAATTCCTTTGAGGTTAATCCATGAAATAATCCTGTGTAGCCATCAAGCTTGGAGAATTGAATTTCTGTGTTATGTAAATGAGGACGTGTTTTATTTAGCCACATATAGGATCACACAAAAATAGGACTTATATTAATATTTTCATATCTATTTTTAAATCGGTGTAATGTGTTCCCGCCCCCTCGTGCAGCTGAGTTTAGTAACAGTTGAAAGTTTGTTATCCTTCATCTGGGAAGACCAGAGCTGGGCCTTACGATAATCTAATCTACTGGAAACAAATGTATACATTAACCCTGCTACCGAGATTCCTGTTTTTCTTCCAGGCTTTTCCCGCTGAAATCACCAAACAACAGCTTTTGGAAAGGGACAAAATCCTTTTGAGATTCATCTGTCTGGGCAAAAAGCCACGAGTCAGATTTAAAACCCTTCAGCTTTCTCAAGAGAAAGGAGGGATGGCGGTACCTAATTTAAAAGATTACTTTTATTCTGCACAACTCAAACTGCTAATAAGTCTTTGTAACCCAAATGACCATGCCTGATGGAAAGACATTGAATTACTTTTAGTTTCAGACCCTCCACTACAGGCGTTAATGAGAAACAAAGACATTAGGAAAAACCTAAGCAAAACTGAAAATCCCTGGATAGTGATACAATTGAAAATCTCGTCTCAAATTAAGGAGGAATGAGGACTGCACAATAATTTAAAGAATGTGAGATGGTGCGCATACGACCATGACTTCAAGCCCAATCGGTTAGACACTAGAGTTCTCAACTGGACAATGCAAGGACTGAACACGTTACTCTCTACTTGACAAGGGAAGAATGAAAGAATTCCAAACACTTAAGGACAATCATAAATTAGGGAAAAAAATGACTTTTACAGATATTTGCAACTACTCTACTATATTACAGTTTTTCCCAAATCAGGTAAAAAGGATAATTTGTTCCTGTCGTGTAGCCAGTGATGTGGATGAAGTCTTCTGGTCTGACCAACAGAGAAAAGATGGTGAAATGCAGTAAATGTGTCCCTGGGTTTACATTAAAAATGAACAAAATAAATTAAAACCCTGTACTCTATTTCATTCAATTTTTTTTTTGTGGGGGTGCATTTCTTATAAATTGTGAACAGTGTCAAGTGTTTTGTTGCATAGTGTGTTGTGATTGCTGCAGGTTTGTTAGTTTTGACGACAGAGTCTTCATTATGAACTCAAAGTGAGATTTTGACTCAAGAGTCAAGAAGACTCCCCATTGGGCCCACCACCTGCAGGGGAGCCCTGAAGGGGCCGGTGCATTGTGGTTTGGGCGGTGGTCGAAGGCGAGTGCCTCAGTGGCCCAAACCCCAGGCATGGAATTTGGCTCTTGGGACATGGAACGTCACCTCTCTAGGAGGGAAGGAGCCTGAGCTGGTGCGAGAGGTTGAGAGATACCGGCTAGATATAGTTGGGCTCACCTCCACACACAGCCTGGGCTCTGAAACTCAGTCCCTCGAGAGAGGCTGGACGCTCTACCATTCTGGAGTTGCCCATGGTGAGAGGCGGCGGGCTGGGGTGGGCTTACTCGTGAGCCCCCAGCTCAGCCGCCAAGTGTTGGAGTTCGCACCGGTGGACGAGAGGGTCATGTCCCTTCGCCTTCGGGTGGGGGACAGGTCTCTGACTGTAGTTTCGGCTTACGGGCCAAACAGCAGTTCGGAGTACCCGGCCTTCTTGGTGTCTCTTGAAGGGGTACTGGAAAGCGCCCCAATGGGAGACTCCGTCATCCTCCTGGTGGCCTTCAACAGTGACAGTGGCACCTGGAGAGGCGTGATTGGTTGGCATGGCCTCCCTGACCTAAACCCGAGCGGTGTTTTGTTGTTGGACTTCTGTGCTCATCATAGTTTGTCCATAACAAACACCATGTTCGAAAACAAAGGTGTCCATCAGTACACCTGGCATCAGGACACCCTAGGTAGAAGATCGATGATTGACTGTAGTCGTTTCAGACGATCTCCGGCCGTGTGCTTTGAACACTCGGGTAAGGAGAGGGGCGGAGCTGTCCACTGATCACTACCTGGTGGTGAGTTGGATTCGCTGGCGGGGGAGGAGGCCGGAAAGACACGGCAGACCTAAACATACCGTAAGGGTCTGCTGGGAACGTCTGGCTGAACCCTCCGTCAGGGAGGTCTTTAACTCCCACATCCGGGAAAACTTCAAGCAGGTACCAAGGAAGGTTGGTGACATTGAGTCCGAGTGGACCATGTTCTCCACCTCTATTGTCTCTGCTGCGGTCACAGGGTCTCTGGTGCCTGTCCCGGCGGCAACATCCGAACTCGGTGGTGGACACCAGAAGTAAGGGATGCCGTCAAGCTGAAGAAGGAGTCCTATCAGGCCTGGTTGACTTGTGGGACCCCAGAGGCAGCTGACAGGTACCGGCAGTCTAAGCGAGCTGCAGCCTGGGCAGTTTTGGAGGTAAAATCTCGGTCCTGGGAGGAGTTTGGTGAGGCCATGGAGAAGGACTATTGGTTGGCCTCAAAGAGATTCTGGCAAACCATCTAGCGCCTCAGGAGGGGAAAGCAGTTTTCTGCAGGCACCGTTTTCAGTGCAGGTGGGGATCTGCTGACCTCAACTGGGGACATTGTCGGGTGGTGGAAGGAATACTTTGAGGATCTCCTCAACACTGATGACACGCCTTCCGTTGAGGAAGCAGAGGCTGAGGAAACTGGGATGGAACTGTCCATCACCCAAGCTGAGGTCACTGAGGTAGTCAAAGGGATCCTGGGTGGTTTCCGTCCTGGCCATGGACCAGTGGACCAGCTCTACACCCTCTCCAGGTGCTGGAGGGTTCGTGGGAGTTCAATCATCCAGTCCATATGTGTTTTGTGGATTTGGAGAAGGCGTTCGACCGCGTTCCCCGTGGTGTCCTGTGGAGAGTGCTCTGGGAGTATGGGGTCCGGGGAGCCTTACTGAGGGCTGTCCGGTCTCTGTTCGACCGGAGCAGGAGCTTGGTCCTCATAGCTGACAGTAAGTCAGACCTGTTCCCGGTGCATGTTGGACTCCAGCAGGGCTGCCCTTTATCACCGGTTCTGTTCATAGTCTTTATGGACAGAATTTCTAGGAGAAGTCAGAGACAGGAGGGGATCTGGTTTGGAGACCACAGGATTTCCTCTCTGCTCTTTGCAGATGATGTTGTTCTGTTGGACCTCCAGCATGCATTGGAGCGGTTTGCAGCCGAGTGTGAAGCGGCTGGGATGAGGGTCAGCACCGCTAAATCTGAGGCCATGGTTCTGGACCGGAGAATGGTAGTTTGTCCTCTCTCAGAGGGTGGAGTGCTCCTGCCTCAAGGGGAGGAGCTTACATTTCTTGGGGTCTTGTGTAGGACTGTGGATCGTTGCTTAGGTGGCAATTTGATACGATTCACGAATCAAGCTCAATGATTCACGAATCGAACCACGATTCTTACTTTTTAATATTATGTTTATTGCTATGTGTATGTCTAGATGGAGGAGAAATGAAAGTATTTGTATTAAATCACCAACAATTATACCTTTATTTAGAACAAGAGATCAGAATCAACAAAACTGATTTAAAAAAAGAAAAGAAAAAAAACCCCACTAATATTCAGATAGAAAGAATATTTGTTTGTCATTTTAAACTTGTGTTTTTGTCAACCTTCTGGTTAAGTTCGGCAGTAACATAAACAACATAAAGAGGATCAAAATCTCTGCTGTTTTGTATCATTTAACAACAAAACTTGGAAATGTTTTCCAGTTTTCTATCCTCAAAGTTCTTCAATATTTTACGTTCTAGGCATTACATATTGGTGCAGAGCCCATAGGAAAAAAATGTTTTTTCCGCAGCAGTATCCTCTGATTCACGTTGATTCCATCCTCCTTTCAGCAGCGTGAGGCTGCTGTTTTTCAGAATAAGATGGAGTTTCGTTAATTGCGTCAACTGTTGAAGAGTTACCATAATCAAAAGAACGTAAACACTGGAGCTAAAGCTCTGATGTTAAAGCTAATTAGTTTTTTCAGAAGTTATGTCAGTGAACAGAACTTCAGTCTCAGTTTTTGAACGGAAAAAAGCTCTCGCTAGTTTTACTTTGAAAACTGGAAGCTTCACCGTCACGAAGATGTGTACTTCCGGTGAATAACGCATAATGAATAATCTGCATTCCAGAGGAAAAATACATCATTACCAGATAATATTTTGATAATATTTTACTACAATTTACTATATTTATAAAGATCGCGAATCAGTGATTTTTGACGTCGAAAATATTCGTACTCAGATTTTCGGGAGCAGATTGCGAATACCCGAGCACCCGGATACTCGTTACAGCCCTAGTCTTGTTCACGGATTGGATTGGTCTTAAAAATAGAGCCAGAAAGCAAAGCTCTGGATTTACCGATCGATCTTCGTTCCAGTACTCACCTATGGTCATGAGCTTTGGGTCATGACTGAAAAACGAGATCCCGACTACAAGCGGCTGAAATGAGTTTTCTTCGGAGGGTGGCTGGGCGTTCCCTTAGAGATAGGGGGAGGAGCTCAGTCACCCGGAGAGATCTCGGAGTAGAGCCGCTTCTCCACATCCAGAGGAGCCAGTTGAGGTGGATCAGGCATCTGGTCCGGATGCCTCCTGGACGCCTCCCTGGAGAGGTGTTCCAGGCATGTCCCAATGGGGGGTCGCCCCGGGGAAGACCCAGGACACACTGGAGAGACCATGTTTCTCTGCTGGCCTGGGAACACCTCTGGGTCCCCCAGAGGAGCTGGAGGAAGTGGCCGGGGAGAGGGAAGTCTGGGCATCTTTAGACTGCTGCCCCCGCGACCCGGTTCTGGATGAACGGAAGAAGATGGATGGATGGAGTCAAGGATTTTGTATATTTAGCTTATATTTTGAAAATTATGTTTGATGTTTGGTTAAATTGGTTAAATGTTTCAGAAAACGTGTTTTAACATTTGGGAAATACTGTAGTTTGAAATCCTCCACAATACACAAGAACCTGTGCTCAGTGAAATGTTTAACAACATACAAAGGAAAATGTAAAAAAGGGATGGTATTTAGACTTTACAAAGAATTTATCAATAAAAAAATGACTTAAACTAAATCCATAAGAAGTAAGTGGGAGAAAGAAAGCAACACCACTGACAGATGAAGAGTGGAGGGACTGCTGTAGATCAGTGTGGAAATGTACAAATTCACATGTATAGAGAGAGTTCAGATGGAAATGTTGGATGAAGATTTTTATAACATTCAAACAAAATAAACTTGGCAATGAAGACAGAAACAAGTGCTGGAGACTTAGAAGCCAACTATTACCACATATGTTGGAATCGTCCCATTATAAAACCATTTTGGAAGGGAAAACATAAACATATTGAATCTATATTAAATGAGACAACACCCTGTAATTTTACTAACTTGATTATAGGTAAGACATAACTACAGCCTAGTAATGAAAATGTATTCAGAATACTATCAAGTGCTGGTATAAAAGCATTGAGCAGACACTGGCTCCTCCCCACTGTACCCAGCTCAGACTGGACAGACATGGTCGCGATGGACATCGTATGTTGATCACTCCCAACAAATAGAAGTAATAAACATGTCTGACTTGTGATTATAATTGAGATGAATCAATCACTGATCACCCCCCCCTTTTTTTTTTTCTTCCCTCCCTATTAATGCCTCCACTGTTCCCTTTCTTGTTTTTTGTTTGATGTTCTGTTACTGGAGAATGTTGAGAATGGAGAAATCAAGGCTCTAAAACTGGCCTGAAGTGAATTTGAATGCAACGTTTCAGAACTTTCTCTTATGAAGAAAGATTTAAAAACATGGATGCATTAGCATCTCAGTGCTGGTAGGAGAGGAAAATGAGCGAATTTTGGCAATATTTTAAGGTGATTATAACCTGTTTGTTGTATTTTTAATTTGTGTCCTGGTTTAGGTGTAAGAAATTCTAAGATAAAATTTAAAAGAGTATTAATAATACGAGTGTTTAATAAATAGGCCTCAATGACCAAATGTTTTGATGTTGCATACATAAATATTGTGTGTGAAGAACTCTAAATGCTTGTTGAATAAATGATTTGAAGCATTTCCAAAAATAGATTTAGCTTTTATATTGTTTTAGCTGACTTTTTTTTTTCTTTCTTTTTACTGAACCTAAATCTGATCCGAACTGTGACCCTAAAACCATGACGCCATGAGGGTGAAGGCTTGAAACTTTGTTTTTAGGATGAAAAACATTTTATTTATTATTACTATTAATATTATTATTTAAACATATTTCAGTTTGCTATAATATCTGATGTTGTCCCTGTTTGCTGTTGTAAAAGTGTCTTAATGTGAACACAAAAGTAAATATTACCAAAACGAACCAAAATTGAATTAAATGATTTCCTTTTTAGATTATTTTATAATGGTTTAGTTTGATTGATGATTTGACTCAGACAAATCCACCTAGTTGGACATGGAATAGAAAGCCATTAATCAGTTCATTATTACATCCCTACTACAACTGCAGAAAAGACTTTTAAAAGGGATATTTAAACTTTGTTTTTAACATTAAAAATCTTTCTTTCTCTTTTCAAAAGAGAAACTTTTCAACTCAAAGAACTAAGACCTCCCCGTTCCAAATGTGTTCCAGACGTCTTTCTGCTGTGGAACCATCACTGATCAATGAAAATCTTATCATATTTCCACATAGAGGCCTCATAACTCTGTAAAGGATAAAATGGGCTTAGAAAATGTGTCTGAACATCCAACCTGTTTCTGAAACACTTTAGAACTGCTGCCCGTGGATCAACGTTCCATCTGTCCGGTCTGTGTCACAACTTCAAAATAAAACAGAATTCAATCAAATCTAAACGCAAAGGAACCAATTAAAACAAATATTACAGTTCCAAAATAGAGTAATTGAAACTTTTGATTAAGAAAAAGTTAAATCTATGATGAACAACTTTAGCAAAAAGAAAAAAAGCTGCACAGAAGACTGACGTCTCGACCTCGAATGAGCGAGTGATGCTCTGTTCAGGCTGACCGGAGGAGCGTCAACGTTCATGGAGATGAAAGTATCGCTGCAGTCAAACAAACAAACAGCTGGAGCTTCAGATGAACTGAAACCCACAGAGAATCTCCAGCAGGGCTGACGTGAGTTATCAGAGGACAATGAACTTCTCTTCTGAAAATGGCTCATCTGAACAAAAGTTTATCCTGTTTGTCATCAAGCTGAAAATACAATTCCAGATGAAAAACAGTTTTCAGAAGAAAGGTTCTGGAATGGTGAATCTCCAAATCAGATTAAAAGCTTCAAATGTGGTTTCATAGTTTTCCACAGGAGAAGAAAATCCTGTTTGTCCAGAGGAGAGGAGCTGGAGCAGACAGGATATTTACCGCCTTCATTTAGTTTGTCAGACTTCAGCTTATTGCCTATTGTGTTCCATTATTACTGCCTCCAAGTCAGGATAATTTATTTAGATTAAGCACTGCTGCTGTTGGTTCTTAAAGCCTTTTAAAAATGAGGAGAAAATATCATAGAATCTGAGCTCTGCTGATAAACAACACATTACCAGCTGATTGTTTTATGAAGTAGATAAAATGAAGCATTACCAAATTAAAAATAGAAGAAAAATGTTTTGAGACTGTTGGAGCCTGAAGTGATTCAGCTGAATTGTTTGTCAGGACCAATAAATTCACTTCTTCCTGTTCACAATGTAAGTCTGCTCCCTGAGTGATTAGAATGATGTAAAAACCACATTTACATTTACATAAGCTGCAGGTTATTCTCTTACAAACACATTCAATTAAGAAAAAAAAAAAACTGCTGCAGCTCGCCGTCAGATAACTCTTTCCATAAATGTGGTTCTGATCTTTGGTGAAGGACAGAAAAGCCAGATCCACGTCTGCACTCAGACTTTAAATCCTTCAGGTTGAAGGAAAAAATGTCTATCTGTCTTGATTATTTACAATACAAAATATGCTGTTTTTATTCACAATATGAATTCCAAGTCGTTTTACGATTCGATTCAATTCATGAATCAAACAACGATCTTACTTTTTGACTATATTGTTTGTTACTTTGTGTACGTCTTTTTGCTGGAAGTATGAAAACTGAAATGATATGTATTAAATCACCGTTTATACCTTCATTTAGAACAGGAGATCAGAATCAACAAAACTGATAAAAACACATGAAAGGAATCTTGCAATTTTAAACATTTTTTAATCTACATTCTGGTTTAGTTCAGCAGTAACATAAAAAACATTAAATGCATTAAAAAAATCCTTTTTGTTTTTGATCATTTAACAACAAAATCTGAAAATGTTAACAATTTTTCCATCCTGAAATATGTTACGTTCTAAGCATGACATATTAGTGCAGAGCTCGTATGAAAAAAGTTGTTTTCTTTCTGCAACAGAATCAGCTGATTCACCTTGAATCCATCCATCCTTCAGCTGTGCAGAGCTTCATCTCAGCTCCAGGCTGCGCTCCTCTTCAGAATCTGCTGGAGTTACGTAAATAGTGACAAATGTTGAAGAGTTACCATAACCAAAAGAATGTAAACTCTGGAGCTGAAGCTCTCATGTTAAAGCTGATTCATTTCTTCATGAGTTATGTCAGTGAGAGGAACTTTCTCTGCATCTGAACCTGCAGGGTCCAGCACGCCATCACCTGACTCCTCCACCTGACTCCTCCACCTGACTCCTCCACCTGACTCCACCTGACTCCTTCACCTGACTCCTTCACCTGACTCCTCCACCTGACTCCTCCACCTGACTCCTTCACCTGACTCCTCCACCTGACTCCACCTGACTCCTTCACCTGACTCCTCCACCTGACTCCACCTGACTCCTCCACCTGACTCCTCCACCTGACTCCTCCACCTGACTCCTCCACCTGACTCCTTCACCTGACTCCTCCACCTGACTCCACCTGACTCCTCCACCTGACTCCTCCACCTGACTCCTTCACCTGACTCCTCCACCTGACTCCTCCACCTGACTCCTCCACCTGACTCCACCTGACTCCTCCACCTGACTCCTCCACCTGACTCCTCCACCTGACTCCACCTGACTCCTCCACCTGACTCCTCCACCTGACTCCTCCACCTGACTCCTCCACCTGACTCCTTTACCTGACTCCTTCACCTGACTCCTTCACCTGACTCCTTCACCTGACTCCTTCACCTGACTCCTCCACCTGACTCCTTCACCTGACTCCTCCACCTGACTCCTCCACCTGACTCCTTTACCTGACTCCTTCACCTGACTCCTCCACCTGACTCCTCCACCTGACGCCTTCACCTGACTCCTCCACCTGACTCCTCCACCTGACTCCTCCACCTGACTCCTTTACCTGACTCCTTCACCTGACTCCTTCACCTGACTCCTCCACCTGACTCCTCCACCTGACGCCTTCACCTGACTCGTCCACCTGACTCCACCTGACTCCTTCACCTGACTCCTCCACCTGACTCCACCTGACTCCTCCACCTGACTCCTCCACCTGACTCCTTCACCTGACTCCTCCACCTGACTCCTCCACCTGACTCCTTCACCTGACTCCTCCACCTGACTCCACCTGACTCCTCCACCTGACTCCTCCACCTGACTCCTTTACCTGACTCCTTCACCTGACTCCTCCACCTGACTCCTCCACCTGACTCCTTCACCTGACTCCTCCACCTGACTCCTCCACCTGACTCCTCCACCTGACTCCTCCACCTGACTCCTTCACCTGACTCCTCCACCTGACTCCTCCACCTGACGCCTTCACCTGACTCGTCCACCTGACTCCACCTGACTCCTCCACCTGACTCCTTCACCTGACTCCTCCACCTGACTCCACCTGACTCCTCCACCTGACTCCTCCACCTGACTCCTTTACCTGACTCCTTCACCTGACTCCTTCACCTGACTCCTCCACCTGACTCCTCCACCTGACGCCTTCACCTGACTCGTCCACCTGACTCCACCTGACTCCTCCACCTGACTCCTTCACCTGACTCCTCCACCTGACTCCACCTGACTCCTCCACCTGACTCCTCCACCTGACTCCTTCACCTGACTCCTTCACCTGACTCCTCCACCTGACTCCTCCACCTGACTCCTCCACCTGACTCCACCTGACTCCTCCACCTGACTCCTCCACCTGACTCCTCCACCTGACTCCTTCACCTGACTCCTTCACCTGACTCCTCCACCTGACTCCTTCCCCTGACTCCTCCACCTGACTCCTCCACCTGACTCCTCGACCTGACTCCTTCACCTGACTCCTCCACCTGACTCCTTCACCTGACTCCTCCACCTGACTCCACCTGACTCCTCCACCTGACTCCTCCACCTGACTCCTCCACCTGACTCCTCCACCTGACTCCACCTGACTCCTCCACCTGACTCCTTCACCTGACTCCTCCACCTGACTCCTCCACCTGACTCCTCCACCTGACTCCACCTGACTCCTCCACCTGACTCCTCCACCTGACTCCACCTGACTCCTCCACCTGACTCCTCCACCTGACTCCACCTGACTCCTCCACCTGACTCCACCTGACTCCTCCACCTGACTCCTCCACCTGACTCCTCCACCTGACTCCTTCACCTGACTCCTTCACCTGACTCCTCCACCTGACTCCTTCACCTGACTCCTCCACCTGACTCCTTCACCTGACTCCTCCACCTGACTCCACCTGACTCCTCCACCTGACTCCTTCACCTGACTCCTCCACCTGACTCCTTCACCTGACTCCTCCACCTGACTCCTTCACCTGACTCCTCCACCTGACTCCTTCACCTGACTCCTCCACCTGACTCCTCCACCTGACTCCTTCACCTGACTCCTCCACCTGACTCCTTCACCTGACTCCACCTGACTCCACCTGACTCCTTCACCTGACTCCTCCACCTGACTCCTCCACCTGACTCCTTCACCTGACTCCTTCACCTGACTCCTTCACTTGACTCCTTCACCTGACTCCTCCACCTGACTCCTCCACCTGACTCCTTCACCTGACTCCTCCACCTGACTCCACCTGACTCCTCCACCTGACTCCTCCACCTGACTCCACCTGACTCCTCCACCTGACTCCACCTGACTCCACCTGACTCCTCCACCTGACTCCTCCACCTGACTCCACCTGACTCCTCCACCTGACTCCTCCACCTGACTCCACCTGACTCCTTCACCTGACTCCTTCACCTGACTCCTCCACCTGACTCCTCCACCTGACTCCTCCACCTGACTCCTCCACCTGACTCCTCCACCTGACTCCTCCACCTGACTCCACCTGACTCCTCCACCTGACTCCTCCACCTGACTCCTCCACCTGACTCCACCTGACTCCTCCACCTGACTCCTCCACCTGACTCCACCTGACTCCTCCACCTGACTCCTCCACCTGACTCCACCTGACTCCTCCACCTGACTCCTCCACCTGACTCCACCTGACTCCTCCACCTGACTCCTCCACCTGACTCCTCCACCTGACTCCTCCACCTGACTCCACCTGACTCCTCCACCTGACTCCTCCACCTGACTCCTTCACCTGACTCCTCCACCTGACTCCTCCACCTGACTCCTTCACCTGACTCCTCCACCTGACTCCACCTGACTCCTCCACCTGACTCCACTTGACTCCTCCACCTGACTCCTCCACCTGACTCCACCTGACTCCTCCACCTGACTCCTCCACCTGACTCCACCTGACTCCTCCACCTGACTCCACCTGACTCCTCCACCTGACTCCTTCACCTATCCGTCTGCAGACACATGCTGTTTGTTCACTGAGCTCCTCAGCTCAGCCTGCAGCTGGACTTCAGTGTTTCAGCTGGAAACAGCATTTTCTAGAGTCAGTAGATCTCCCGGAGTCCTCTGGGCCTGCTTTGTGAGGATTGGGTTTAGATGGTGTTATCCTCCTGGTCCTGCTGGTACCTGGGCTTCCTCTCGGCTCCCTCATGCAGCTGGATGTGACATCCGGGTTTGACGCCTCTCACCTGCAGCGTTTTGGTTCCAGGTAAAGCTCTTTGGAGCTCGTGGTGTGGTTCATGTTTTGCTCTGAAACGGTTGAGTGCTCGCCTGCATGCCTCCTGCATGCTGGTTGTTCTCATGACTTATTGTTAGTCAGTCTGGCTGCAGAGCTTCTCTCTGTAATACTAAAAGGTTGTTTTAGCTCTGAATGCATTTGACTTATCAGATCTTTCTGTAATGTCCCCTGTCCCCTCTTTAAGAAAGATTTAAAACTGTTGAATAATGTTTTTAAAAGGAGAGAAGAAACAATAACTGAGTGGATCTGGGACCTCACGTGTTTGGTCTTGAAAAATCCCTCTGGTGACTTCAGAGGTTTGTCTGAGTGGTCAGCTGTGTCTGCTGCTTCAGGAACAGATCTGTGGAGCATTTTCTGCTCCTGCATGTTTGCTGTGAGAAACTGGAGGAGCAGATGAAGAGGAGTTTGTGCTCATCCTTTAACAGGCTGTTTGTGACGCGTCCACGCTCTCACAGCAAGCCTTCCTGTATGACAGCCGTCTGCGTAACTGACAGCTGCTGAGGCTTCACAAACACCTCTGCATCAGTCTCCGTGACTCATGGCGTCCCGCTGCGCTCAGGACCAAACCCCAGGCTCTCCAGCTGACTCCATGCACTCACTGTCACCCGGCGTCGGGGCTTCAAAGCTCCTCGTTTGGGTTTTGCCAAAACACGATGCATCACAACAAAGCAGATCTGTCCTCGGTTTACCTGCTAATGAACAGGAAACAATCTCCTGGCGTCTTTGGATCCGCCTCGAAAATAAAAGGTAGAGAAAGGAAGCAGAGCAATATCTCAGCGGTGCCAGACCTCAGGCTCTGAATTCTGCTGGGTGAAGATGGTTACCAAGGTAACAGAGCATCCAGCGCTGCAGAAGTGCTTAAATATATCTTTGATGAGATTGTAGAAAATGTGGGAAAGAAGGTGACAAAGAGCAGCAGATGCACTGGTGTGAGTGCAGGATGTCTGCAGCAGAATGTCATCATCTGTCATAAGAAACAACAGCCAGAAAACAACCCAACGGCTTTTACATTGTTTGTTTGTGTTGTTTCCTGATCTGACCCCCCCCATAAAAAATGACAGTTTCTTCTTTTTGCAGAACATTAAATAAAAACAGAACAATAAACGTTTCAGGATCTGTCTATACCAGGGGCGAGCAAGCCGCCGTCCTGCAGCCATGTGGTTCTCTTCAAGAAAAATAAAATGTTTGTCATTTTTAAAAGTAACATACTTTCACACAGATGTGTCCAACTTTATTGCCCTCATTCATTGAAGTACAGTACGTATCACTCCTATAATAAAATAATCAAGCAGTGCAGCTTTTTCTAACTTTACCAAAGTTCTACTTAAACATTTGGACTCATTTTGAGTGTCGTGTACCTCAGTTAATCAATAGGTCAGTGAGCACAGTCAGAATTAGAGATCATCGGATTATCAGGCGGGTTTTCTATTGTTGAAAACATTTGAAGTATTTGAACTCTGTCAAATGCTCTGAAAATTTGGAAAGGGTCACTCATGCCCCCTCTAGCCCCCAAAATTTGAGTCAAGATCAGTTTTAGTATTAAGAACTTAAGAAGATTAGTTACACCCCTGCAGTATTTACTCTGGCCCTTTAGTAGCCCAAATGTGTTCCTGTTGTTGTTTCAGTTTGTAGATTCATTTGATCTCATATTGTGCCTGAATTCCATATTAGAGCCAGTATTTATATTTCAAGACGTTTTTGGATTTTTTTGCTCCAGCTTCACATCAGTGATATTTGGACCAAAAGAGCAACTCTTTCCATTTTCATAACTATAATTCAACAGTTTGTAACGGCCTTCCAATCTGTTGTCTTTTGCCCTCCTTGTGCCCTCTGCCCCCATCTACAGAGTTCTAGCTCAACTCTGGTAGGAGGAGGTTTCTCTTGAAGTCCATCTGGATTTGTTTGAGATTAAATGTCTTTTCAGTGGTTAGTTTGGATTAAAGATTTCCAAACATGTTTCTGATCCATTCCTGTTTGGTCTGAGTCAGCAAATAGCAGAACATTGAAAACAATTCTATTAGGAATAGCAAGTTCTGACCACGCTCCTGAAGATAAAGGCTGAGTGATGAATGAAGAAGACATCCAAAAATCCCATCATTTCTTCTCTGACGGTCATTAGAATCCAGCAGAAACAGCTGATGGAGAGACAGGAAGACGTGGAAAGCTCTGAACGAGCAGAAACTCAACTCAACTCAGCTTTATTTCTAAAGCACTTTTAAAGAGCAGAATGCTAAAACAAAGTGCTGAACACTAAAAACACAAGATACAGCAACACAAGATAAATAGATGCATAAAAGACAATAAAAATATAATTAAAACAAAAAGCAGTAAAATAACAGTAAAAAGAGCAGGAGTCTCATGATGCGTTAAAATCCAGAGCATAAAAATGTGTCTTTAGACGGTTTTAAAAATGGGCAGGGACGGTGCTTCTCTGATAGCCAAAGGCAAAGAGTTCCAGAGCCTGGGGCCAGCAACCGCAAAGGCCCTGTCCCCTCTGAGCTTTCGCCTGGACCTTGGGGTCTCCAGAAGGAGCTGATCAGCTGATCTGAGGCACCGGGCCGGCGAATAAGGAAGAAGCTCAGAGGTATAATGGGGAGAGACCGTGTAAAGACTTAAAAACGAATAAAAGAATCTTCAAATGAATCCTAAAATGTACAGGCAGCCAGTGGAGTGAAGCTAAAACCGGCGTGATGTGGTCTCTCTTACATCCTCCAACCAAGAGGCAGCTGCGCTTTGGACCCGTTGGAGACGTGAGAGAGACGCCTGGTTAAGACCAAAGTAAAGTGAGTTACAATAATCCAGCCGAGACGTGATGAAGGCGTGGATTACTGTCTCAAAATGTGCACGGGATAATTATGGTTTCACCTTGGAAAGTTGCCGAAGATTAAAAAAGCTTGTTTTCACCACTGAACTGACCTGGTGATCAAGTTTAAAATGAACATCCAATTTAAAACCCAGATTAGAAACAGTTGATTTTAAAAAGTTAGTCAGATAACCCAGATCAACCGGGGATGATCCTCTGTGATCATTTGGTCCAAACACAAGTGCTTCAGTTTTGCTTTCATTGAAGCTTAGAAAATTTAGAGCCAACCAGTCCTTGATGTCTGAAAGGCATGAAAGAAGCGGGAAACAGAAAAACCCTCCGTCTTTTTCAATGGTACATAGAAAGACGAAAACATCCACCGACTCTAAAACGAGAATCAGAGACCTGGTGATCACCAAACCACGGTCAAACGTCCACAATGACCACCGACAGCGCAGGAGAAGTGATGGAGAGCAGCAGGTGGAGGCTGTTCTCAGTCTGAAGGTGGATCCCATCTTCATGTTCATCAAACTAAACAGAGCTCCAGAGCTGGACCCGGTCCTGATGCTCAAGGATCTGGAAGACTGAGAGACGCTCTCGGTCAGTCTGAACAGACGAGTCAAAGACAAGATGAAGAGAATCAGTGAGGCAGCAGACATCTTTATCTCCTAAAGTCTACTGAGACCAGGATTTGGAGCAGAGACTTCTGAACTTTCAACATCTTGATCTTAACACACTCACCCACTGATTAACAGCTTCCAAAAGAATCTCATATCAAGTTAACACAAACTAATATCAATCAATACGAACTTGTCTTTGTTACTTGACATTAATAATAGTCATGGATTAAATAAATAATCTAAAATGGACTAGTGAAGTTCACAGAACTCTAAATAGATCTTAAAAACAAGATCATTGTGATGAAAGTATAACTTAATAGCAGAAAGATTATATACATGTTCTTCTTCCTTCAAGTAATTACTCAAACTCTGCAAATATGTTTCTGATTAGGAGTGACTAAAATGACAAACAGAACAGATGAAAAATCTGGACTGAACAGGATTAGAACTGGATCCAGAAGGCTAACAGGAGGTTTATGCTTGAATAAAAGAAAAGCTAAAGTGACTCAAAGCAAAAATAAAGCTACTGAACCTGTAATGAGAAAGACATTGTTAAATGTGTTTGTGACGCCTTCTGTATAGAGCTAAGAGCAACCAGAGGAACGCTCAGAGCCGTGGATTTCAGACAAAGCTCGTCTTTTATCCTGCAGTGTCCCTTTAAACTGTCAGGGTTTGTGTCTGAGGGAAGACGGTTCTGCTTCACCATATAAAACTGCCTCATTTAAGCCCCAAAAGTGCACAGCTCAGTGGAAGTTCTGTTCAGCCAATCCTGCAGCTTATATCATCTTAGCTATGAGAAGCACTCAGACAGCAACCGGCAATAAGAATGTGGAGATGTGTCCCAGAAGGAGAGATAAAGCTACTAATCCTTTCCTCCCTAAAGAAACTGAAAGTGGAACTTGATTCTGAGGATAAGTGTCATGTCCACAAGTGATCCAGTCCAGGGCCCCCCGGGGCCCCTCGGATCCCCGGGGGGCCCATCCCTCTCTGCACCTCAGGAGCGAGTGCACGCCGCGATAAGTGGCTCACCCCGGGCTCACACCGCTAGCGTTAAAGCTCCAATGCATTGTGGGAGGGGTCTAGCTACAACCGACGGCTCATACTAGCTGCTGGTTGGCTGCAGCCACAGACTCTGCTGCCGACCTCACAAAACTCCAAACTCACACATGTTCACGCTGAACCCCCCTGATCGCTGCGGTTCAGCTGTGTCGTCCGTCGAAATTTGAACAAAACGAGTTTGCAGCGCCGCAGAGCCTGACCGCAGACGCAGGACGTGGGCGACCGCAGACGCAGGACGTGGGCGACCGCAGACGCAGGACGTGGGCGACCGCAAACGCAGGACGTGGGCGACCGCAGACGCAGGACGTGGGCACCTGCAGACGCAGGACGTGGGCACCTGCAGATGCAGGACGTGGGCGACCGCAGACGCAGGACGTGGGCGACCGCAGACGCAGGCGACCGCAGACGCAGGACGTGGGCACCTGCAGACGCAGGACGTGGGCGACCGCAGACGCAGGACGTGGGCGACCGCAGACGCAGGCGACCGCAGACGCAGGACGTGTGCGACCGCAGACGCAGGACGTGGGCGACCGCAGACGCAGGACGAGGGCGACCGCAGACGCAGGATGTGGGCGCCTGCAGACGCAGGACGTGGGCGCCTGCAGACGCAGGACGTGGGCGACCGCAGACGCAGGACGTGGGCGACCGCAGACGCAGGACGTGGGCGCCTGCAGACGCAGGACGTGGGCACCTGCAGACGCAGGACGTGGGCGACCGCAGACGCAGGACGTGGGCGACCGCAGACGCAGGCGACCGCAGACGCAGGACGTGGGCACCTGCAGACGCAGGACGTGGGCGACCGCAGACGCAGGACGTGGGCGACCGCAGACGCAGGACGTGGGCGACCGCAGACGCAGGACGTGGGCGACCGCAGACGCAGGACGTGGGCGACCGCAGGACGTGGGCACCTGCAGACGCAGGACGTGGGCGACCGCAGACGCAGGACGTGGGCGACCGCAGACGCAGGACGTGGGCGACCGCAGACGCAGGACGTGGGCGCCTGCAGACGCAGGACGTGGGCACCTGCAGACGCAGGACGTGGGCGACCGCAGACGCAGGCGACCGCAGACGCAGGACGTGGGCACCTGCAGACGCAGGACGGGGGCGACCGCAGACGCAGGCGACCGCAGACGCAGGACGTGGGCGACCGCAGACGCAGGACGTGGGCGACCGCAGACGCAGGACGTGGGCACCGCAGACGCAGGACGTGGGCACCGCAGACGCAGGACGGGGGCACCTGCAGACGCAGGACGTGGGCGACCGCAGACGCAGGACGTGGGCGACCGCAGACGCAGGACGTGGGCGACCGCAGACGCAGGACGTGGGCGACCGCAGACGCAGGACGTGGGCGACCGCAGACGCAGGACGTGGGCGACCGCAGACGCAGGACGTGGGCGACCGCAGACGCAGGACGTGGGCACCTGCAGACGCAGGACGTGGGCGACCGCAGACGCAGGACGTGGGCGACCGCAGACGCAGGACGTGGGCGCCTGCAGACGCAGGACGTGGGCGACCGCAGACGCAGGACGTGGGCGACCGCAGACGCAGGACGTGGGCGACCGCAGACGCAGGACGTGGGCGACCGCAGACGCAGGACGTGGGCACCTGCAGACGCAGGACGTGGGCGACCGCAGACGCAGGACGTGGGCGACCGCAGACGCAGGCGACCGCAGACGCAGGACGTGGGCACCTGCAGACGCAGGACGTGGGCGCCTGCAGACGCAGGACGTGGGCGACCGCAGACGCAGGACGTGGGCGACCGCAGACGCAGGACGTGGGCGCCTGCAGACGCAGGACGTGGGTGACCGCAGACGCAGGACGTGGGCACCTGCAGACGCAGGACGTGGGTGACCGCAGACGCAGGACGTGGGCGACCGCAGACGCAGGACGTGGGTGACCGCAGACGCAGGACGTGGGCGACCGCAGACGCAGGACGTGGGCGCCTGCAGACGCAGGACGTGTGCGACCGCAGACGCAGGACGTGGGCGACCGCAGACGCAGGACGAGGGCGACTGCAGACGCAGGACGTGGGCGACCGCAGACGCAGGACGAGGGCGACTGCAGACGCAGGACGTGGGCGACCGCAGACGCAGGACGTGGGCGACCGCAGACGCAGGACGTGGGCACCTGCAGACGCAGGACGTGGGCGACCGCAGACGCAGGACGTGGGCGACCGCAGACGCAGGACGTGGGCGACCGCAGACGCAGGACGTGGGCGACCGCAGACGCAGGACGTGGGCGACCGCAGACGCAGGACGTGGGCGACCGCAGACGCAGGACGTGGGCGACCGCAGACGCAGGACGTGGGCGACCGCAGACGCAGGACGTGGGCACCTGCAGACGCAGGACGTGGGCGACCGCAGACGCAGGACGTGAACGCCTGCAGAGGGATCTCCTCTCTCACTTTTGAAGTTACAGAAAGACTGCGGCGCTCGCATCAGAGCTGTAACGGTAGCGGTGAGAGCCCGGGGTCAGAGGCCTTCCAGTGTTTGTTTGCACTCTCTTTGGGGGGGGGGGGGGGGGCATCTCCAAGTGGCTCATCCGTAACTGCCCCCCCCCTCACACACACACACTACCTGACTCCTGCTGCTCCTCCCACCCTGATCCCCCCGAGATACAGCCTCAGACATGAGGCTTCGCTGGCCTCCTGACTCCTTCACTTCCCTCATTTCCCATGATGCTTTGGGTGACCCAGCTGCTGTGTGTGAGTTACAGCAGTGACCCGTGCAGGAGCTGGGGGCGGAGCTATGGTGAGGTGTGGTGAGGAAAATAAACTACCAACAAACCCTGAACACCAACGTTTATAATGGAGATCAAATACAGACAGTGGAAACAGAGAAGAAGTAAAAACAAACACTGGTGGCTGGTTTGGGTTCTGGGGGCTGCTTGGATTTGAAGGGTCAACACTGTCAGTGCTGCTAACTCTAAAAGATGCTTTTCCTTGAACTGGAATCAACAAACTCACTGGGTCTGACGGAGCAAAGCGGAGCTGCAAACGTCAAACGGGCTTGGGTGGAAAAACGCCGTCTCCTCATTTGTGCTGCAACGCTTGTGAGGAGGCGTCCGACTCAAAGACAGCGCTCCTCTAAACACAGGAGATCCCTGTGAACCTTTCAAAAGTTGTTGAAGTCTTTTTTAAAACGGGCTTTGTAGCTCTGAAAATTTCGGCTCAAATATTTAGACGAGTTTCAGAAGTTTCTCACAGGAAAACCAGGAAAAGCCAACAAGAAAGAGTTTCTGTACTTTGTGTTCATCATTTATTTAATTTCAAAGGGGGTGGGGGGTGCCAACTTAAAATACCACAGTAATGCAGCACAATTTAAGATTAATCAATCATGCAAAATCTTTTAAGAAGTACGGAAACCCTGAAGGGACATCAGGAAAAAAAAAAACAAGTAAAAAAAAAAATCAATTACTATCTGGTGCGCACCACTCACCAACTGGTGTGCACCACTTAATATTTAGTCTTTTTAAAAAATATAATTAGGCATATAAGCATAATTAGGCACCACCGATAAATTAGGCTTTTGCAGGGCAACTTACTTTGGGGGATCAATATGTCTGAACATGATTATTTATTACTCTCGTCTTGGCTGATGGCTCATAATATACTTATAGAATTAGAGACAGCACAAAATAAAACCATCCAGGTGACTTTTAGAGTTGAAAAGGATTTTTATTTAATAAAAGCTTTAAATTGCAGGCTTATTAAACTGTATAAAAATCGGATATGTCAATAATCAGGGCATCCCTAAGAAAAGCCTTCACGTTGATTTTAGAATAAAGACAAATATTTGATCAAATATCTGAGTTTTAATTGCTTAGGTTCATGCATTATAAATTGAAATGACAGAAAATGTAAACATTACAGCATTATGGCATGTTTGATCATAAATGTATGGAACTTCAAAAGAATTCCATGATGTGTTCAAAAGTTTCCACATTAACCATCATTGATTATGTTATGAACCCAAACATAAGTCAGCTACACAGCAGGATGCAATGATCAGTGGAAGGCCCAGTAGATAAGTTAATATGTTAGTTCTGGTTAGCTAAACAAGGCAGACTCCTGCACACCACCCAGCTTCTTCTTCTTCTTTAATCTGCATCAGTTTCTCCTGACAGTCAGCTGCCTGGGTGACAGCTGCAATGTCTTTGTAAGCGAGTCTGAAGGTAAAGTGAAACTCAACCAGCCCATTTTATGTCATCTTGAGCTGGGAGAAAGTTTCCTGAGCGCAAATGACTGCAAATGGTCAGGTGGTAGCCCATCTCATGCGCACCAGATACTAATTGTTTGTTTGTTTGTTTTTTAGCATTAATTTGTTTTTTCCCGATGTCCCTTAGGGGCTCCGTACTTTGGTAATTTGAGAAAATCCTGAAAGTTTTAGCAACTGGTTTGAGCAAATCTTTGGTTTAGATATGGGAAGGCTAAAGAATGGAGGGATTGACTCTTTGATTTAAAAATAATCTATCCTGATCTGCCTAAACACAGGAAAGGTGACTGACGTGGATCACATTTTGGGTCGATGCATTTGAACATCTGCAGTCTTTGACCAAAGATTGATGAACTGAAAACCCATGCCGCCAATCCAGGAGTTATGGTCATTTCAGAATCATGGCTTTAATACTCCGTGTCTAATTCAGAAGTATTCATTTCTAGTTATACTGTTTTTTTTTTGGTCAAGATAGGTCAACTGGGGGTGGGGGTGGGGGGATGTAATTTCCAATGCTCTGTTATACTATCAAAGTCTGTTCCAAAACAGTTTTTATTGTTGAAGATGAATCTTTTAAAGAATTTCAGCTCCTTATCTGCACTCAGTGAACTGCTTGCTCCTCATATTTCTTCTGAATTTTTGTTTCTTGGTGACTTAAACTGGGATATGCTCAATCCGCCCAGTGCTGTACAACTTCAGTTGGATGCTCTAAACCAGGGGTCCCAAACTTTTTCTCGTGAGGGCCACATACCAGTTTTCTTCATCTTGAAACTCAGAATACTCTGGCCCGCATGCAGTCTGGTTTCTGAAGTGGACACCGCTGTATCTCTGCAACTCTGAAGGTGCTGAATGACATAATTTGTTCCATTGATCAGCGAGAGTATTGTATGGCTGTGTTTGTCGAATTGGCTGAAGCCTTTAATTCTGTTGACCACTTGGTGACTCTTCTCCACTCCTGGTAAGACCCTGGGGGTCCCTCAGGGATCCATCTTGGGACCAACCTTGTTTAAAATCTATAAAAAAAATAGCTAATGCTGCTGGAAATTCCCTCAGTTATTTGTACACTGATGACACTATTTTGTACGCATCCAGCCCTTCGTTAGAAACTGGCATATCATCTCTTCAGAAGAGGATTTACAACAGGCCTTCTCCAGTCTTCACCTCCGAATCAATAACAACAAAACTACATTGATGATTATCAGTGGTCATTTAGCTCATCAGTATTTCAACCTTTGACAGGACAACACCACAACGTGTCGGCTCATATAAATATTTAGGAAAATGGCTGGACAGCTCGTATCTCTGATTCTCACATTAACACAATATTAGCTCAGGTTAAAGCAAGAATCAGCTTTCTGTACTGACATAAATCATCACTCACTCCCTCTGCAAACAATAATCTGGTTTAAATGACAGTCCTGCCCATCTTTGATTATGGTGACATCATCTAAAGATCAGCTTCAAACACTCTCCTTTATAAATTGGATGTTTTTTTATCACACGTGTATCCTCTTTGCTCCCTTTAACACCCTTCACTGCGATCTGTATGATCTTGTCAAACAGCCGTCGCTCAACTCTCACAAGCGGTTGCATTGGTCTCATTTCATTTACAAGACTGTGGTTGGTAAAACTCCATATTACCTTTGTTCCCTCTAACATCTCTACTATACTCATAGTTTTGTTCTGGTGACTTCCTCAATATGGTTGGTGGCTGGTAGAGCTACAGAAATGTTGAAGTTACGTTACCTGGTATCTGTATCTGCCTTTAAACCATCTAGAACAAATGTGGTTTGTGATGGATGCAAATGTTTTTATGTTTTTCTGGTTCTCCTTCTGTCTTTTTTATTGTAAACATCCTGATTGGCCTTTGCCAGTCACATGGATCACGTAAGCTGGAAAATGTGCACTCTCGTTATGATGCAGCGCATGAACAGTGCATGCACAGTCTGTTTTTTAGTTCACCACAAGGGGACACAAAAATAAATGCAGACCAAAGTTACCAAGGGGCTGCACGGTGGCGCAGTGGTTAGCGCTCTTGCCTCACAGCAAGAAGGCCCCAGTTCAAATCCTGGCTGGGGGATCAGAAACACCAACTGGGACCTTTCTGTGTGGAGTTAGCATGTTCTCCCCGTGCATGCGTGGGTTCTCACCGGGTACTCCGGCTTCCTCCCACTGTCTGAAAACATGCTTCATAGGTTCATTGGTTACTCTAAATTGCCCGTAGGTGAGTGACTGTGTGCGCGAATGTGGCCCTGCAACAGACTGGTGAACTGTCCAAGGTAAACCCTGCCTTCGCCCATCAGCAGCCGGGATAGGCTCCAGCATCCCCATGACCCCGAAAGGGATAAAGCAGCATGGAAAATGAATGAATGAAAGTTACCAAAGTAAAATCATTTTTAGACAGCTACACTGCCACCAAAATTACACAATATCTTCATATACACATATGAAATCTTGGAATTTTACAAAACATAACCAATATAATGAACCATAAACTGTTAACTTTCATTTGAACATTTTACTCATGTTGTACCAGAACTGCAACAAGTGTTCACCCTTTCTCCCCAAATCTCTTTGTCCCATTTGTATGTTAACCTTTCGCACTAAACTATCATCATCTTTGTCTGCTTCAACAACCCTCGCCAGTTTCCACTCATGTTATCTTCTTTGAGAATCACAACATCTCCAGCCTTCACATTTCTTTAGGGAACGTGCCACTGCTCTCTTCAGCTTATGGTGGTGAGATACTCTTTATGCCACCTGTGCCAGAAATGTTCCGTCAGATGCTGAACTCTGCGCCATCTTTCTCTAGCATACAAATCTTCTCTGACAAATCTCCCTGGAGGTGGAAGAGGAACTGCTTCTTTCATGGTGAGCAAATGGTTTGGCATTAAAGGCTCCACACTCATTGCATCATTTATTGTCTCAACTGTGAGTGGACGGTTATTTACAATGGACATAGCTTCATAAAACATGGTTCTTAAAGACGAGTCATCTAACCGTCCTGCGGCTTGTGCAAGAACAGAACTCATCACACTCTTTACAGTTTTAATTTGCCGTCCCAAACTCCCCCTCTATGACTCTTGGGAATGTTCATTTGGAAGTCACACTGGTTTTTGGCTAAATACGTAGCAATCCTGTCCTTGTCACGTTCTGAGAAACACTTTTCAAGTAGTATATGTATAAGATCGTCTCATTTAAAAAAATAAATAAAGAGGAACAAAATGTAACACACACATAAATCAATTATTGATGCTAAAAAAAATCTGAATACTTTGAAGCTCCATGCAGAAGCTTCAAGTGAAACATTTTGAGAGGAAGACAGTTTTTACAAAACAAAACTATAAACTCGATTGCCCCTCTACCTGCACGCACTAAATTGAACGCACCCCCGCCCTGCTCTTTGCACTGCGTATTTTTGCATTAATCAATCACGTGTTCACAACTTCTCTGAAATGAGCATCTGAATAAATGAGCTTGTTTCAGCATTTCTATGACCGCTCAAAAGATTAGATTCATTCATGAAAGTCACATCTCTCTGCAAACCAGCTCGGTGTGCGGGAATCACCGGTTCTCGTGTCTGTTCCATCTCTCAATTATCCGATCCATTTGCAAACAAAGCTTCCAGATGAAACTTCTCTCGTGTTACACGCCACCAGACTGCTTTTAGCGCTCAAGCTAATCGAGAGAATCCGGTCGATTTAAAAAAATATATATTTTCGCCTCAAAAAATAAAAAATTCTCCCGCGGCCCAGTGGCAAGGGGTCCACGGACCAGTACCGGTCTGCGGCCCGGTGGTTGGGGACCACTGCCTTAGCACTACCTGGGAATCTGTCCAGAAAAAGAGTATTGGTTAGGTCTGGACCAGTGAGCAGGTGCCCTCACTTTTAGCAGCACAGCCAAACACAACTCTGATTTTCTCGGATGGTAAACTCCATGATGCGGTATGTACCATGTGTTACCATCGTTAGATGTGCCGTCTGCTTTTTCTGCATCACTATCTTCAGAGACACTGGTCATCACATAGTCCTCTTTGTATTTTTGATTTCTTTGCAATTTTCCTTTTAGATGTTTCAGGCGTGGTGTTGCAAGACGTTTATCATTTGGAAGTTGTGGACGCTCTCTGAAAGGTAAAGGCATTTCTAAATTGCTTCACTGTTGTAGTGAATGTTTTCATTCACTGAAGAAACTAGAAATCTTCCTGAGGTACGTTTCCTTCTTTGGGATTTGTGTCCCTAAAATCTGTTTCCAACACTTTGATGACAGAGGAGGGTGTGATGGATGGCAGCTCTTTCATGTTAATGCGATGGCATGCTCCAGTTACATTCACAGCACTTGTCCAAGGCTTCATAGATCCCACTATACTCCACCCCAAGTCTGTTTTTACTGCATAGGGGTCGTAGTCGTTGCCTGAGATTACTTTTCTTGGCTTTAGAGCTCTTGCACAATCATAGCCAATCAAAAGTGCTGCAGGACAATCCAACAGACTGGACATTTCCTTTGGAAGACTGTGCAAGTGCGGCCATGCTTCTGCTGTTTTACAAGTGGGTATGCTGTTTTGTTCAAGCGGAATGTACTCACGAGTATGTGTGGGGGGTAGTTCTATGTACTCTTGTGAGTTATAGCCTCCTACTTTGAGCCCATTTACTCAGAAACTTAGTCTGACTGAACCTTTATCTGTCATTGTTGTAAGTTTTAACTTGACAGGTTCCATGTCTGCTTTGAGCTTGTCCGCAATTTCTCAGTCAATGAACGTATTGCTGCTTTGTGTGTCAAAGCGTAAACTAAGGTTTCTTGTTCATTACCCTTTGTACACGACAGCCAGACAGGAACAATCATTGAAACGCGATCGTTATGATCCACTCTCACGTTGTTTGACACAACTGAGGCACTTTCCTCTCCCAACTGCTTTCCGCATGCTTCCACTTGAGGACGATCTTCATGAAGTGGAGAAGGACGGCTTGATATTGCAGCTGGCTTTCTGGCGACAGTTCTTGGAAATGTGTCCGACTCTGAGGCAGCCAAAGCACATGTTGCTTTTAGTGATGAACTTTTTCCTTTCTTGGAGTGACATTGCTGCGAATTTTTCACATTTGTAAATAAAGTGACTTTCCTTACAGCAAATGCATTCAATCTGTCTTTTGTTCTAAACTGAAAAGGTGTCAGGGTTTGTTCTGATACTCCGTCTTCCATCACAGGTCCTTGAGTTTTTGATCACCTTTGTAGAGCAGTGACTTTAACACGTTTTTGCTCTTTGACTGGGTTTTCCAGTACTTTTAATGCAAACAAAGAGGAGACTGGGTTGCATGCTATTTGTGCTTCTTCAGCCACAAACTCTGCAAACTCAACAAATCCAGGATATTCTTTTCCTTCATCCAGTGTTTTAAGTCACATGTCTGTTCCATGGAGCTGTTACCCAGTCTGGAAGTTTCAGGAGTATTTTTTGATTTTCCTCACAGTCATCTAAGATCTTAAGACCTTGTACATAAGGCATTGCATTTTTACAGGAAATGAGAAAATCACTGAACTCTCTCAATCTGAGCGACTCTTTTGACCCAGTCTTTGGCCAGCTGCTTAGCTTTTCTCTAAATGCTCTCTGTATCACAAAAGGATGGCCATAACGCTTATTCAAGGCCTCCCAAGCCTGAATGTAGGCTTCTTCATCACTTCGATAGAATGTTCCTTCCAACACGCTAAGAGCTTCTCCACTTATGTATGTTTTCAACTAGAAAAGTCTATGTGCTGAACTTCCACAACCACTTAAGGGCCTTGAAACATGTTCTCCACTCTACAAACTTGAGAGGATCTCCACTGAACACAAACGGTTCTGGAGCTGGAAGTCTTGTCATTGTCAGGGATTCTTTTAGCGCTTCAACCAGAGACTCTTCACTGTCTTTCACTGCTACCTGAGCATCACTAGTTTGGGAAACCGAAACTCTCTCTGAAACCCGAATGTTTGTTGTAACTGGTGGAGGAAGTGGAGCTGCATTCGGATAAACTTGAGGATGCAAACTTCCTTGTCGCTGTTCTGACTGCTGACTTAATGAAGTGACTTCTACCTCATCTCTTATTTCAGCCTTTGCCTTTGATTCCACCTCAACATAAACATTATTCTCTGCTTCGATTGCATCAAGATCTCTGTGAATTTCCGAAAATTTCCTGTCTTTGTGCAGAAATGTCTATTTCTCGGTTAACTTCAGGTCTTTTTGCCGCTCAGTGTGCAGCAGCATCTGCCCTTTTTGCTGTTACATGACTGCTTTGAGAACTTAAATCATGTTGACTCTTTTCTTGATACTGTTGATCCATATATTGACTTGGCATCCTGTCTTTGGAGTAACTTCTGGAGCGACTCTTCTACTGCTTCAGCATCAAACTCCTTGTCTACATCTGCATAACGCCTTTTCAACAGTAGAATGAGTTCAGCAGAGACTGATGTACAACTGTCCATCTTCCTCCTCATGTCTTGAGGTGGTTCAGTTGATACACATATTGACTCGTAATGATGTTTAACGTCACATTCAGATTGTTCGATTCTCTCACCGAGGTCTGATTTGGAGCATTGCACTTTAAGTTTGGATCTCATCAACTAAACTTCTGCCTTGAATTGCATGTAAGTTGAAAAAAAAGCACATTTTACACAAAGTCCTTCAAATTCTCATTACAATAGAACGATGTTACCGTGTGCCCTCTGATCACATTTTAAGGAGTTGCTAGGAGTCCAGTTTCAGTCTTTCCGCCGCGCTCCGTTCCGTCTTCATCCTGCGTGTTCTCTGCGTTCCTTTTCGTTATGCTAATGCTGCCCCACCCATCTCGTTATGATCCAGCTGTTCACCACAAGGGGTCAGCAATTAGACACAAAATGAAAAGCAAACCAAAGTTACCAAAATAAAATCCTTTTTAGACAGCTACACTATATTTTTAGATTTGAATAAACATACACTTTTTAATGGGCTTGTCTCTAATGGGTTACATTCAGTCAAACTGATGCTGAGTGTTTGTGCTGCTGCTCCTCTGTGGCGTTCACACGTTTTTTTGTTCCTCGCTCTCACAGAAACACTTTTCAGATGCTTGTCTGTGGCAGGTTCCTCCTCTCGTTGGCTGTTTCGTGAGTCTGTCAGCCTTCAGCCTCCTGCTCCTGGATCCTTCACAAACTCACACCACAGGCTAACTTTAGTTCAGACTTCACAGGGAATTCATGCAAGGTTAATGCAGTGTGATTCAAAGTGAAAATTGAACATTCACAGGTTTTTGTCAGTGTTCTGCCTGGATCTGGTCACAAACCCCACTGAGAAGTGAAACACAAGCGTAAGCAAAGAGATGCTCTAAGTGTTTGAACTTCGTTCTCAGACTGTGCTGACAGTGTGGAGCCAGAGGACACGAACCAGAAAACTCTGTGATGGGGAAGCATCCTCACAACCTGCACAGGTGTCTAGTCCGTTTATATAGATCCTCTCTCCTATGATATTATTGAATTCAGGCAGAACAATGGGTCATGTTAACCCCGTTTTTTAGAAGTACCGATACATCAGTGCAGTTTTAAGAACACGAGTGAAACGACTCTGTAATTTTCAGATGGATTCTGCAGACACACATCAGAAAATGGGTTTAATTCCTGTCCGGTTCTGGCCAATTAACGGGGTTCAACCTTTTCAATTACATGCTGATCAGGTTCTGAGCAATGAATGTACAAAGACCATAAGCCGATTTTCTCCTTAGCTTCAGTCCTAATTGAGTCTCATCGAGCTGCTGATTGAATACTGATAGGACTTGCTGTCAACTGATTACTTGCAGGCCGTGTTTTCTTTCTTTAATCAAATTAAACCAACAGGCAGCACTAAAGCGATTCCTTTCAACTGAGACGAGCAGTCAGAACAAAGCTGTTTTTCATCCAAACCTCTATTTAATCAGATAAGAAAATACCATAACTAATGATTAAAAATGGTGTTATGGACCTGAAAAGGTTTTATTTCAATGTCTTTCACGTGTTTTGCGTAAACTGTCTCAGCAACGTTCAGTAAATACAGAATATGATCACCATGCACAACCGTCTGTAAGACTTTAAATTAAGCTGTGAAATCTGAAGACAGTTCTGTCACAACTCACTGTTTAAACCCTCAGAGGAAATAAATCCTGTCAGTATTTCAGTTCATCGTATCACATGTTGAATGCACAGAATTTACTAAAACAAACAGAAATTACAAATGAAACAAAATATGGTCCTAATTAAACACAAAGAACTGCATCTGAAACTTTTATCAAAGTGAAACATCTTCAGATATTACATCCTTAACCCAGATCAAGGTTACCTGAACATAAACAGGTGAGAACAAAGCAGGTTGGAATGGTCACCTTGTAAAGAAGAAGTCTGAGCAGAAATGGATTCACGGCGTCCTCGCCGTCTGACAGCTCCTCTGCATGTGATGTTCTTCTGGCACTTTCTCATGACGGAGGACAAACATAAAAGAAACTAAAACTGCTAAACTTGTTGAGTTTACAAAAACGTGTTCTGCTCAAAGAAACCTGAGAAAACACACAAAGAACCTGATGGTTCTGGTCCCTGACGTTATTTTTGGATTTCAACATTTAAATGTGACGATCAGCCGCTTGATGCAACATCTCTCGTTTCAAGAGAGTCCTCAGAATCAAATTAGGTGGCAGTGTGACCCAGACACGCCTGCTCTTCGTCTTCACCGCTCCCTTCAATGACATCACATAAAATAAACATGATTAAAGTTTTAAGCAAAAAAATAATACAAACAATAATAACTATTAAATGAAAAAACATAATAGCATCAATAAAGAAAGGAAAAGGCAATTTACAACAAAAGTGATCAGAGAGTCAAACAAACCATATCAATGGGGAGTGTTTTTGAGGTAAATCAAGAGAGCTCTCTTAAATGATGAGATGGCGTGTGAAGAAAGAAGATGCTGTAAGTTCTGCTGTGGTCTATAGAAACTGCTAAGAGAGGTTGAAGTTCATCCATTTAGTCGTCCTCCAGCAGAAGTTTTTAATTGTCCACAGAACCAAACATCTGTTCAGAGTCCTCTTTTCAGCCCCCCGATCATGCAAGGTCAAAGGTTAAGTTATGACTGGTCAACAGAGGAACAGAGACGATCCTGGATCATTGATGGTTTGCTCTCATCAGAACTGAATTTAACTGTATTTGATCTCCTCAGTTAATCAAAGGAGGCTCCTGGTGATGAAACTGTACATTTTCAGATCCACGCGAGCACAGATGGAATCACTTAAAACTCACAATCTCCAAAATGCAAACACTTCAGAAATGAAATGAGTCTGTTTTAGATACATTTCCTAAATACTGCTGCTGAAAACATCAACGTTTTCCTGCCTTTTTAGCTGTTAGTCCCTCTGAAGACTTCTCAAATCAATCCCTCTTTCTGCTCTTTCCTCCAGAGCTTTGAATTCATGAATCTGTCTGGATTCTGGTTCCAGTCACTGGATCTGGTAAAGCCAAGTCTGATGCTTCTGATAGTCTCACAGCTTTTCGTCTTCCTCAGCTGCAAGTCGACACGACTGCAGCTTTCTGTCCTCCAGCCTCGTTAGAATTGCGTTTGTGTGAAATTTTTTCCTAAAAGTTGAATTCAATGTCATTTGCTTCAGCTGAAAGCCGCTCACCACTCCCAGACCTTGGGAGGTTGCTCTGCAGCTCGCAATTCTCTTCTGCCACAGCAAATCAAACTCAAAAACCTTTGATTTTCCTGAGGGGAATTTTGCCTGAGGCAAAGTGCAAAAATCTGCAGCTAAAACCTCCACGGTGCACATAAAACACACACTTTCTGAATATACAGTACACATGTTTGGCTTCTAAATATTCAACTAATAAAATATTCTGATCAAACTTCAGCTGCACAGATAAAAGCTTAGATTTAAAAATAAATAAATCACACAGATTATTATGAAGTTGGTAAGAACAAAGACAAAAGTCCAAAAAAGTTCAAAACGAAGGAACTGAGAAACAGAAGTAGAGCTGTGCGCCTCCTTGAGGAGCAGAGTGATGGATGAGGAGTCAAGGAGGTTTTATGGTCAGTTTGAAACCAGTCATTTCCCACTAAAGACATCAAAGACTCATGAGTGTTTCGCTTTCAAACCTCTGCTCAGATCGAGGCACCCCCCAACCCACGAGCAAATGCTCAGTGCTCTCAGCTTTGGAAGGAGGACATGTTATGATGCTCCGTTCTGTTGGCTGTCATAATATAACAACACTTTTCTACTCAACAAAGGAAGTAAAGCGCAGACTGACTTACTGAAAAAAATGATGCAGAATGAATGTATGTGCAGAGTGGAGTCGCTGGATTTACTTTGGAGACTAACCAACCTAACTCATGAAATCTTTCTTTTGGAGAAAGAGTACAATGAGTCCAAAACGTCCAGTTCTGCTAAACCTAAACTGCATTCAACATCGTGAGTAAAACTTCAGGAGGAAACATCCTCCGAGCGTGTGAGCCTGACAGTGTGTTTAGAGGAAGGTGTGTGTGCATCCTTCATACATGCACCTACACAGAACCTGCATCCATTCATGAGGCCGGTTCATGCTTCACGCCATCAGCCATCTATGTCATAGGACGATTGTGCAGTGGAGCTGCTGTGCTTGTGACTGGCGGTCAGACTTTTGAAGCGACACGATCGTCTCCAGCGTTTATTTTAACATAAAAGACATCCTGAGACACTTGCTGTGTCAGAGGCGTGTGGCGTGCTTGTCCACTAAGCAGAAGCAGGAAATGGTGAAAGAGGTGAAGTGCATGCTCTAGTCTTGTGTAAAACACGAGTTGTGAGATCTCCCAGTCTTGCTTTATTTTTTATCATGTTGGTTCTGTCTCTTTCTAGTTCACTATTTCCAATGATGTCTCCAAAGATGTTTTCACCATCATATTTAGACCTTTTTCTGGACCGTTTCCTCCATCATCGCACATTCTAATCCCTGTAATAAATTGAAGTTAGCTACTGTGGTGTGAAACTCCAGTGGGATGACGTCAGCTGCAGGTGTCACATTCTGCAGCTTCTGCTCCGATGGCCGTGCGTCCACTGCGACACGAGCGATTACAGATCACTCAAGTAGAAACCGGCCCTTAGACAACACACAATTGAGAAGATCTAAATGGTGAATCTTCAAAAAAAGATATGCAAAACTCATGGCAGGATTGACACCTTTTGATTGACACTATTGCTGTAGTTCAGATGGAAATTCATCGCTTTTATGGGACCAGAGGCTGCAGCTGCACACAACGGCGCCTTGTGGGATGTTAGTCATCCTGCGAGGTCGGTCAAATCAATCAGTCACATTCCTTTTTATCTGCTTACCTCTGAGGGAGGCAACTGCTTTCTCAGGGAGGCTCTAAGTGAAAGTTTGTTTTTGTGTGATCGTGGTTGGGATTGGTGCAGCCGTCAGGGCCGGCAATGTTCAGGGTGACTTTATGAAACATTCACTTAACCCTACAGAAGTTGCACAGGTTGTCCAACTTCTCCAGGATGGAACATCCACACGTGCTGCAGCAAGAAGGTTTAATGTGTCTCCCAGCACAATCTCCAGAACATGGAGGAGATTTCAGGAGACTGCTGGTTATTCTGGGAGAGCTGGACAGGGCCGTAGAAGGTCCTCAACCCCTCAGCAGGACCCATACCTGCTCCTTTGTGCAAGGAGGAACAGGCTGAGCACTGCTCGTGCCCTACAGAATGACCTCCAGAGGGCCACTGGTGTGAATGTCTCTCCAAACAAATCAGGAACAGACTTCATGGAGGTGGCCTGAGGGCCCCACGTCCTGTAGTGGGCCCTGTGCTCACTGCCCAGCACCGTGGAGCTCACCTGGCATTTGCTCAAGAACACCCAGAATTGGCAAGTCCTCCACTGGCGCCCTGTACTTTTCACAGACCAGAGCAGGTTCACCCTGAGCACCTGTGATAGACGTGAAAGAGTCTGGAGAAGACAAGGAGAACCTTCTGCTGCCTGCAACGTGATTCAACATGACAGGTTTGGTGGTGGGTCAGTGATGGTCTGGGGAGGCATATCCATGGAGGGACGCACAGACCTCTACTGCCTAGGAAATGGTGCTCTGACTGCCATAAGGTATCCAGATGAAATCCTTCAACCCATTGTCAGACCCTACGCTGGTGCAGTAGGTCCTGGTTTCCTCCTAATGCACCACAATGCCTGGCCTCACGTGGCAAGAGTCTGCAGGCAGTACCTGGAGGATGAGGGAATTGAAACAATTGAATGGCCTTCCCATCCCCTGACTTAAACCCAATAGAACATCTCTGGGACATTATGTTTGGGTCCATTAGGCGCCGCCAGGTTGCTCCTCAGACTGTACAACAGATCAGGGATGCCCTCACACAGATCTGGGAGGAAATGCCACAAGACACCATTCGTCGTCTCATTAGGAGCATGCCGCCATGTTGTTAAGCATGCATACAAGCTCGTGGGGGGCACACAAGATACTGAAAAGCATTTAGAGTTGCAGAAATGAAGTTTTGGAGAAAATGGACTATGCTGCCATCATTCATTTCACTCTGATTGATGGTGTCTACACAATTGAGCCTCTGTAGACTGAAAACTTTTATTTCATTAAAAGACTTGGCATCCTTTTGTTCCTAAGACACTGACCTGTTGTTATTTGCATAGATATCCAACCTCATATTGAGATCTGATGGATCTAATGTGTTTCTGTAAAGTGCTCCTTTACTTTTAGTGAGCTGTGTATACATAACATCATGGTCAAACTCAGCCTCACAGACAAACACGGTTTCTGCGTTGGTCAGATATGCAGCACCCTCATGTGAGCAGATCTCCCATCATGCAACAGGACCTTCCGTTGTCGTTTACATAAAACTGTGTGGTGCATAAGCAGCAGGATGGAAAATGCTGCCTCTGCACAGCAGAAACGTTTCTGGGAGGTTCTGGGAGAACTGTTTTCTACCCGGTTCAGGTCGTCACATCATGAAAAGGAGATTAAAGGTGTGCTTTAAAGAAACTAATGACAGTTTGGAGTCGACGCTTACCATTTTTAAATGTTAATTTCTCTTTCTGCTGTTTGAAGCTTTTTTCCAAGTGGTTTCTATAGAAACAAAGCAGTGATGAATGCATTACGCTTTCATTTTTCCCACGATGACGTCTGCTTCTCCTTTGAGCAGAACCTTCTGAGGCATCATGAATCTCCAGCTCCACATTGCAGGCTGCGATATTCAGCTTTGTCTGTCTTAAACTGGTGGATGTTTCCACTGGAGCAGCTCTTCTTCTGTTATGCAGAGGCTGATGTAACCCAGAGAGGCGCGGGACGTGTCTTTGTTTACTATATCAGGATAGGAAATGAAAACAGCTCCCGGAATGGATAATTGGGAGGTATTTCTTGTTCAGATGATAAAGAGGCGATGGCTCTTTCTTTAAGAACATTTGCTGTAAACCAACAGAAAAAGTGAGTTTTATGTTTTTTTTCTGTGTTGTTTGGTTTCCTGTTTGAAAGCTGTCATGATTCTGTGATACGAGCAGCAGTGCGCAGCGTGGGGAATGCACCCTTAACTCAGTTCCTTCTAAATTAGCATGACCAGATAACCAGCAGCCCTCATTATTTTAGTAGTACCTGTGCAACCTGGTCCAGCTCTCCTCTGTGTCTGATTGGTTTCAGGGAAAATAATCTGCAACACAACCAAAAAAAAACAAAACCTCATTACTTTATAAACAACTTGAGTGGTGATATACTGTCAGTGGGTGGAGACGTAATAGAAACTGAAGAAGAGCTTTTCCTGTGTGACCTCACACCAGGTAGGTTACCTGCAGAGCTCCTGACTCATCATGGATTTTCAGAGATTTCAATGTTTGTCTCAACAACCACAGATGACGAAAACGTGTTTTTCAGTCGGTTCTTTGAGGGTGTAGCAGGAAAGAAGATAATCTTCAAATTTAGATTTTATTGGTCACAAACACATCTAAACACACATACGTAACTAATACAACATGAAGTAAAATGTATTACTCAATTATCTAACAAATACAAGGCCTTTCAAAGAAAATAATCAAGCTTTGTTTTCACTGAGTGGTCCAGTTCAGTTCAATGTGGAGGAGAAGCGGCTCTACTCCGAGCTCTTTCCGGGTGACCGAGCTCCTCCCCCTATCTCTAAGGGAGAAAACTCATTTTAGCCGCTTGTAGTCGGGATCTTGTTCTTTCAGTCACGACCCAAAACTCATGACCATAGGTGAGTACTGGAACGAAGATCGACCGGTAAATCAAGTTTAGAATGGTCCAGACAATTCAGGTGAGCGTTTCCACTCAAAGTTGGACCGTCACGGCGCATGCAGTAACGTGTCCAAGAGTAAAATCAGTACTGGTTTATGTTACCTCTAGCTATAGTCTTTGTGCAGCACTGAGAATGCCTGTTGTAATGGAATAGTAGTAGAGTAGTAATGTTGTAGCAGAGTAGTAGTAGAGTACTAATGGAGTAGTAGTAAAGTAGAAGTAGAGTAGCAAAGTATTAACATTGTAATAGAGTAGTATGGGATACTAACATGGTAATAGCAATAGAGTAGGGATAAAGCAGTAGTAGCAGTAGTACAGTAGTAATAGTTTAGTAGAGTACTAATAAGTAGAGTAGTATTATAGTAGCAGTAGCAGAGTAGTAATAAGCTAGTAGAATTTCAATAGAGTAGCAATAGATTAGTAGAAGAGTAGTAGTAGAGTAGTACAGTGATAATAGTGTCATGGAGTATCAGTAAAGTAGTAACAGATTTGTAGTAACAGTAGAAGAGTAGTTAAAGTATAGTAGAATACCAGTAGAACAGGGGTAGGATTTTTTTCATGGTCGATGTGATACCAATATCATTTTTTAAGTCTGAGTGGCCGACAGCTGATATTTAGGCCGATATTCATCAGCAACAGTCATCAGGAAAAAAATATTGCTGTTCTATACAGCATTTGGGAAGCATGTAGTTGATATTATTATTTTTATTAAATGAAACCAATCCAGACAACTTCTGCATGTAATAGATATTCTGTTTTTGTTTATTTTTTTCCAGGTCCACTCTACCAGTGTTTAACAGTCAATCAAACAAGCATATTTATTTATTGTTCACCCATTGCCCTGAATTCACCATGACACGGAGTTTAGTGCTGATAGTGTGGACTGTGTTAAAGTTCAGTTAAAAAGCCATGTGACAGCAATTCGGGGAAGAAGGACTATTTTTTGTTCTTTTCATATCAAGTATTCGGCGTATCCAGACACCCACATGCAAAAGGGCACAAAGTCCAGCGGCAGAGAAGCGTCGGGTGGCGTGCGGTTATCGGGCTGACAAAACAGCCTGTCACACACACACTTCATCTAAAGGTGCATTCACAACAAACGCGATTGGTGCTCAATGGTAATCAATGGAACAGGCGAATTGAAGCTAAGGTCTACACCTGTTCTCAGTTGCATTTGATTAATATGTATTCAAAAGTTTACGTCCGCACTTTTTATCTATGCTTGTTTTAAATTAAAATCTTTTTACTTTCTTTTAATTTTATTTTAATGATTTGAATAATGAATGACATTTTTACTATTTCTTTTGATTGTTTCTTTTAATGTTCTATGTAAAGCACTTTGAATTGTCTCTGTACATGAAATGTGCTATACAAATAAACTTGCCTTGCCTTGCCTTACCAGCAACACAAGAACAGGAGTGACGTGTTATCAGGCTGCCATGTGTAAAAGCAGGATCCATGATCCAGGAGTGGAAGCAGGAGCTTTTGGGATACACCTCAGCTTTTCATTAGAATGAAGTCAGAGGCGTTTCCGTAGCTTTCTGCCTGCTTTTCATCTGTGACCCTGCTGAGCGAATTCTCATCTGATCTCCAGGAAGCGCCTCCTTTGATCATTAATCAGTTCCTGATGGAAAACCGTGTTGGTGCTGAAAATCTCTCTGTGATCCTTCTTGATCAATTCCTCCTAAAAGAGGTCCTGGTTTTATAGATGCTCTTCAGCTGAGCGGGATCCTGACGTGGATTTATGATCAGCCTGAAGTCCGGTCTGACAGATTGGAGGTTGTTCTGGAGAACATTTACATGACCTCATAAATCCATGCTAGTTTCAGTGCGGAGCTCCACTGCTCAGATGGCTCGTGACCTTAACTTCACCAATCCTTAGGGTTCAGATATTTATCTTTTATCTTGTCTGAATTACCATCTCATGCTCTTCAAAGCTGGCCTTCCATTTATCTGCAGTTTGTCCTCTCCACTATTTCAGACTCAAAGGATCAAGAAAACCGTGTCTTTATCACTGTTTGTTTTCAACAGTGGCTTTCTATGGAAGCCCAAACTGTTCATAATTAAATAAATGATATATGACCTTATTCAATCAAACAACACACCAATAAAAATATTTTCAATAAATAAAAGGATCATGAAGTTGTGAAAAACCTACAAACAAAATTTAAATTGACAATTTTATTATTGCTTTAAGAAATGCTTATGTTAAATACACATTTTATAATAATACATATTAATTTTAATAATTATCTTTTATCATATTGAATATTATTATATCATGTGTTTTTTTCTTGCCTATTTGATCAACTAAAGTCAGAAAAGCTGTATGGATGTCATCAAAATATGGTAATTTTATGTTTCTTTCTACAGCAGCGGCACAGAGCAAGCAGGTGTCAAGGCATACTAGTCGATTTCAGAGGATCAGCCAATCGGCGTTTAGATCCCACCCACTTTCAGTGATTGACAGACAGCGTCTGATGGAAAAGCTCATTATGAAATAAAGAAGTCATCCTGAAAAATGTAAAATTAAAAAAGCTACTTTGAAAAACAGTGATTTTGAAATCAAATTTTCTGAGGAAAAAAACATGATTATAACAATATTTAAAATGAAAAAAAAAATTAACATGAATATGTGTTATTATACAATTATTTGTAACATAATAAGAATTTTTTAAAGCAAAAATTACATTTATTGCATTATATTATGGTCACTTAAAATTTATGTAACAGGATTTTTTCAATCATTGTCAATTGTCATTTTATTTATGAATTGATTAAACGTTTTTTAATGGTGTATTCTTTGATTAAATAAGGTCATATTTATTTATTTAATCATGAACAGTTTGGGCTTTCATATTTTTCATGTTAGCATGAAGGGTTTTCTGGAGGCATATCCCACAAAAACTGTTGTGAACCTTGGATCACAACTGGTTTTTTAACGCAGAGCTCAGTTATGGTGATTTTCTAAAACGGTTTTCAGAGCCTTTAACTCAGAGGAGGGAGCAGCATGGTTTCCTAAACCCACAAAAACATTCACACATGAACATTAAACTGTCAGTAAGGCTTGGACTGTTGGTGGACTGCAGATGTTTGGAGAGTTTAACATTGATCACCTTATTTTAAGAAAAAAATCACTTCTAGGTTAGAAAGTTATAGTCAAGCAGATGATCCCTGTGCATGAGCGGCATCTCACCTACCCCTAATAAAGTTTGGAAGGGAGGGGTCTGTTCCTTTGAGACAGACTTTCAGTGAAAACAGACGGCGCGTTAGAGCCGGTCTTGGCCTTCTGGCTTCCTGCCACACGTCATTAGTCTGCCTAATTAGATAATAATGACTCTGCTTCCTGGTGCAGGCTGGTGTCACCCGCCGCTTCAGAACCTGGTCTGTGTGTGTGGGGGTGTGTGTGTGTTGAGGGGGTCAGCATGGTGACGCCATCTTCAGCTGCTGGGATGCTTTACAAAAACCAAGCAGCTCATTTGCTTTTGTTTGGTGTTCTGTCACAATGAAACTTGTTCACATCATAAACATTAGCCAGGATGTCTGCAAAGCAGTCTATAGGAGAAATGTCACCCAAATTAATGAAAAAGTTCACAAAATATTTGCCTAAAAGACGCTTATATTCACTTTAATGCAGGAACTGTAGCTACAAGGTTCTCGTTCTTTAAACGATCATATCGCTTCAATTCTTTACTTCATTAACTTGATTCCATTTAGTTAAATCAATTTCTTTAAGTGACAGGAATTATGTTTATTTGGAAATAGAAAAAATATAAAATATATATATGAGGGGATGCTACAATATTTTTTATATAAAACCAAACCGTTCGATACGCGTTTGGCGGCTCAGTACGCCATTTGTCACAATACGCATTTTATTTATTCAGTACCACTGTGAGCTGGCCTTAGCGTGCGTCTGTGTGTTCATGCACTCATTGTAGTGTCTGTCTGCTCTTAACCTCCCCCTCCCTTACACAAACTACTTTGGCTCTCCCCTGGGAGGTGGAAACCAAATGCTAAAAACAATAGCATTTCAGCTAAATACCACAACGGAGTCAATCATAGCTAATGGGGTGAATGCAGTAGTTCTGTGAGCAGAATGTCGGACTTCTGGACTGTGTTTTCGTGGACTTTTCATTTCGTGGCTGCTTGAATGCAATCCGACGCAGCTGGTGTGTGAGCAGCTTGCAGCTCGTGTTTGAAGACGAGCCACCAACATTAAAACCTGCGATGTAAAGAGATCTCAGGTTCACCGTCAAATATCAGGGAACAAAATGTGTTAACGAGAAGTACAATATCTGCAAGATTTGTCTCATCTCTATATCGTGGGGAAAAAAAAAAGTCCCCTTTGCTTCATCTGCTCCTCACATTGTCAGAGTTCCTCTTTCTGTTCGTCTGAATATTGCAAAAGAATTGCATCAAACTTAAGATTAGCACACAGGCCTGCCTTCATGGATGCATTTGTCATGTCAAATAAATGCAGTCAGTATGTAATATCTATGTTCACATCCTTCAATCACTACAATAAATATTCATTTACAGGCTCTAATTACCATTTCAAAGCAGATCTTAGTGGCCTCCATACGTTAGGAACAACCGAGCCTCCAGCCAGAATCAAAGCAGTTTAAAGAGGTGATTTCCTACAATGACTGTCAATTCGCATGATGAAACAAATGTTCTGCTTCAGCAGCCACTGACTATAATGAAGTATTTTTTCTAGTTTGGAAGAAAAATAGTCTTCTTTAATGTAACCTCATCTGAAGGCAAACAAAGGAGGAAATCTCATCCAATCAAACAATCAATCATCAGAAGAAACATGATGGATCATTGCGCACAGATCACAGAAACATTTCTCAAGAACTACGTCAGAGAAAATGACCCACGGTGACTGAAAGCTGTTTCATCAACGCCCATCTCACGCTCATCTATTTAAATGTAAATTAGACTCCTTGATTTGGAGGGTGGTGGTATCAGTCCACTAGTTTTAGGGCAGGAAGAAGTTTACCTGTTTACACGTCTGCTGCATGTTTACACGTCTGTCGCATGTTTACACGTCTGCCGCATGTTTACACGTCTGCCGTATGTTTACACGTCTGTCGCATGTTTACACGTCTGCCGCATGTTTACACGTCTGCCGTATGTTTACACGTCTGCCGCATGTTTACACGTCTGCCGCATGTTTACACGTCTGCCGCATGTTTACACGTCTGCCGCATGTTTAAACGTCTGCCGCATGTTTACACGTCTGCCGCATGTTTACACGTCTGCCCCATGTTTACACGTCTGCTGCATGTTTACACGTCTGCTGCATGTTTACACGTATGCCGCATGTTTAAACTTCTGCCGCATGTTTACACGTCTGTCGCATGTTTACATGTTTGCCGCATGTTTACATGTCTGCTGCATGTTTACACGTCTGCTGCATGTTTAAACGTCTGCCGCATGTTTACACGTCTGCTGCATGTTTACACGTCTGCTGCATGTTTACACGTATGCCGCATGTTTAAACGTCTGCCGCATGTTTACACGTCTGCCGCATGCTTACACGTCTGCCGCATGTTTACACGTCTGCTGCATGTTTACACGTCTGCCACATGTTTACACTTCTGCCGCATGTTTACACGTCTGCCGCATGTTTACACGTCTGCCGCATGTTTACACGTCTGCTGCATGTTTAAACGTCTGCTGCATGTTTAAACGTCTGCTGCATGTTTAAACGTCTGCCGCATGTCTACACGTCTGCTGCATGTTTAAACGTCTGCCGCATGTCTACACGTCTGCTGCATGTTTAAACGTCTGCTGCATGTTTAACGTCTGCTGCATGTTTAAACGTCTGCCGCATGTCTACACGTCTGCTGCATGTTTAAACGTCTGCCGCATGTCTACACGTCTGCTGCATGTTTAAACGTCTGCTGCATGTTTAAACGTCTGCTGCATGTTTAAACGTCTGCCGCATGTCTACACGTCTGCTGCATGTTTAAACGTCTGCTGCATGTTTAAACGTCTGCTGCATGTTTAAACGTCTACCACATGTTTAAATGTCTGCCGCATGTTTACACGTCTGCTTTTACACGTCTGCCGCATGTTTACACGTCTGCTGCATGTTTAAACGTCTGCCGCATGTCTACACGTCTGCTGCATGTTTAAACGTCTGCTGCATGTTTAAACGTCTGCTGCATGTTTAAACGTCTACCACATGTTTAAACGTCTGCCGCATGTTTACACGTCTGCTTTTACACGTCTGCCGCATGTTTACACCTCTGCCACATGTTTACATCTTTTGTAAATGTGTTTGTCACTGCCGTTCTCCTTTTCTCTGGGTATTTTACATGATACATCCTCTGTCCGTCCTTTGAATTTGTTTCTCCTCTTCAACTGTATAGAAGGAGAAACCCCCCCCCCCCCCCCCCCCTCCATGCACATTCAAACCTCTGCATTATCCTTACGTTTGAAGGCTATGACAAATTTATTTTAGGAGGAAAGAAAAGTTTTGCCGTTATTGAAATGTCATTAAATGGGAAATTCTAGTTATTGCTCATACATTTCCTGATTGGTTCATTGATTTTTTTTTTTTTTTTTTTTCCCTAAAAGATGTAAATCTGATGAATGAGGTCCAACATCAAGATGAAGAACTGAAGCAGGTCACGTAGCAGAGAAGAATGGAAGTGCAGTCTTTGCTAAGGAGAGTTTGGAAGTGGCGTTTAGTTTGGAAGGAGGTGGCGCCTGCAGAGTAGAACACTCTTCTGTTTCTGCCTCATCTGCCTCCTTCTACCCTTGTTTGAAACGTTTTTTCTCCTGGATCCTCCAGAGATGTAATTACTGTGCAGTCAACTCGTAATGCTCGTGGTCCTGGGGAATGAATCTCCCTTATCGACCACCCCTGGTTGTTATTTTTAACAGCTCACATCAGAACACGCCAGTTATGAAGGTTTGATGAAAAGAGTCCTCAATCAGGACAAAAGGATGACGAAACATCATTTCTTGATGGAATCGTTTGTTCAAGTCCGAGCTGGAGTTGGTCCCATTATGTGCAAAAGTCGGACCTGCTATGGAATCATTGATCTTTGAGTAATAAGATGCTTCAACATGCTTTTTCAGTCTTTGAGATAAGAGCTGGCAGCAGCATCACAATGGTCCCACAGTCGATAGAGAACTTCCTCCTCTATTAACTCCTGGCTTCTTCATGCTGCATGGATTGCACAATGACATCCATTCCTGTTGCAGGGCTGCTGTTGTCAGACAGAAGCAGAGCCCTAGTCTGTCTGCTGCTCATGTCTTCAAGTTTCTGATGCAGAAACTTATTATTGCCGGCAGCCGTCAGCGACTGCAAGGACCAGATTGTTTATGTTGCTGAAAGCTTTCTGTGCCTTCAAGCGAAAATTCAACTCAACACTCACCAAAATTTGCAGACACCCAAGACGATGACATCACTGTGAGCAAAACTGTAAAAAAAAATGTACCGGTAATTGGTCCACAATCGCTTACAGAGTCAAAAAAATAAATTTTAAATGCACAAATGAAACCAAAACATACATGTCAGAGATATCCCGGAGAACTTTTGAAATCATTATGGGATGCCGACACCACCCACGGCTTGGCGGCCATTTTGAGAGATTTGATGAGGCTTTTGTTTGTGCGACTTCACTAAATTTAACAATCATCCTTCCAGCTTCAGTCTATAACCACCACATAAGGTTCATTGACCTTTAACCTTGGGAAGAAGCTGCCATCTTGAATTTTCATGAAAAACCATTTTAGTACTAAGATTTTTTTTCCAATCATTTCCTAACTTATCCAGCATCATTGGGAAGTAATTGGGAAAAACATGTCACTATGGCGGTTATATTTTGAACAGCGTTCACGTGGTAAGCTCGCTAAAGGGCCTTTATTCTGTTACTTGTACATTTTTCAACATCAAATACTGACAATGTAATAAATTAAGGAAAAAATTCTTACAATTTAAAAAATAAGCAGAAATTCCTCATTTAGGAAAATAAATCCAGTCACTAAAACATGTTTTCTTAAACTAAGATTATTTTGAAATGGAAAAAAACTTTATTGATAAAATTCTCTTTCTTGCAAGACAGAAAGAGACATTTTTCTCTACTTGGTGTTGTAAAAGTGTGTGTTTGCAGTGTGCATGGCCAAATTTCATATTGAATTAAAAATAAAAGCCATAACAATCCCCCCCCCCATCCTCAGCATATGTGCATTCATACGAAGCAAAAGGCTCTTTTCTGTGCTGCTGTGCCAGCGACGCCTTGGAGGATCTGGCTGCTTCCACGGCTCTGCTCCTATGTGGCCTGCCATCCTCACATACAAAGAAAGTGCTGGGTGGGTGTCTGAAATGTTATTCATTAGATAACAGGACAGCACTTTAAGTAGAGTGAATACACACACCATGGGATCCATTCCATTTGTGATTACTGTGCCGTGTGAATTATTTATCAAAAATGCAGAGCTGCTGATGGTCGGCAGCGGCGGCGGACTCAAAAGAATCGGAATAAGTGATGGAAAAAAGGGAAAACCTAACTGTGCAAATCAAACACGGAGAGCTGAATTTTAATCTGAAATGCATTATTCATGACTAATCACTTCTGGCAGTGATTGCAGGAACACAAAATATTATTGATGGCAGCTGACTATCAAAAAAGCCCCGTTTGGATGTAAATACATCCATGAAGGCCTCAGCTTTCATGAGCTCATGATGAAGAAATCTTTGCTTCTGTTTCCTGAATTTATGATGTACAGACTCAGCAGGGAGGGTCAAATCTCCATGACAACAGCTTCCCGTGTCTGCAGAGATAAATGCAGTCTAACAAAGTTTGTCGCAGACTGATAGGGCTCTGCATGTTTGTTCAACTGCAGGTTGAAGAAAAGACTTTCTGTGAGGAAGACAGTAAATGAGTTTTCAGAACCAAAGTTCTGATGGGAGAAGTTGGAGATAAAAACACGGAATTATTAACCAGTCAGGTCTTCTCATCCTCTGCCCCCTATCGCGAGCTGAAGGGAAACTTTTAGTTCAGAAAAATAACGGACCAAACACATGCTCCTCATTTGTGATGCTGCAGCTGAAGATCAGCTTTAATGATTAATTTTAAAGCAGAGCATGTTCTTCGCCTCATTTCAGCTGCATGTGTTTGGTTGAGGAGAGGACGGAATTCTAGAAAGAAACGCTGAAGTTTTCATCTCCTTACTGTAAATAATGTCCAGTGTTATAATGCAATATTAACTCAGTGCTGGTTTCTTTACATTTTCTGATCTCATTATCAGTTTTTTAGCACACATTAGCCTGGAGCAACCCAGCGCTTCTTCATCCTCTTAATCACTGAGTCCAGCTTGAAACTGGCGACCTGTCCAGGGTGGATCCTGCCCTCGGCCATCAGCAGTCAGGTTAGGCTCCAGCCGCCCCGTGACCCTGAAAGGGACAAACGGCTAAGAAGACAAATGAATGACAACAATGGATGGATCTGACAACAGCACCAAGGCAAACGATAGTGTACTTTGTCTTCATTTAAGAGAATTATTTTAATGTGATCAAATCTGGGGTCCGGACTTGAAAGCAAACTGATAAGATGGGCGTCTATTTAAAATGGTGGAGCTGTTGTCATTGCAACACTAACACCCCAATCAGCTTATGTGGCCCTATGGTTGGGGTCCCCTGTGTCACTTAAGACATTTTGGGTGTTCCCAAATCATGTTTTTCAACATTCTACCTGTTCCTAGTAAATCAGGAGTCCCCAACCACCCGGGAACTAGTCCGAGGGGGCCTTAAAAAAACACAACTGCTTGCCTTAACCATAACTTTGATTCTTCCCACATTTTATTTCTGAAGGGATTTTATTTTACTTTAAGTCATGGGACATACAGCGGATGTTTGCTCTGTGCTGAGTTAGCTAACAACGACCACCATCGGTGCTGTTCACCGACAGGGTGCCGGTGGAAATTAAACTACTGTTGGTGGAAGAAGGAGAGGAGGAAGGAGGGTTCATAGGAAGAGAGAGAAGAGGAAAGTCACTAGTGTTGGACTGAGAGTTGGAACTTTGAATGTTGGAACTCTGACAGGAAAAGGTAGAGAGTTAGTTGACATGATGCAGAGGAGAAAGGTAGACATACTGTGTGTCCAGGAGACCAGGTGGAAAGGTAGCAAGGCTAGAAGCTTAGGAGCAGGTTCAAGTTGTTCTATCATGGTGGAGATGGAAGAGAAATGGAGGAGGAGTTATCTTAAAGGAGGAGCTTGTTAGGAGTGTTGTGGAGGTAAAAAGAGTGTCAGATAGAGTGATGAGTCTGAAGATAGAAATGGAGGGTGTGATGTTCAATGCTGTTAGTGGGTATGCCCCACAGGTAGGATGTGAGCTGGAAGAGAAGGAGAAGTTCTGGTTGGACCTTGATGAAGTGATGATGAGCATCCCTGAAATGAGAGAGTTGTCATTGGTGCAGATTTCAATGGACATGTTGGTGCAGGAAACCGAGGTGATGAGGAGGTGATGGGCAGGTTTGATATCCAGGAGAGGAATGTAGAAGGACAGATGGTGGTTGATTTAGCTAAATGGTAAATGGTGTATACTTATATAGCGCTTTATACCTTCCTTCGAAGGCCCAAAGCGCTTCACAGTCACAGACCCATTCACCCACACATTCATGCACTGGTGGTGGCTCCGCTGCCGAACACTGGCGCCAACCTCCCACCAGAGGCAATTTAGGGTTCAGTGTCTTGCCCAAGGACACTTCGACACATGGGCGGGCAGGGAATCGAACCCACCATCTTCCGATCATGAGACGACACCTCTACCACTGCACCACGAACGCCCAAAAAGATGGATATGTCTCTAGTGAATCCATTCTTTGAGAAGAGACAGGAACATAGGGTGACCTATAAGAGTGGAGGGAGAAGCACACAGATAGACTACATCTAGTGTAGACGGTGTAATCTGAAGGAGATCAGTGACTGTAAAGTAGTGGTTGGTGAGAGTGTTTCCAGACAGCACAGGATGGTGGTGTGTAGGATGACTCTGGTGATGAAGAAGATGAAGAAAGAGAGGACAAAGGCAGAGAAGAGGACAAACTGGAGGAAGCTGAAAAAAGAGGATTGTTGCATGACTTTCAAGAAACAGTTGAAACAGGATCTGGGGGGTCAGGAGGAACTCCCAGATGATTGGATAACTACAGGTCATGTGATCAGGGAGACAGGTAGGAGTGTACTTGGTGTGTCATCAGGAAAGAAAGTTGATGCAGAGACTTGGAGGAATGATGGAGGTGCAGGAGTGTATACAGAGTAAGAGGCTAGCTAAGAAGAAGTGGGACACTGAGAGGACTGAGGAGAGGAGACAGGAGTACAGGGAGATGCAGCGTAAGGCAAAAGTAGAGGGGTCAAAGGTCAAACAAGGGGCTTGTGATGACTTGTATGCTAGGTTAGGTAGTATAGAGGGAGAGACTGACCTGTACAGATCAGCAAGACAGAGAGACGGAGATGGGAAGGACATGCAGCAGGTTAGGGTGATCAAGGATAGAGATGATAATGTGTTGACAGGTGTCAGTGGTGTCATGGAAAGATGGAAAGAATACTTTGAAGAGTTGATGAATGAAGAGAATGAGAGAAGAAAGAATAGAAGAGGTGACTGTTGTGGAGCAGGAAGTAACAAAGATTAGTAAAGGTGAAGTGAGAGGGGCTTTGAAGAGGATGAAGAGTGGAAAGGCTCTTGGTCCTGATGATATACCTGTGGAGGTATGGAAGTGTCTAGGAGAGATGGACGTGGAGTTTCTGACCAGGTTGTTCAACAGGATCTTAGGTGGAGAGAAGATGCCTGAGGAATGGAGGAGAAGTGTGATGGTGCCCATTTTTAAGAATAAGGGAGATGTTCAGAGTTGTGGTAACTAAAAAGGAATAAAGCTGATGAGCCATACAATGAAGGTATGAGAAAGAGTAGTGGAAGCTAGACTAAGAGCAGAAGTGAACATCTGTGAGCAGCAGTATGGTTTCATGCAGAGAAAGCTCTACAGATGCTACATTTGCTTTGAGAAGAGATAAAGTAGGGGGAGGAGTTTAAGTATTTAGGGTCAACAGTACAGAGTAATGGAGAGTGTGGAAAAGAAGTGAAGAGGTGAGTGGAAGCAGGTTGGAATGGGTGTAGAAAAGTGTCAGGTGTGATGTGTGATAGAAGAGTTTCAGCACAAATGAAAGGAAAGATGTACAAGACTGTGGTGAGAGCAGCCATGTTGTTGGACTAGAAACAGTGAAGAAAAGACAGGAAGCAGAGCTGGAGGTAGCAGAGATGAAGATGCTGAGGTTCTCTTTGGGAGTGACCAGGATGGATAGGATCAGGAATGAATCCATCAGAGGGACAGCACATGTTAGAGGTTTTGGAGATAAAGTCAGAGAGGCCAGACTGAGATGGTTTGGACATGTTCAGAGGAGAGACAGTGAAGATATTGGTAGAAGGATGCTGAGTCTAGAGCTGCAGGAAAGAGGTCTATAGAGGAAGACCAAAGAGGAGGTTTCTGGATGCAGAGAATGAAGACATGAATGTGGCTGGTGTTAGAGTAGAGGATGATGAAGACAGACTTAGATGGAGGAAAAGGATTCACTGTGGAGACCCTGAAGGGAAAAGATTAAAGGAGAAGAAGAAGAAGACAGACATGATTGATTCATATTTATAATTATTGGTATACTTAGAAAATACAATTTTCTGACAGTTGCGTCGTTTTGTTTTATGGATTTATTACATCTCATATAAGACCTAGAGTCCAAGTTTTTATGCCCCAACAAACATGTCAGCGATAAGGTTGCTGACCTGCTGAAGAAGTTTCTCTGAACTGCGGAAACTTGTGAAAGGAACATTTAGGAATTTTACATTCAGAAAAGCTGAATTAGGCAGGAATCTTTTCAGAAACTTTAGCAGAGAAAATGTTCCCTTTGTGTGGAGATTTGAAATACAACCCTGATAGACTGAAGAACTTTCAACATTTCTGCAGATGTACATTCTTCCAGGGAAGTGTTTGACATGTGGAAGAAGCTAATGAGTACTGGTGGATCCCCCTTATCTGGTCTTCTAGATCTTGTCATTTACCATTTACCATTTGTCATCAATTGTCCTGGTAGTGTTCCTGTTGTTCCTGTGAGTGGGGGGTGGGGGGTGTATGTTATGTGACATTAAATGCTGTCAAAGGTTTTAAGTTGTATTGGATTAATTTGAAGTGAGAGTAAGATTTCACTCACAGGCACATATGACACCTGTCCACAGCTACTTAAAAATATATCTCACTGAATATTTGGACAGTATTTTCTTCTGGACCTTAACTTCAAGAAATGTTTCCTAACTGGACATCTACATTTTATTTAAAGACCGTTGGTTGAAATAATTGTTGTTTTCTTGTTGTTGTGACTTTAGGGGACAGGGTGTGCACAGTAATTACTTTCAAGTTTCAAATGTTCCCAAATTATGTTTCAAAGCTCGGAGTCCATCTCCCAGAATGCCTTAGGGCCTGTGTCTTTGGCGCAGAGCACAGAAAGGCTTTAGAAACGGCAGCTGGATTTTCTGTTTTCTCAGCATCTGGTGGAGTTTTTGTGAGGTCTGCTCCAAGGTTCTGAAGTGACTGACAGGCTCATTTAGCTTTGATATTCATGGAAAATGTTGTTGTTTTATTCAAATGTCAGAGAAACAGTAAAGTCAGGAAAATTTGGTCTATTTATCAAAAATATTAAGAAGCCACAACAATGGGAAGAGCATGACGGCGACATGCAGACGAGCTGCAACTTGAATGTGATTCTCTGTTTAGTCGTTTGCTCGTCACAGAAATGACATGTTGTACTTCTAACTTTGCACATGCTCAGTAAAGATCTATTTTCTCTCGACTTTTGGATCAGTTTGGAAGACCTTTGACCACATTTCTCTTCAGAGGACTGATGGAATCTGTTGCCATCCACTGACAATTTGGTAAGTCCAACATTTTAAGCCCTATAATTCCTTACAGATAATGAACTTTTGCTAATTAATAATGTTATTGAACATTTTTGGTTTTAAAACAATGTCAGGTACATTTTACATAAGCTTTATTTAATTCACACATGTTGGAAAGTGTTAAACGATATAACAAATCAACTTCTTGACCAACAAGATTACCGTATTTTCACGACCATATGGCGCACCTAAAAGGCTAAAATTTGCTCCAAAATGTGCGGCACGCCTTATAGAGTGATGCGCCTACTGTATTGTTTTTTTGTTTTTTTAAGGCAGATTACATAAGAACATTGAATGGTGAAGTGTGGGGAGAAGCGAGGGAGCGTGTCTGTGCGTGTTCGTGCTCCCTCCTTCTCCCCACAAGCAGGAAATAAAAAAATCCATTGTTCAAATTAGTTCTAATTAATTTTACATTTTGTTTGACTTTGCTTCTTTGTTTGAATGTTGTAACCTCCCACTTGTGCTTTCAAATAAAAGGAACACGACAAGGATCAGACCTTTGAGAAAAAGGTTGATGGCACACCCCCCGTCAATCTTGTTCCTCCCTTATGCAGAAGTAACTCTGCTTGTTGGTCTGCGTGGTCATTTTACTGAGTTCTGTTTCTCTCTAGTGTCGAGGTGAATTTCCCTGACAATGACGCTGATAAACTTTGAAGGATTGATTGAGAATTACGGCCGCTGTTTTTGGGACACTCGTTGAATGATCATATGTCCTTCAACTGTTTGTGAATGAGTTCCATAAAATTTAAGTTAGCCTACTTTTTTAAACTTTATTACCTACTTTTCCTTACATTTACTTTTTAAAAAAGTTTTTAAATATTTTATCAAATGGCAAATGGTTATGAAGAGCAAATGGATGGGCCACATCCATCCACATGCTCCAGGTAGATTTATCTAAACTCAAGTCACTGGATTCTTTTTACAGTAAATTTAACATTAGGTAATTCCAAGGGCTTTTCTCAGCCTATTCTGGAGCAATGAAAATTCCCTGAATTCAGTTTATTTTCTTATAAAGTGTCATTTCACGGAAGAGATTGTCTCAAGCTGTTAAACAAAACATAAAATAATCAAATATCCTAAAGAAACACTGAAATTCCTTTAAAAACTTCAAGCTGATCATAAATCAGCTTGGTCCAGATCAGTGTAACAGTTGGAGAAACAAACCATTTGTCTCTTAACATAAAGTTCTTCTCCCCAAACTTCAGCAGACAGTCAGACCGTCATCAGCTCCTAGTGCCCAACTGGAGCACTAATCATGGCGGTTGGGGTTCTGTAGGAGCTAAATATTTGATGTCAGTTTTAACAAAAGACTCAGGGGACTGAATTATTGAAGGAACAAGTCAAACGACTGTTTGAGTAATTATTCAGCTGACTGCACGCAGCTTCCTCAAGTGCAAAGCCAACAAATTCAATGACCTCCTGGCTTCTTCATGGAATTCATCATCAAGAATCCACTGTCAGACTCTGGCGGCTGGAAAAAAATCTTTTGTCCTCCGGGTAAGGACCAGTGTTCTTATGTTCATGTTGTGGTTCTTTGTGTTTGTTCTGTTGTTGTCTGCTCAGTGAGTTCTGGTCATTTTAGTTTGCATTCATCTTCATAGCTGCTTTGACCCTTTCAGGGTCACAGAGGAGCTGGAGCCTAACCCGGCTACTGATGTGCGAAGGCAGGATATACCTGGAGAGGTCACCAGTCTGTCGTAGGGCCTTAATCACACACATACCTAAAGCCAATTTAGAGGAACCAATTAAACTATGAACCTATAAGGCATGTTTTTGGATGGTGGGAGGAAGTCAGACTCCCTGGAAAGAACCCAAGTGTGCATGGGAAGAAACACAAACTCCACACACGAAGGTCCCTTGTTGGTGTTAAGCCAGGATTTGAACCACTCTGCCACCATGAAGCCGTCATTGTGTCATTTTTTAGTATAATAATGCACATATCCTTCTGTAGTGTGAATATACACTAGGTTGGTTCTGTTTTGGTTTCTGTCTTATTGCAGATCTTCCATCATCATGGCCAACAGAAGATCCTGGATTTGTTGCAGACATGTTTTCTAGAAGCAGAAACAGACTTTAAATGAACCTTAAAAGGAGGTCATGTCATCTAATGTGGGCAGGGCGTGTTTTCAGCCAGTAACTAAGCACTTAGATGCTGAGGGTCATCTGTTGGGCTAGGCCGAGGAACTCCCAGACCACGTGGAGGGTCAACCCGGCATTAGATACATGAGCTTAAAGGGAAACTGTTTTTAAATAAAATTAACCAACATGTCTCAAGAATAATGATATCTCAATGCCACAACAGTGCATTCATTATCCACGGTGGTCCTTCATTCATCGCAGGAACTATGTTCTAAAGAAAACAAAAGATTGACAAAAACCGCGGAAGATTCATCTTTATTTAGGACACAGGTCGCTGTCTTATGACTGTAAAACCCCCGTTTTATTTAGTGATGTGATCCTCTAAACCAGGGGTCTCAAACTCGCGGCCCGCGGGCAATCTGCGGCCCGCGGGATGATAATTTGCGGCCCCCGCCCATCATAAAAGATTACTGTTAGTGCGGCCCGCCAAGGCTGAGATGAATGACAGTTGTTGTGTGCTGAGCTGAACGAACAATCACGGTAAGGTATATGGGCTCTGGAGGGCGGGACATCGGCGGGCTGTCCAAGCCTCCTCTCTCTTTAATTCATTCCTCCAGTCAGCTGGGAGGAGGAGGAGCCATGAAGCTGTGAAGTGCTTTCTCACTGAACGGGATTCGCGGGCCCCGCTCCTCTTTCGTCACGTGACAACACGTGATACACAGCCTGACGCTTGTCAAAAAAGCGTGTTCCACGCGACAAATTCCGCGCACGCATCAAATATCCACGGACAAAATCAGACCCTCGCGATCGCTTTTTCCTCCTCCACAATCAGAAAAAGTCATCGCGAGAGAGACTGACTACTTCCGCGTGCGTGAGTGATGCCCGCGAGCGTGCGTGAGTGATGCCCGCGAGCGAGCAGAATCTTCAAAGGTGCTTCCACACCGGCCGCATGTCTGCGCGGGTTTATGAACGCACGCTCAGCAGGTGGTATCCACACCGGAGCAGCGCGGTCACGCACGTAGCAGCAGAGAGGAGATTCTTCTTCTATTGTGTGTTTTTTTTTTTTTAACGTTCATTAGCGCTGCTGCGACTGTGCGTGAAATATTGAACCGGGTTGAAGACTCAGCGCGCGCTCAGAGCGTGCACGATTTGTGCGCAGAGCTTGAGACCAGATTTAAAAACTTGAACGCATTGAGCTTTCAGTGAGCGCGCTGCTCTTAGATCAGAAATGAAGGAGGTTCTGTAAATACAGACGTTTGAAACTGAATAAAATAGTTTTCTCTTGTCTAGTGTTTCTCAGGTATTTTCTCGTACACCCCCCCCATCTGCAGCATCATTAGTATCCGTTAATTTGCTCAAATTTAAACGTATATCTCCTCAAAATATCATACTTTTATTATATTAAGAATAATAAATATATAATATAAAAAAACTTCTAATAATCAGTTTTATTAATTGTTCTCTTTTTTTTTTTTTTTTTTTTTTAGAATACCTCAAAACTTCCAGACAAAGTAAAAACAATCTTTCCTTGTTTCTCTCCACAGTAGTGATGGAATTCTGTCTTTTTCAGAGATTCAATTATTTCGCATTGGTAACTGTAAATTGAGTTTAGGGGTTTTTGCTATATTGAATTTATTAAACTACTATGTAGGATTATGCACAATATTCATAACTAATGTAAACATGTTTTTATTCGCATTCCCCCAGGGGGTGCCCACATTTGAGAAACACTGATCAGTCAGTCGGTCAATATGTGGTTTCAGTCGTCTGTGTCTGCTGTATGGGTCATTGTTATTATTTTATTAATAAAAATTGATTTTCTGATTCATTTTTTTAAAATTAATTTAATTCATTCATTATTTTGTGTTAAAAATAAAGATATTTGAGAACATTGGAATGTTTTATCAGCGATTTGCTTGTGGAAATCCTGATGCGGCCCGGCCTCACCCAGACTCTGCCTCCAACGGCCCCTGGCTGAATTGAGTTTGAGACCCCTGCTCTAAACAGTACTGAAGCTTGATCAGCAGTATGCAGAATGTGGAGGAGGATTCTTTTAAAGTGCGTTTCATCCAGGGGAGGAGCTGAAATGACGTCTGAAGCTCCGCCGCCTCCTTTATCACGTGACTGATTCTCGGAGCGATTCACTGTGCTGCGAGTCTCGGCAGCGGCATGAGTCCCGTAGGCTCCATTCAGGGAGAGACATAAGATGTAGGAGAATGTGTCCTTTTTAAATAAAATAAACCAACGCATCCCATAAACAATAATCACTGACCATATCTCTGTTACAAACCACAATCGTTATCTGCAGTGGTCCCTCATTTATCGCGGGAGTTACATTCCAGAGAAAACAAATTGTAAACAATGTCAAAGATTCATTCAAAAAATACAGTTTACACATGCACTAATTAAAATAACAACAGATTTTTGAAAATGTTGCACAAATCACTTGTCTGAATCTGTTGTGAGACTCCTTCTTGTCTCCAAGATGTCAGTGATGTGTTTAAATGCTGCCAGAATGCTGGGTCATCAGAGTTTTCTTTCCGCCGCTCTTAAACCTAGATTGTGAGTTGCTGTTGTTATTGATTTTAAAAAGGTAAACAGAATTTTGTTTGACAATAAATGACTTTACTGGAACACTAACTATGAGTTATCATTCATATACTATGAGAAATTACCAAAAAAACTATCTTTCTTCCAGGTAACATAATCCTCAGAGCAGAGCTGTGGACTCCGGCATCTCTGTGACATTGAAAGGAAATAAACAAAATGAAAATATTTAAATAATATGGAGGGCTTTTTATGTTTAGCTCATCTTTTTTTTTCCCTTTTGGGTTCATTCAAGCATCAACTCAGTTATCTGAAGTCTAATTTTTAGTTGTTTTTTTAAATCAATGTTTTCATTGAAGGAATAGCCAATTGACCTGGGTCATTAAAATTCAGAGGCCCGCGTTTCATTACAGCTCCATTTAGACAATGTCTGCCTGATCAATAATGCTACTGCTGTTCAGTGAGCTTCCATAATGGTGAGTGTATTAGGTTAACTCTTCAGTAATGATGTGAAGACATGAAACCAGAGGGTCCTCCCTGAGAGTCAAGGCTCGCTTGACCTGATCTTCATGAAGGTTCTGCATCCTAAACCTCATACAATGTCAGAAACCTTCAGCTTTCTTTCATTCTTTCAGCTCTATTTCATCTGGAACCGTTTCTCAGTCTTAAAGGGGCTCTACCATAATTTTCTTAAGCCTTTCAGAGTGAACTACACTTCTCACAAAAATGAAAGGAGCACTTTAAAGAAATATATGAGATCCATCAGATCTCAATATGAAGTATATCTCTACAAATAACAACAGGGCAGTGTCTTATGAACAAAAGAATGCCAAGTCTTTTAATGAAATAAAAGTATTCAGTCTACAGACGCTCAATTGTGTAGATACCATCAAATCAGAGTGAAATGAAGATGTGGCAGGATAGTCCATTTTCTCCAAACTTCATTTCTGCAACTCTAAATCTTTTCAGTATCTTGTGTGCCCCCCGAGCTGTATGCATGCTTGACAACGTGGCAGCATGCTCTAATGAGACGACGAATGGTGTCTTGTGGCATTTCTCCCAGATCTGTGTGAGGGCATCCCTGAGCTGTTGTACAGTCTGAGGAGCAACCTGGCGGCGCCTAATGGACCAAACATAATGTCCCAGAGATGTTCTATTGGGTTTAAGTCAGGGGATGGTGAAGGCCATTCAATTGTTTCAATTCCTTCATCCTCCAGGTACTGCCTGCAGACTCTTGCCACGTGAGGCGGGCATTGTGGTGCATTAGGAGGAACCCAGGACCTACTGCAGCGTAGGGTCTGACAATGGGTTGAAGGATTTCATCTGGATACTTATGGCAGTCAGAGCAGCCATTTCTAGGCAGTAGAGGTCTGTGCGTCCTCCATGGATATGCCTCCCAGACCATCACTGACCCACCACCAAACCTGTCATGTTGAACCACGTTGCAGGCAGCAGAAGGTTCTCCTTGTCTTCTCCAGACTTTTACGTCTATCACAGGTGCTCAGGGTGAAACTGCTCTGGTCTGTGAAAGTACAGGGCGCAGTGGAGGACTTGCCAATTCTGGTGTTCTTGAGCAAATGCAGTGGAGCTCCACGGTGCTGGGCAGTGAGCACAGGGCCACTACAGGACGTGGGGCCCTCAGGCACCTTCATGAAGTCTGTTCTGATTGTTTGGGTAGAGACATTCACAACCAGTGGCCTCTGGAGGTCATTCTGTAGGGCACGAGCAGTGCTCAGCCTGTTCCTCCTTGCACAAGGAGCAGGTATGGTCCTGCTGAGGGGTGAGGACTTCTACGGCCTGTCAGCTCTCCAGAATAACCAGCAGTCTCCTGAAATCTCCTCCATGTTCTGGAGATTGTGCTGGGAGACACATGAAACCTTCTTGCTGCAGCATGTGTGGATGTTCCATCCTGGAGAAGTTGGACAACCTGTGCAACTAATTTAAACTTCTTCAAATATGGATGTACTACAATATATCTGCCTTTAGTAGGCCTGGCCATAGCTTCACCGCTTCACAACACACATATGGCTCCTACACCGCTGTGCTTGTTGGGGGGGGGGGTGGTCTTAACTGTGCGCTGTATGTAAAGTAGCAAACACCTGTTTGAGCTGGAATTTATTAAAGACAGGACACCACTGGAAGATATCTTACATGAATCTAAAATTAAAGTTTTTTGATGATGACCAATAGCTCAATGTTATGTTAGTCTGGGGGCGGAGCTGTCAGAGCAGACTCTTCCTGGAGGGAGCTGTTGGCATCAATCTTACATCAGGACGTTTCCAACTGCTTGTTTTCATGGGTATGGGAGTGGCTGCTGCAGACAGTGCAAATTTTTGGAAGATTACTCTTAAATGCATGAATGGATCAAAATACTGTTTTGGGGTTCTTTTTACCTGAGCACAAACGTGACTCCTTTTCCTTTTGTTCTGTTGCCAAAGAAGCAGAAGGTTCTTTTTTGGGGTGGTTTTGTGGAATTGGGGTGGGGGTGGGGATCGTTCCTGTCCCTGGTTTTGGGACATTAGAAAAAACTTTTTTTCTCTTGACGTCTGAGGAAGAGGCAGACACATCAAACATAAAGAGTCTTCTCTGAAACGTACTCACATCCAGATTCTGAATGTGACGGACTTTCTGACAAAAACAAACAGCGAAGATCATTTCTGTCTTTTTGAAAATGATCCTCCCTCGTTACAACTTGTTGTGTTTCAGATTCCTGTCTGACAGTCCGTCTGCCGTAAGTGAACAAAAGAAAAACCTCCTTTCAGCTGCAGCAGGAGACATGAGGCGGAGGAGGTTTGCTTCTGTCTTCTGGTGATGAACATTTCTGACAGTTTTCTTGTCAGAGTTCCTCCTTCATAAAAACATTTCCTGTTTTGAATCCAGCAGTCTTTAGTCTGTGTTGTCTGAGAATGTCCAGAACAAAGCACAACGCTCCGACATCCAGACAAGTCCTGTTTGTCTGCCTGAGTTTGAATCCCATCATGTCAGAGAGGGACCTGCTGCTGAATCAGGCTCTTCTGTTTTCTGGTGACACCCCCCCAAACCTGTAACACGCCGGTCAAACTTTCACTAATAATGCTGCAAGGCTTCAACCAGAGAAAGAAACTGTGGTCAGACAACTTTCAGAAGTTTCCTCTCGTTCTGAAAGGAGCTCTTTGATTTCTGATCTGAAATCCAGAAATTCTGTTTAAGCCATCTAACCTCTTTTAAAGGTTTTGGAACTTTTTCTTACCTAAACTTAAAGACTTTAGATCCAGAGGTTTCATTGACATAAAGCTGTTCAGTACAGAAGAGAGGTTTAGAAGGAGTAGTTGGGGGGGGGTCTTTAGTCAACTAAATGTCCTAACTATCCTTACTGTTATTCATGCCAGCGAGACAATCAAAAGACAAAAAATAAAACAACATCTTTTTGCTGAACAGAAAGATTCAGAATTCCATTTAAAAAGAAAACATTTCTGATAGCTGATGGAAAACAACTTGATGAACCTGAAATGAAGCTGCTGTGAAGTCGAAGCTGCTTGGAGCAGCCGGGTCAGTTGGTCAGGAGAAGGTGTTCCTGAAGGCAGTCTCAGTCCACCCTGAGACTGGGACGTCATGGCTTCAAATCCACAGTTATGTCACATCAAAGACTGCCTCTGATCGGGACTCTAAAGCCTTGTTTCCAGTACGATCCGGTCCGCTATTTTGAGCCTTAAACAATACCATTAAACAATACTAAGTACGTCGAGGCCCCCATCCATTGTAGGTCTGTAGAAAAATAGGACGGGTTAGTTGGGGCAGAGCTACTGTAGGCAGCCGTTGATTAACAGAAAGTGAAGTCGACATTAGAAAGGACCAGTATAGCGCTAAGCTAGCGATTCCGTTTCCTCTTTACGGTGGGATTCTTCTTAGAATGAAATCTTCTTTAAACAAGATTAAACTCCGGTTTTACACCATGAATAAAAGTAAAGACAGAAGAAGATCTGTCTGGTCTACAATGTGAATACAAACCGCTCAGTTGAAGTGAGGCTCACGCTAGACCGTACCGTACCACTCCTACCGTACCGTACCACTCCTCCCGTACCGGACCGCTCCTCCCGGACCGCTCCTCCTGTACCGTACCACTCCTCCCGTACCGGACCGCTCCTCCCGTACCGGACCGGACCGCTCCTCCCGTACCGTACCACTCCTCCCGTACCGGACCGCTCCTCCCTGACCGCTCCTCCTGTACCGTACCACTCCTCCCGTACCGTACCACTCCTCCCGTACCGGACCGCTCCTCCCTGACCACTCCTCCTGTACCGTACCACTCCTCCCGTACCGGACCGCTCCTCCCGTAAGGGACCGGACCGCTCCTCCCATACCGGACCGCTCCTCCTGTACCGTACCACTCCTCCTGTACCGGACCGCTCCTCCCGTACCGTACCGCACCTCCCGTACCGGACCGCTCCTCCCGTACCGGACCGCTCCTCCCGGACCGCTCCCTCCACCGACCGCTCCTCCTGTACCGTACCGCTCCTCACGTACCGGACCGCTCCTCCCGTACCGGACCGCTCCTCCCAGACCGCTCCTCCCGGACCGCTCCTCCTGTACCGGACCGCTCCTCCCGTACCGGACCGCTCCTCCCGTACCGTACCGCTCCTCCCGTACCAGACCGCTCCTCCCGTACCGGACCGCTCCTCCCGTACCGTACCGGACCGCTCCTCCCATACCGGACCGCTCCTCCCGGACCGCTCCTCCTGTACCGTACCCCTCCTCCCGTACGGACCGCTCCTCCCGTACCGGACCGCTCCTCCCGTACCGTACCGGACCGCTCCTCCCGTACCGTACCGCTCCTCCCGTACCAGACCGCTCCTCCCGTACCGGACCGCTCCTCCCTTACCGTACCAGACCGCTCCTCCCGTACCAGACCGCTCTTCCCGTACCGTACCGCTCCTCCCGTACCGTACCAGACCGCTCCTCCCGTACCGTACCGGACCGCTCCTCCCGTACCGTACCGCTCCTCCCGTACCAGACCGCTCCTCCCGTACCAGACCGCTCCTCCCGTACCGGACCGCACCTCCTCCCCGTACCGGAATCCCGCTCCTCCCATACCGTACGTACCCGCTCCTCCTACGTACCGGACCGCTCTCCTAGACCGTAAGACGCTCCATGTACGGACCGCTCCTACCAAGTACGCGGACCGCTCCTCCTGTACCGTACCGCTCCTGTACCGGACCGCTCCTCCCGTACCGGAACCGCTCCTCGTACCGCCGCTCCGTACCGGACCGCTCCTCCGTACCGACCGGGTACCACCGCTCCTCCCGTACCGGACCGCTCCTCCCGTACCGTACCGCTCCCCCGTACCCGTACCGCTCCTCCCGTACCAGACCGCTCCTCCCGTACCAGACACCGCCCTCCCCCGTACCGGAACCGCAACCTCCCTACCCGTACCAGACCGCTCCTCCCATACTGGACCGCTCCTCCTGTACCGTACGCGGCCCTTCCCGTACCGGACCGCTCCTCCCGTACCGTACCGGACCGCTCTTTCCGTACCGTACCGCTCCTCCCGTACCGTACCGGACCGCTCCTTCCGTACCGGTACCCGCTCCTCCCCATACCAGAACCGCTCCTCCCGTACCGGACCGCTCCTCCCGTACCGTACCGGACCCTCCTCCGTACGGTACCGGCTCCTATACCCCGTACTCCGGACCTCTCCTCCCGCACCGGACCGCTCCTCCCGTACCGTACCGGACCCGCTCCTCCTGTACGTACCGCTCCTCCCGTACCGGGATCGCGTCCTCCCGTTCCGTACCGCTCCTCCCGTACCAGACCGTACCTCCCGTACCGTACCGCTCCTCCCGTACCGTACCGCTCCTCCCGTACCGGACTGCTCCTCCCGTACCGTACCGGACCGCTCCTCCTGTACCGTACCGCTCCTCCCGTACCGGATCGCTCCTCCGCGTTCCGGTACCGTCTCCTCCCGTACGGCGGACCGCTCCTCCCGTACCGTACCGGACTGCTCCTCCCGTACCGTACCGCTCCTCCCGTACCGGACCGCTCCTCCCGTACCGGACCGCTCCTCCCGTACCGGACCGCTCCTCCCGTACCGTACCGGACTGCTCCTCCCGTACCGGACCGCTCCTCCCGTACCGGACCGCTCCTCCCGTACCAGATCGCTCCTCCCGTACCGGACCGCTCCTCCCGTACCGTACCAGACCTCTCCTCCCGTACCGGACCGCTCCTCCCGTACCGTACCGGACCGCTCCTCCTGTACCGTACCGCTCCTCCCCGTACCGGATCGCTCCTCCCGTACCGTACCGCTCCTCCCGTACCAGACCGCTCCTCCCGTACCGTACCGGACCTCTCCTCCCGTACCGGACCGCTCCTCCCGTACCGTACCGGACCGCTCCTCCTGTACCGTACCGCTCTCCCGTACCGGACTGCTCCTACCCGTACCGTAAACCGCTCCTCCCGTACCAGACCGCTCCTCCCGTACCGGACCGCTCCTCCCCGTACTGGACCGTACCGGACTGCTCCTCCCGTACCGTACCGCTCCTCCCGTACCGGACCGCTCCTCCCGTACCGTACCGGACTGCTCCTCCCGTACCGTACCGCTCCTCCCGTACCGTACCGCAGAACCGCTTCCTCCCGTACCGTACCGGACCTCTCCTCCCGTACCGGACCGCTCCTCCCGTACCGTACCGGACCGCTCCTCCTGTACCGTACCGCTCCTCCCGTACCGGATCGCTCCTCCCGTACCGTACCGCTCCTCCCGTACCAGACCGCTCCTCCCGTACCGGACCGCTCCTCCCGTACTGGACCGTACCGGACTGCTCCTCCCGTACCGTACCGCTCCTCCCGTACCGGACCGCTCCTCCCGTACCGGACCGCTCCTCCCGTACCGTACCGGACCGCTCCTCCCGTACCGGACCGCTCCTCCCGTACCGGACCGCTCCTCCCGTACCGGACCGCTCCTCCCGTACCGTACCGGACTGCTCCTCCCGTACCGGACCGCTCCTCCCGTACCGGACCGCTCCTCCCGTACCAGACCGCTCCTCCCGTACCGGACTGCTCCTCCCGTACCGTACCGCTCCTCCCGTACCGGACCGCTCAGTGGAAACAAGGGTTAACCTCACCGCCTGGATGGAGGGAGTTTCACTGCAACTGTCTCAGCTCACTGCTCAGACGCAGAGAACAAACTCGTCTTTCCGTCAGCTCCTGTAGCGTCCAGGTCGTCTCAGGTCTGATGCTCTGACCTGCTTTCTTTGCAGGTTAACGTCAGCGATCACAGGTGTTGCTCATGAGAGACAAAGAGAAATGGAAACATTCAACCAGTCAGAACAACAAACTGTCTGTCTGTAAGGACGTCTTGGGGGCGGAGCCTTATCTCCCATAAACAACGTCTGTGATGTGTTTCATGTTCAGACCTGATCACAGTGCAGTGACTGAATGGACTCACCAGTTTCTCTTGGGATTCATAAAGTATTATTCTATTGCATTGGAGTGAAAGAGAAGAATGGAGACTTGGGAAAGTCTGATGTTGCCTGTAGATGTTGGAGGAGCTCCATGCGGCGGTTCGCACGTCCTTCTGTTTCTCTGAAAGGTTTCTCCTCTTCTTCTGCTGTCCGTCTCATGCTGGAGCTCCTCCGGAATGTCAAACCTCCAGCTTAGAACTCCTAAATCCAAATCCAATTTTGTCTGTGATTGATTCGCCGTGCTCTTCATCTAATTGGTTGGGCAGCAGGGCTAATAACTGATGTAGATACATGGGGGCCATTTCCCCCAGGCTTTCATGTAAACATGCAATTGACCTTTCAAGCTGTGCGTGGCCTCATGGCTGTGAGGAGCTTCTAGAAGGAAGACATCAGTCTCTGATTCCACTAATATGGACAGAAATCTGCTCATTTATCTTGCAGGCCTTGAATCGTCTTTGTAAATCAGTCTGAAGGTTTCAACCTTGTGTCTAATTATTCTTTGGATTTGTAAAGTGACCTTTGCAGGTAATCTGTTTCGACTGTGCGGCACTAATCATGTCAGGGATTTAAAAAGAACAACAGACTCTATTCAAACGTGTCTCAGATGTTCGCTCTATGAAATGCACGATGAGACCAGCAGGAACATTTGTGGTCGTTCCTCAGACGAGCTCAGAGTTTGAGCATTAAGACAAATCTTTTAATTATGAAGTAAGTAAATTGAATTTCAGATCACAAATGTATTCCTTTCCAGCAAAAAATTAATTTAGCCGTTAATTTATTAGAGGATATTTCTGGAGAAGATCAGAGGAAGGCCGAAGGAGCTGCGTCATGTCTGTAAATGCAGAGAACGTTTGTCAGATGAGGAAAGAAGTGTGGAGGGTACGAACAGCAGAAACAGAATCTTAAAGGAAAACATGTCCTCTGTTTTGTCTTGCAAGAAACATAATTGCTGGTTTTTCAGCAGCACATTAATTCTGGTTTAAGAAAACATGTCTGAGAGACGAGAATGTTTCAGAATTCTGTGGGGAGGGGGGGGTCCTGCAACCTTTAACCCCAGAAGAGCTGTTTGGTCCAGCTTCTGAAAGGCCAGAACCAAGCGAGAGCCACCAGATCTGACTTGATCTTTTAGAAAACACACTTTCTATTTGATGTGGTCATTTGGCGATTCCTTTAGAGAATGTAGTCTTCAAATATTTCAATTGAATTTAAAAAGTACGATTATTTTCTACAAATAACAACTTCAACGTCTTTGCTTTGGACAGCAGCAAATACAGTTTCCTTTCAAAACAAAACACTGTGTCAGATAACATTTTGAACTAAAATTTAGAAAATGTTGAAAATTTTGAATAAAAAATTCAAGAAAACCTAATCAAACGAAACAATTTCTTTCACTATGACAGCAACTAGATGCTAGGGTACAGCAGATGTTAGAAAGTGCTAAACGTTCTGTGGTAACTAATTTAATATTTGTTAAAATTGTTTGCACTTTTCTTAAAGCCACAGAGCAGAAGCAGAAGCGGTGCATGAGGCTCTGGAGCCTCAGGTTGCTGACCTCTGGTCTAGAGTCCAGAGAGCTGGAGGTTTGTTCTGGAGAGGAGAATGAAGGTCAGCTGCAGAGGAGAGGTGAGGTGGAGAAGGTGGAGGTGATGGAGGTGATCGCTGAGGGGAGCAGCTCAAAGACAAAACTGAACTCATTCATTATTATGATTCAGCTTCTTTTATTATACCTTCATTCAAAACAACTTTTGTTGAGCTAATGTGACAAAAAATCTGTGAAATACATTTCACCCCCCCCCATCTTCCAGTGTGGCTGAAGTTGTACCCCTCCACCCCCAGCTCATCTCACCCACATCTATTTATTCTCCTTCATTAAGTTGTCCTCCTTCATTCCTCCCGCTCTCCTTCTCCCTCTCCCCTCTTCAAACTAATCCCCTTCAAATCCACTCATCAATTAATCACCCCCCCCACACACACACACACCCCTCCTTTTTCAGATGCTATTAGAGTTATCTCAGCTTGATTCAGAGTTTTCTCTGCAGCATTAATGTGTTTTATTTCATCTGTTTTCTCATACATGCACAAACACAGAATATAAGCTAAACGATTCAGAGTTTTTGTATTTTAGAGAGTGATATGTCTGAGAATGATATTTGCTTCAGAAGTCTGTAAAGTTCTCCTCATGAGGCCTTCTGTCTGCAGCTCCTTCACCCTCAGTAACACGCCTCTGAGCGCCTGACATCCTTTGTTTGGCTTCTGCTGTTCCTTTGAGCGAGCTGGAAGACATCCTGATGTCTGCTCTGTGTGTTTATTGCTTTCTGTTGGAAGTTTTCCTGAAAAAGACCAAAGACTAATCTGCACGAGCACACCGTGGTGAGCTGTCACAGCAGCATCTCTTCCTGCGACCCCCCCCCCCCTCGCTTCCTTCTTTGATGTGCCGTCACCTGGATGCTTGTGGGTATGATGGCCGCAGCTTTTCTTTGCATTAATCCCCCGTCAATCCGGCTGACAGCAGTCGAGTCTGCAGAAATCAATGCTCGCCAGTCGCCACCTTTCCTCCTTCATGGAGCCCAAAGCCTTCCAGACAGACGACTGCAGAAGCTCTGCAAGCAAACACAGCTCGGCTGTTTTCTACTGTCATGAATCTCCCAGAATGCACTCTTTATTTTTGTTACACTTTGAGGAGACTTCTTCGACATCGATGATGTTTGGCGGGTGAAAAGAGATAAAAAAGTGCAAATGTCTTCTATTTGATTTGTATCTCAGGACCGCCCAAAGGTAAACGTAAACATATTTTTGTTATTTGTTTCAGGGAAGATTTTTTTTCCCGCTTCAGTCTGCAGTTGACCTCATAATGAAGTCATTTCCTCTCAACGGTTCTCACTTGTATTTAAGACGCATCTTTCCAGTCTCTCTACTACAAAGCTGTCAGAACAACTTCAGACAGAAAAACCAACACCGTCACAAAACCTTCTATCAACACACAGATTACTGACCTGATCCAAGAATAAAGGACATCAAAGTCTAACACCTACAACTGCTGCTGAGCTGTGTGCTTTGAAGGATTTCCACTGACAATAACTGAAGAGGAGTTCAAATTTAAACAATTAAAAACTATAAATTTACCTTTGCTTTAATATTTATGGCAGAAAAACGGTAGTGGACGAAGCTGAGTTTCTTTGGAACAGATTTTTGACCATCAGCCGTACCTGCGCGGCGTCCTGACAGTCCTTCAACAGTCAAAGAAGGGTTTTACTGTGGAATCAATGTTTTCTGGTCAGGTATGCTCGGCTCAGGAAGCCTGAGCTCAGGTGTGCCAGTCACAGCTCCACATCCCCACTTTGGAGGTAGAACCTTCATCCACCAAGCCCCTGTTCTCTGGAATAAGCTCCCAGCTCATGTCAGAGATCCAGCACAGTTTCTACCTTTAAAGTTAGCCTTAAAACATTCCTCTTTGGACAGGTTAGCGTTCTGCCAGGTTAGCTCGTAATCAGAGAAGATTTAACTTACTGCTCCCCTATAATGAAGTTTGGGGGATAATTATAATTACATATTCTCCAATATTTTCTTGAAATGCTAAAAATATGTAGATTCTCTACATATTAACATAGAAGGCTGCTAGAAGTTAGAAGCTCTGTCCTCTCTTTCCATCTACTTCTACTCTGCTCTATTTTTTATTCTTTATTTCTCCATTAGCTCTGCATGCCTCTGATGGTGCAGTGTGATTCATATGTTGTTCCTTCTTTCCCACTCCCCTCCAGGGAGAGTGGAAGAGACTTCAGATACCAGGAGGCTCATCAGTGTTCCTGTTCTTGGTTGTAGACCTCGCCTCTAACACGTCACGCATCCTCAGCTGTCCTCCAGCCCATCTGGATGAAGACCATCTGCCAGACCATTTAAGGATGTAGTTGTGAGTTAGATAAGATGATTCTTGGTCCTGGTTAATCGCCGGTCCGTCCTGGGACAGGATCTCCTTCACGTGGACATCCCTGGGGTTTCTTCTTTTTTTCCTCACCGAGAAAGAAAATTAAGGGCAGGGATGCTGCATTAACGTAGTTAGTGTAGTTTAGAAGGCAACCAGCTGCATTTTATGATTGGCTGTATGTCTTTGTACGGTTACCGGTAAGCCCACTGAGACGATTGCACTGTGATGTTGGGTTATATAAATAAAACTGACTTGAATTGAACTTTGATGAAATAATGTAACTTTAGTTCAGTTAACATTAAACGTGTGTGAATGTAGCCAGACTGCCATGGAAGCCGTGCAGCAGTGCTGTGGAAAACAATGGCAGAGCTGAGCCAAAGTGTCAGGAGACAAATTGTTATTCAGAGCAAAGAGGCCCTTAAAACATCAAATCAGCTGGACGGCCCGACTGACTCTCAAACACTTTATCCAAACTGCAGCGCTTGCACTCCAGGCACGAGCAGCCAGACTTAAAGTGGCCACAACATGAAAGATCAATACTTGATGATTGGTTCACAAAAAGAACTTCAGATGACCGTAGAAACACAGGAGTTTCACAGTAAAGAAGATCTGAAAAAAACCCTTTAGTGATCAGAAAAAGATGGACAAAGTTTGGATGGTGTTTCATGTCATTATTCTATCAAACTCTAAGATCTGGAAACATTTCTCTCTACAAATAAGAAGCCATGGAACCAGTTTTCTGTCTTAATCACCAGAAACGTCTTAAAGTGCCAGAAAAGGAGGAGACAGCAGTCCCTCGTTACATCACGGTTCACCTTTCACTGTCTGTCTTCTGTCCTGATCGCATGTAGACCAATCAACCTCCTCTGCTGGGCCTCCTGTACAGAATGCATTCAGCTGATTCCATCTACATCAATCTTTGATCCTAATCAGATCTTTGTTTTCATGAACCTTAATGAAGGTTTGAACTCTGAGAGAGAAAAGTCTGAAAATGTTCACGTCTGCTTCAGAAAAGTGGATTAAGTGTGTACAGTAGTGAGGAGCATTGTGGGTAATCTGTGGATTGTTTCTCCTGTGTAAAATGAGGGAACACAATCAGAGGATTCTGGGATGACCAAGAAGATGAGGAGTTCAAAGCTCTGGATTAGGGGTGAGTGATACCGGGTATTTGATCCAATACCAAGCAACTACAGGGCTAATATCAGCGATATCTATACCAATCATTTTTCCTTGAAATGTTTGATTATAGAATCATTTTGGAAATAAATGTTTTTCTTTTGTTAATTGTTTATTAAAATACAGGACAGAGAAGTTTGGTAAATAAAAATATTTGTTAGCTAATTACAACAACCTGAACTGAAGATGCATCAAATATAGAACATGTATATTAATAATGGTATAGTACCATTATAACATTAAGAAAACTGTAACAGATGCAAATTTAGAATAGCATAAATATGTAGCATAAATGTAAGTATAACAAACATATGTTCTAAAATAAAGACGTAATGGAATTTCAGAGTCAATATAGAAATATAAATAACACCATAAAAAATCCTCCCATCGGTGAAACATGTGGCTCTGTAACTCCGCCCTCCAATGAAACAGAGAGGGGAGGAGCAAGGTGTGAGAAGCAACCAAAGAAGAGGCGAATGCCGCTTGTACAGACAGACATCAGCACATGTTTCCAGTTCCATTTCTGAGGTTCTCCAGTTCCCATAAAATCACAAAAATCTTTGATCAGATCTAAAAATTGAATTCAAAAGATCAAACAACACTGTCTCACATCTTGATAAGAAGTAGAACAGAAGTACTACAAAGATGCAAATGTAATGTAGGATGAACCTTGACCTCCTGTGGTCCATTTCCATCCATCCATCTTCTTCTGTCTGGGGATGGGGGCAATAATCCCACCTGGACACCGGCCTTCCTCAGATCCATGAATCACCTCCTTCCAAAGCGGCTGCACGTCTCTCCTCCATCACATGTGGCTCCGCTTTGTTCATAAGCGGAAGATCGAAGGCTTTAAAAGAAGAAAGAAATCATAGACCTGACAGGAAATGACATCACAGCAGCAGACAAACACAACATCAAACATCCAGAGAGGTGAAGCCTCCACAGTTAGTAATGTTCAGGAGAACATTTTAGCCTGTGAGTGCACAATCACAGACACACTGTCACACTCTGGTCCAGAGTGCGACCGACAGGTCCAAGGCAAAAGACACACTTTTGTATATGAAAAATACTTTTGTTTTTATTTTCTTAATAGCAAACAGCAGCCACATTAAAGCCAACTCTCCACACCGACTACCACAGTGCACATGAGCATTTATAAGACATGGCCCCTCCCCTGGGCCAGGTTGTTCCACTTTCGGCTTAACAACTGAGTTTTGGTCAGGCACTACATAAGCCTGCCAAAATCAGTGCTCGGGTCCTTTGACCAGGGAAGTACAACTGAAAGGTAAGGAAACAGAAATAAGCAAAAGAAAAACCATTTAACATAATACATTAACACAAACCACCAAACATAATAAAGGAATTGAAAACTGTGTGCATGTATGTTTGTTATGTTATCAGGGATCTTGCTCAGATGTTTTGTAGTAGAGTGTGTGCACCCACCCAACTAGTATTAGCTTGATCCCTGAGTTTATGTCATGTGTGTGTGAGTTCCTGTGTGGAGTTTCAAATAGGTGAAACTGCCACACACACAATCACAGACACACTGTCACAAACACCCCCCCCCCCCCCCCCCCCCCCCCACACACACACACACACAGATGAATCTGTGCTTGGACTGCTGCCCCTGTGACTTGGTCTCAGCTGAGCAGAAGAAGAAGGATGGATGACACAGTTACACACAGAACCCCCCCCCCACACACACACACACCCCCACACACTCACAAACATAAACACACAAACAAACATGCAGACACACACCTACATCACTACACACACATTGCAGCATCAGAGGACATTCCATGTTGTCTTTGACTTTGCCATTTCTTGCCCACAGTTTTGTGTGTGGTGGGGGGTTGTGACAGCTCCCCTGACCAGCTGAGCCTTTAGGCTATAATTGGAGTCCAGCAGGAAGCGGGGGCCGCTGCCTGTAATTGGACAGCAGCCAGAAGTTGTTTGGACGCTTGTCTGAGCCTCTCCTCCTCGTGTCAGCCTCTCAATTACTCCCTTGGTGCAAAGCTCCTCACTAACACCACCCTCCGTTCTTCCTTACTAAGTCTTTGTCCTGGTGTGTGTGTGTGTGGGGGGGGAGGGGGGGGGGGTGGATGGATCATCCCGACCATTCAAGAATAATTAACTAGCAGAGATCATCTGTGAGCAGGTGAGCGGATTGGATAATCCAGATTTGGGATTAAACAGAAACACTGCAGCAAAGGCAGCAGCAGACATACAGACCATGATGACACCTATTATCTGTGCATGCTTTCCTCAGTCAAGACGAGGTACAGATCCAAACTAATACCCTGAAAGAACAGAACAACGACTGCATCTTTGACAGAGAGGCTTCACTCAGGAGAGAGACGTCTGATGTCTCCACATGACGACCCGGTCTGATTCTAAACGTTGTAGAACCCGTCCTACCTTCCTCTGAAGGCCCAAAGAGCTGCACAGTCACAGATCCATTCACACACTGATGAACACTGGCCCCAACCTTCCACTGGAGGCGATGTGGGGTTCAGTGTCTGTTGACACATGGGCAGGCAAGGCGGGAATCGAACCCGCAATATTTTGATGAGAAGTCAGACCGCTGCACCTCAGCCATAAATATGGATTATTGTTATTCAAGATTTGAACCTGACTGGACATCAGGGTTGTTATGTTTCTCATTTCTCTTTTTCGTATTTTTAAATTTAACAAACTACAGAGCTTGTGTTTATGGATCAATGTTTCCCTTTTTACAGTGTGAAAAGTGCGATCCCAGTTTGATGGAGCTTCATCTTCTTCTTGCCTTTGGGTCATGATGGAAGCTGTGGAATCTTAACAGGGAGATGTTTGAAGTTTTCCTGCTCGGGAGGATGGATTTGAAAACCTGATGACTAGTTAGTTTCTGTCCAACAGAAAAATCCCGGCTGCTGTTTACACATTGAGAAAGCTGGTTCTCCACCATCCAGGTACCAGTCCAGTGTGGAGTTCTGATGGTAGATTGAGGAACCGAGGGGAACACACCCAAAATTCAGGAGACTGGGCCCATGAACACAGACGAAGACACTTCCTCACACTGAAGGACGTCCAAACAGAACAAGATGGACCAAACCAAATGCAGGAAGACTGTCCTCACTGAGGGGGTCAGGTGAGAAGAAAGACCTGCCAGTCCGATCGTATGATGAGACATTTTTATTTCATGCATGAAGTTTGGGCTCTCTGTTTTATATAGATCTAAAATGTGATAAGTGATAATTTACCCTCAAAGTTGTCCTTTCTATGTTTAATTTTCTGTAATACACTTTTATTTAAACTAATCTATGGGATTTGTTTTCTACTTTTAAGAGTTTAAAGTTCTTTTACCTTTAATGTCCACATTTGTCAAGTCACCGCTCTGCGTGCTGTTTGTCTTCCATAGATGGTAATGAGATACACAAACGCCGCTCCACGTACCGAACAGGCTGAAGAGCTTTGGCAGTAGCTCCTCCCACACACGGCCGGCCGGGGGGGTCAAGCTTACAAACACATTTTTGGACATGCAAGCATTGATCTAAAAGTATCATAAAGTACCAGGAGAAGGAATGTAAAGGACGTTTTGCCATCACAAATACCGTTTTCACAGTGAAACAGCAAATTTGCCGCGTGGCGAAGGAGAGGCGGCTGATGCTGGAACACGCGTGTTAAAGAAATTACTGTTAGTTTGTCCACCACACTTTAACACACTTTAACATCCATCTCTCTCTCTTCAGACTTTGACAGGTTACACAGTTAAACATGTAATCTATTGACAGGACGAAACATTTAAATCTGGTATTCAGACATCGTATGAACATGTGATCCTGACACTTTCCTCCTCAGAAATGTAGTTTTACTTAAAACAAACTCTTTACTGTCACTTAGCAACCCCAGCGACCCCCCCCCCGCCTCCCCCCCTGGGAGACGACAGGAAGTCTGCAAAAACTTCTGTCCTGATTTACTGTTTGAATATTGAAGATCCAGGCGGGACCTTGTTGATACCCCCCCCCACCACCACCCCCCAACCACACACACACAAACACTATATTGCAGACTCACCCTCAGAACTGCAGAACCCCCCCCATTGTGCTGACACCATTAAACGTTGAGTTAGTTTGAAGCTTGGCTGACCCCCGTTACTGTACCGCACTGGGAGAAGACTTAACACTTTCTAAAGCCCCCCCTGAGGGCCCATGAGGCAGATGGGGCTCAGAGGAGGGAAAATGAAGGGAGTGTGATGGAACGGAAAAAGTAGAAAAAGACACTTAAAAGAGTCGGAGATGTAAAGGCAGCGTGACGGGGGCGGGATGGGAGATGAAAATGCCATGAAAACGCTACATTAGCCCCCTCTGAGCTGCTGGGGGGGGGGGGGGGGCAGAATCATCTGCTGGTCTAATGGCAGTGCGGCGCTGATGAGAGCTAATGCAGACTGTCACAGGATATTAGGGGGAAGGAGGCCATCTTGGAGCATCACTCCTCCAGAGCCCGCCCCCTTTTTCATTCTCCTGTCTGATTGATCGTCCTCTAAACGTTGCTCCACATTTAGATGTAATCAGGACGGCCTGATCAGGAAAGATGAAAGAGCCTCTATTCTGGGTTCATTCCATCCCTCCTGCACAAATGACACCGCCGCTCCATTCATCAGCACTGACACTGAGCCCGCCACAGTGGGGGCGCCCGGCGCCACGCGCCGCCACAATGACCAACACCAGCGGGAATTAAGACTTTAATGATGTCAGCGCTCCACATCCGTCCGAGCCTCCATCCAGCGGGACCCAGCCAGATCATGGGAGGAGAAAGGAGAATGAAAGAAAGGAGGAGAATGGAAAAAAGAAGAGGAGAAAGGAGAAGAAATTTGGAGGAAAGAGGAGAATAAAGAGAAAATAGGAGGAGATTAAACGAGATATGGAAAGAAATGAGGGGAAAGAGGAGAAACATAAAGAAAGAGAAAAGAAAAGAAATGAGGAGAAACAAAAAGAAAGGAGAAGAGAGGGAGGAGAGATGATGAGAAAGAGGTGAAAGGAGAACTTCTACTGCAGGAGTACCTCAACCTTTTCACTCAAAGGGCCAAAATCTAAACGGGACACGATACACATTTTTTTTGCAGGTCATGAAATAAAAGGAGTAAATTTAAAAAATGGTTTAATGTACTTATTACGGAAGCCGAAAGCGGCCTGCCCTACTTTTTTTAGGGGAATCATTTACTCCTGATAACGAGGTAATATCTTGTTATTGTGAGAAAACAAACTTGGTTTTGTCCTGATAACGAGATAATCAATAACGAAAAAGGAAGCGTCCCCCTCTCCTTTTCCTGCACGGAGATGCTGAGACTTCCTCTGTTTTGAGTCTCTTCATTTCGTGCTTCACGAGAACAGCAGCAGAAGAACCCTCCACAAAAGTTGATGTCAGTCTATTCTCTTTATTATTGAGTCTACGCTCCTCAAACTCCTTCATTCCATCTCATGCTCCAGCCCTCCTCCCTTTACAAACCTCCCAACACAATGATTGACAGATCAAAGAGCCAACGAGAATCTGCGTATGATGTGTTCAATGAACTCCGGACATTAGAGGACCCAAACAGACACTCGGCCAAATTCAGTCCACCACTACACTTCAGTCATTTTTATACAATCCTCAGATAAACAAAGAAGTTTTTCAGAATAAATGTCGACAGAATTTAATCCATCGATTTTATAATCATCAGTTCTGAGGTTCAACGTTTTCTCTGATAACGTTGTGCTGCAGCTGTCCAGAGGTCAGTGAACGCATCATGCAGAAACACTCAGCAGGCCTGAATTCTGTCAATCTGTCAATGTTTGTTCGGGGTTTTTGAGGGAAATTAATGGAGGTGCTGGTGCATGAAACTAAACTAAGACGTTTAAAGATCATAGATCCACTAATAGATAAAAGATAGACTAAAAACAACTTTTGTGGAGTGTTTTCAAACAGGAGAGGTCTCGTGTCTCTGTGACGGAAAGGAAGAGGGAGATGCTTCATTCTTCGTTCTGGATTATCTCGTTATAACGATAAAATGAACTTTGTTTTCTCATTATAACAAGACAGAAGATCTATTTATAACGAGAAAACAATGAAGAAAAAAAATGGGGCAGGCCGTTTTCAACTTCCGTAACCTATTGTTATTCTGTATTCATTAAGGTAACACATGTTAGTAAGGATAAAAAGTAACATTTGTCTTTGAAAGCTTTAAGAGCAAGGCCTCACTGAAAAAAAAGAACAAACTAAACAAACGTTCTTCCTATCAAAGCAATAAACCGGGTAACGAGTTTAAACTAAACACTCATCTTGGCTTCCACAGCCAAGACTTGAGGGGCCAAAAGATAAGTGTTGGCGGGTCAAATTTGGCTTGCAGGCCCACTTTGGGCACCCCTGATCTAGAAGGAGGAAGGAGAGCTGGTTCCATTAACCCTTTACAGTAGCTATCTGAACTTTAGCCTCCATGGAAGTCACCTCTCCAGCATCAGAAGACAGTCTTTGGTGATCCCATGAAGAAGATGTGGGTTTGCTCCTCTTCGTTTCTGTTACTGTATCGTACATTTAGGAAACTTTGATTCTTGAAAGTTTCCCTGAACAAGCTTTTCACTTGTCAGTGACTCTATTCCTAGAGAAGGGCAGTGAAGAAGATGTGCTGTCATCCTGCCATCCATTATAATCTGCATGAAAGTGTTCTGCTAGTCAGATTGAAGATCTAATGAGTTGAAGATTCCCCAGACACAAGTTCTGCCCAAACACCCCGATGAAGTATTGACACATGATAGGACCTGGTGACTCGGATCCTTTTCTTCATGGAAACCCTGAGACCTTTTAGCAGAACCTGGAAAAGTCAGAACCCAAACCGTCAGAGAGAAGAACTGCAGCCTGCAAACTCCCTCAGGTCAAACCAAACCAAACCAAACCAAACCACACCCTCCCGCTCAGATCGATTATCATTTTATGAGTCTAAAGGAAGTCCATCAGGCTGTTTTCTGCAGAAACCTTTTGTTCATTTGAAGGTTAGAAGAACAGATCCTCTCCTGTCACAAACCCAGATTTCTGCTTCACAGAAGCTTCAGTTGCATGAAGATAATAAAGAAAGAAAGAAGTCATCATCAGGTTCATGCTTCTCTGTAAACAGGTCAGACATCACTCCAGCTGATTGATTGATTGATTGGTTTATTTCAAGCATAAGTTGAAAATACAGGACAAAACACACAATTATTTCAAACTCATTACAGAAACAATAAGATGCATTGATTAGAAAATTAAAAACAAACAAAAATAAAATACACTTATGTCACATTTGGTTCATTCATTCTTTGTGATTATTAACTAAAGTCAGTAGAGTTTGATTGATTGTTTGAAAAGGAGTGGGAAGAAGTGAACTTATATAATCCCACCCCTACTTGATTACTTCATTTAACTGTTTTGCATAATTATGTCTTCCAGTTGTTTTTTTTTTTCCAATACATTCCCAATAGTAAAGTATAGTGCTTGTTGATTATTGATTAATCTAGTAAAACATTATTTCAGTAAACTATAACATCAATCATACATCATGTAACAGATATGTTAAAAACTCACTGATTATCATCAAAATAAAATGTCAAATTAATGCAGAAAAATAATAATTACACATTGAAATCAAGTTTTCAAGTAACATTAGAGCTTATTGATTATTCTCTAAAAGAATTCTTGTATATTTTCATTAAACAAAAATTATTCACACAATATGTAATAATCATTGATTATCATTAGAAACACATAATTACATGAATCATTGCTACATATTTAGGACCAAGAAAGGAAAATTAATACCATAGTGATTGTAAACTTATCAGTAATCATTACTGATCAGGTTCTGATGTACTCGCTTTGACCCAAAAATCCTCCTTTCTGCACCCTATAACCCGAACCACGAGGAAGTTCTGCTAAATATGAATAACTGAGCTTTTCTTCTCTAAAGTACCATCATAAATATAACTTTAAAACAATGGTTTCATGAGTTGTCAGAAAATAACTGATTTCATTTCTTTACTGAGGAACATGTTTAATCATTCTGTGGCTTTATAGAGAAGCTCTTCAGGACAGTCTCCGCCTCTGTGGAAGTCTGCAGAGGTGAAGCGTCTGGAACCGACCCTGAATAGGCCGTTTGGTCAGTGCACCCTTCAATCAGTGAAACCAGGATTCATCAATCAGGATTAAACCACCCAGTTAGTCACATCACTCAGTCATTAGAGTTACAGTCGTTTTAGCCGTCACACTGAGGTGTGTGAAAGGAGTTCTCCACGTGTGGCCCCTCCCCTGGGGGAGTGGCGAGCTGCAGCCATGCTCATCATTTGGTGGTTTAACCCCCCCAATCCAGCCTCTTCCTGCTACATGTGTCCCATTTTGTTCCTGGGTCCCATTTTGATCTCGTAACCTTCCAGTCTCAGGGCGGACACTAACACAAGGCTACTGAGCTGGACCGGAAACTAAAGCTTATGAGTTGATAAAACATGGATATACAAGAGTTGGAATATATGGGGTGCCGTTTGTAAATCAGAGATGTAAAATTTTTACAAAAATGTAAAATTTTACATTGTTAATAACGTGTTTTAGGAGAAAACTTTTGTTTTTCAAATGCATATTCTCACCCAATAATATTATTGTTAATGTTACATTTAATAACTAAATAAGTTAACCTACTAAATATTAATTTTAAGCTAAATATTTGCCACTAACTAAAATATTTAAGTTTTGCAATTAAATATTTAGTTTGCTCATTAAATATTTAAATCTAACCTACATATTTATTTTTTCAAACTAAATATATAAGTTTTGCAGCTAAATATATAGTTAGGATTTAAATATTTAGATTTGAGTTAAATATATAGTTAGGATTTAAATATTTAGATTTCAGTTAAATATATAGTTAAGATTTATATATTTAGATTTGAGCTAAATATATAGTTAGGATTTAAATATTTAGATTTAAGTTAAATATATAGTTAAGATTTATATATTTAGATTTGAGCTAAATATATAGTTAGGATTTAAATATTTAGATTTAAGTTAAATATATAGTTACAATTTATATATTTAGATTTAAGTTAAATATATAGTTAAGATTTATATATTTAGATTTAAGCTAAATATATAGTTACAATTTATATATTTAGATTTAAGTTAAATATATAGTTAACATTTATATATTTAGATTTGAGCTAAATATATAGTTAGGATTTAAATATTTAGATTTGAACTAAATATATAGTTAAGATTTAAATATTTAGATTTAAGTTAAATATATAGTTAAGATTTATATATTTAGATTTGAGTTAAATATATAGTTAGGATTTAAATATTTAGATTTGAGTTAAATATATAGTTTAGATTTATATACTTAGATTTTAGCTAAATATATAGTTAGGATTTAAATATTTAGATTTGAGCTAAATATATAGTTTAGATTTAAATATTTAGATTTGTTAAATATATAGTTTAGATTTATATATTTAGATTTGAGTTAAATGTATTGTACGTAGGATCCGAACGCCTGTTCTCCTAACCCTAACCTTGACCCGGCACCGATGCGGGTCGGGTCCCAAATCCTGCTGACAGTCCGGTTCCGTGATTGTTCCGTGCATCCCAGACGTTGCTATTTTACGATTTTTGAGCCCGAAAAGTCAAGCAAAACAGACAAACTACTGTGACGGTGTAGCACCGTCAGCTGATAGCTGCACTCAGACACACGCGCACACACGCGCGCGCACCCACACACCCGCAGCCACACACACGCTCCATTCATCCTCGGTACTTTCGTTCCTCTCTCAGTGTGTCCAAATTCGGGTTCTGCATCCTCCCGAGGCCGTGGCCTTCGCGATCTCCGATGGCCAGATCCTTCGGAAGCGGGTAGACCGGATGTTAAATGCAGTGAATTTGGACGGTCTAGCCTTGTTGGGGTTTTTTTTTTTTAATAACTTTATTGGAACAACAAAACAACAAAGTTGCTAGCTACTTTCCTGTAGCCTGGCCACCGTGACTTGAACGTGTTGTGAACGTGAACTATTAAGCTCCAAATGATTCGGAGTTTTTTTTTTTTTTTTTTTTTTTTTAACTTTTGATTTTGGAGGAGTTGGAGCAGATCCATCGCCGTCGCGGGCACTTGTTGGTATTTTTCCGGCGGAGACAAAACGATCTGCAGGTACTGTATACAAACACTTAAAAAATCATCTACAAGCTCTTTTACATATTAGCTTTAGCTAGTTTAATGAAATATTTATTTAGCCACACTATTACTGTTTTTTAAAATATACTAATACTGAATTTTTGGGTTTGTAGATTATTCAAGTTTTGTTTATTTCACAAGTTATTGCAGTAAATGTAACTTACTAAGTACCTACACTTTTCTGAGAATAAAAAAACAAGTACAAAATAACTACAAAGTGTTTTTATTTTATTAATCATACTACAATAGTGTTAAATGTTAATTTTATCTTCAGACTTTTATTGCAGAAATTAATTTGAACAAATTCCCCCTAGTTTTATTTGAAATCAGTCAAAGTAGTATTTAATTACTCTCATGGTCACATAAGTATAATGATGTTTTATAGTTTAATAACAAATTACTTAAAACCAAATTTTTTTTTTTTTTTTTTAAATATAAATGTGTTTGTGTATTTCCTTTAAACTAGACTAGACTACTGCAATGCACAACCAGTCTCCCAATCCTGGAGTGGTTTTCCAACAGTGAAGATCCAAGACCAGACTTCAGAAAACAGGAACCCTCCTGCATCTTCCTGAACCTCCTTGACCAGGATTGGTGACATCGGCATCCTCCTGCAAGTTCTGGAGGTGCATCACACCTCTGTACCTCATGTAAGTGAACACATTACAGCTCTTCAATATTCTTTGGAATACATTTATACTTTATATTATATACTTTACATCTTTTACAAAGCCTGTACATGTATTATCTCATATTTATGGATCATTTTTGGTCATGCAGCATCCATCCACAGCCAGCCCTGCAAACTCTGAAGATGGATGATGCAGTCTACAGTGAAGATGCATCCCAAAACTCTGCAGACCACCCTGCAAGATGTTCTAATCAGCACCAAAGTTCCAGCCCGGACTCAGTCGATCCCCCATCCATGTCCCATCTTTGTAAATAGTTGGAAATTAAAGTGTTACAATAAATTCATGACAATCACTATATATATCTTTATTATATATATATTATATCTTTATTTAAATTAACAAAGCATAAACAAACACTTTTAATATATCAAATAAAACGTCATTTATTTATTCTCAGAAATCTAAGGATTTTAATAGCAATTTTTTTCTAGCAGTCAATAAAGTTGGCCTCTCTAGCTCTGCAGCTAAATGCTCTCCTGCCTCTGTCCTCTCTGTTTAGGTCTAGAAGCTCATCTCTGTTTCTTCTTCTTTCAGCTGGTGGCTCACTCCTTTCTTTTCTTTCTTCACTCTCCTTTCACCCACTGCTGTACCTCTCCCACAGATCCATTTCCTCCAAGATTGTCCTGAAAAACAGAAAACAAAGAGGAAGAGAAAACTGGTTTAATCCATCTCAAAAATGTTTCAAATTCAAACACGAGACACTAAACTCTACAGCAGCGGTCACCAACTCTGTTCTCACTGAGCTCCTGCCCTGTTTATTTAGCAGCTAACCCTGTTTAAGCTACTTCTGCTCACCTGGATCAGGTGTGTTCAGTCAGTCAGAAACAGAGCTCATCCAATCCAGCTAAACAAGAATTACTGAAGCAGGGCAGTGGAGCTCTCGATGAACAGGGTCGGTGACGCCGGTTCTTTTATGATGAAGACGTATATAAATGTACGATTTATATACGTACGAAGCAGATAAAAAAAAATCTGGCGCTAGTAAAAAGAGAATCATTTTCACCCCGGAGCTTTATAATTACTGCGGTCCGTGCTTTGCTCCCTAAAAAGATATTAAATTAGGTTTTTAATTTTTTTCGTTTTCGTCAAGAAAGAACAAAAGCGAACAACCGAAGAAAAGCATCAGGATCTAGCATTCCAGTCGAGACCGCTATATAAGCACTTCTATTGTAATATTTCAGATCAAAATAACGTTAAAATGTTTTATGTTAATCATTAAAACCATAAACTTATCAGATTATAGCTTTTACTTACATTTAAAAGTGAAATTTTCCCCGACTCCGCTTCCCGCATCAACGTCCGCCATTGTTGCCAGAAAAAATTCTTCGGGGCCGACCGCAATGCATCTTGGGATACGAGCAGCATTGAAGGATACACCAGAACGATCCTTCAAAATCGGAAGAGTAAGGCCGCGTTCGTCGGCCGAGTTTGAAGCAGACCCTGAATTTGGACAGCACTTGTCGCGACGCTGTGACGTCACCGGCCGACAAACCCGGCCTCGGGAGGTCGCAGAACCTGAATTTGGACACAGCCTCTGTCCCTCCCTCTCCCTCTGCAGGTCTCCCTGGGTGCACACAGGGTAGCCGACTCCTAATCCATAGCATACATTCACATATAACCGATCATGCAGTCACCTTTAGCTCTTTTGTTTACAGGAAGTCAGCGTCCAATCCTGCCGATCACGTGACTTACCTGACACCTAAACTGCATGTCCAAAATACATGCATGTAAATATATAAATCATCTAAATATATAAATCTGAACTCTATATTTAACTCAAATTTAAATATATAAATCTGAACTATATATTTAACTCAAATCTAAATATGTAAATACTAACTATATATTTAACTCAAATCTAAATATATAAATTCGTACTATATATTTAACTCAAATCTAAATATATAAATCTTAACTATATATTTAACTCAAATCTAAATATATAAATTCGTACTATATATTTAACTCAAATCTAAATATATAAATCTTAACTATATATTTAACTCAAATCTAAATATATAAATCTTAACTATATATTTAACTTAAATCTAAATATTTAAATCCTAACTATATATTTAGCTCAAATCTAAATATATAAATGTTAACTATATATTTAACTCAAATCTAAATATATAAATCTTAACTATATATTTAACTGAAATCTAAATATTTAAATCCTAACTATATATTTAACTCAAATCTAAATATATAAATCCTAACTATATATTTAACTGCAAAACTTATATATTTAGTTTGAAAAAATAAATATTTAGGTTAGATTTAAATATTTAATGAGCAAACTCAATATTTAATTGCAAAACTTAAATATTTAGTTTGTAGGCTAAATATTTAGCTTAAAATTAAATTTTTAGTTGGTTAACTAAATATTTAGTTATTAAATGTAACATTTGTAAATATATTAATTTAAAGGGTGAGAATATGCATTTGAAAAACAAAACCTGTTTTTTTTCCTCCTAAAACACGCTAAATATCTGAAAACATTGATGTAAAAATTTTACATCTCTGATTTACAAACGGCACCCCATAGGAATAGTTAAAACCAGCAAATAAATAAATAACCATCCTTTAAAGAATGTGACACGCTCTGAGTACAGCTGTCAGGACTCGAACTTCCAGTTCCCCTTCCAACCACCAGCCCTCTCCAGAATACTGATCTCCTCTGCTGCTCCCTCCACCTGCTGCATTGAATTCCCTTCATCAGTCTCACCATATTTATATGTTCTGTTTTGACCTCATTCTCTGCGAGGTATTGCCTAGTGTATCCTAGCAATCTCTGAGCGGTTCTAGTTCCTCTGTTGCCTAGTTGTGTTTTCGACTCTTGCCTGTTCTACTCGCCTCTCTGTCTACAGCTCCTCGTTTGTGACCTCTGCCTGGTTTTTGACCACGTCTCTGTATTTTCTCCTGTCTGCTTTGGTACCTGTTTGCTTCTGGATCCAAACGCCTCCACGTCTTTGTCACAACAGACAACTTTCTCCACTGATTCCATGGCGTCACGTCATTCACAAATGTCATGTGTTCTCCATAAATACCAGGGTTGACATGATTAGACTGGTCTATCTCCATCTTTGTTTCAAATACAGTTTCTGTAAAATTGTTTTACATTTTCTAAGACAAGGAACCAAATAAAGACAGATCCAGATCAGTGAGAAGATCATACATGAAGATCTTTGGATGTTTTTAGAAACTGACAGCAGAGAAGCTGCAACCACCGGTTTCCTCACTCCAGATCCATCTAACCAACAAGTTCTATACGCTGGAGTTGCTACGTTAGCTTGTTGCACACGCAGAGTTGGACTCCATATTGGAATGGGATAGATTCCTGTTTACTGCTGTGCTACAATTACTGGCTTTTCACTATTAAATTATTAATAAAGGAGAACTTGTAGAAACCATCTGAACAAGATCTGAGTGAGTTTACTCTCAATAATGAACGTTTAGGATGATCTTGTATTCTATTCAAAGTCAATGACAGCTTTAGACTTTACTCTATATTTCCATGTTTTCTGGCAGGATCGCCGATCTTTTAGTTTTATGGAGGATGATGGTGGTATTTGTATGTGTGTTAGACCTCAGACCAGACCAGATGACCTGCTGGTAATCAGATTACTAAGTGGAGGAAAATAAACTAACCAGGATTTCCTCCATAGCGGCGAGCGAAGCCCGGTGGGTGGACAGGGACATGTGGTGTGCAGAAGCCCGTCTGCCTGGTGTTATTCTGGGCCTGGGTCCTTCTGACAGAGGCTGGGTGAGATCTGTGCATTTGCACAACAGCGGTGCGTTGGAACCGGCTCTGGGACATGGACTGAACTGCTGTCTGTGTCCTCTCTCCCGCCTGGCTCTTGTTTTCTGGCTCTTGTTTTAGTTTAGTTTTCTTTCCTTTAAAAAACTGTCCAAAATTAGGCATTTTATGGACATTTTACTGAATCTTCTAAGCCTATCTCATGTTTTACTGACATGTCCAACAGGGCGTCACTCTTTTTGTATCTTGACAACATGCAACAGGCTACAGTCAGGTATCCAGCTGTGAGCAGGAGGCCCGTGCAGCAGCGGGCAGCTGAGCTGACGTCTGTTTCCTTCATTCATCTTCAGGTCATGGCGCCGCTTTCGCCCGCAGGCAGCTGAACTCTCACCTGATTCCTTAAGTGGTTTCTGATGGAGACCGCAGCGTTACGAGCATGACCCGGCCAGTTCTGTTTCAAACTGTGAGACGCACATGAGGTAAATGGAGAAAAAAATGGACTTGTCCGAGTTATTTCAGACAGCACTCCTTAAAGTCTGCAGCCTCAGTGAAGCTATGAGAGCAGATCAATGCAGCTGAGATTGCAACGAGAGCAAAGAAAATCATTTTTGCACGGATCTGTTTTTTCACTCACCTGAAGTTGAGTCAGAACACAATCAGGCCCAGACCACTACAACGCACAAACAGTCGCACGCCACTTCATTTTGTTGAGCGATCTCCCAGAAACAGACATGGTAGTGTGTGAGCACCAGAGGAGAGGACTGATGCTGCAGCTGCATCCATCAAACACTGAACGCCTAAAATGACGGTTTTTCTTCAGGCTGAGCGGACGAAAGATGCTGACCTTTGACCTTTATGTGGAGCCGCGTTTCCTTCTCTCAACGACCGGTCCCATCTCACAGCTTAGAGAAAGGCGTCGCACCAACTGCAACCGAAAAGAAGCAGGTGAATAAACTGGACCGAGCGCCGTGGTTCTCTCTTAATGATCGGTTACAGGAGACTGGTGCAGGTCAGACTGCTGGGACGGGTCCTGCCGGTGCAGCTGCCGCCCAATATACTTTCCACCGCATTTCTGCAGCAGAGCGCCTTGTTTCTTTGGAATAAAACCCCTGCCCCTTGGAATTGTGGGTTGATGGAGCTGCTTTGTGATCCAGCTGTCCGGCTCTTTCAGACTACAAGAAGATTCAGCAACAAAACTGAAGAGTCAAAAACATCTTTGGAAGATTTACTTGCAGACAAATAATTAGTAACATATAATCTGCAACCTGCTTTGCAATCAGTTATGCTGTTGTTCAAGGCAAGTTTCCTTGTTTAGCACATTTCATGTACAGAGACAATTCAAAGTGATTTACATAAAACATTAAAAGAAACAAAAGAAATAGTAAAAATGTGATCATTAAAATAACATGAACAGAAAATAAAAAGATTTCAATTTAAAACAAGCATAGATAAACACACATGTGCGCAAATGTACATTCACTCACACACGCATGTACAGTACACATATGTGCACACACAGGTACGCGCACATGCACGTACAGACATGTAAGCAACGTTAGCACGCATTTATGCATTCACACACGCATGAACATACACACACAAACATTTTCAGTGATTTAAGGAGGCAGACTGAACAAAGCCCTCACTGTCCAGAACCCGACCCACCAAGAACCATTTTATACATTGAATGCTGGTCCGGTCCATTCTGACTCACCAGCGATTGGTCTCCTCATCTACAGTAATCAGGAGCGAGCGGAGATCTACGCTCTGCTCTCATTTGCTGAATGAATCTGTAAAAAGCTTCAGTCAGTCGCATGGAAAGTTCATCAGAGACAGTTACAGCCTATCAGCGGGTCATCACCGTGTCAGCTCCAAATATGTTCTGCAGTGATAAAGACGGACGTCCAGAGCTGCTAACAGGATGATTAATTATGTTCCAGCTGTCATTAAACTGCAATTAGTTCTACATGAGGTTACAAAAGACCTGGTTATTTTAATCATACATATTTATGATGCTTAACTTGGAGAAACAGTGAGATAAATAAACACAAATAATTGCTGGAGGAGAAGATTGCACCCACTGTTGAACACAGACCCACACAAACAATACAGCCCAGTAAATTAGGGGGTGCAGGCGGCGTCTGCAGCGATAAACACCTCTGAGATCTGATTAAGCTGGAAAAATTTAATTAGTTTCCGCTGATCTGGTTTGGGCTTTGGGTTGCTTTGCATCAAATGTCTTTTTCTTTGTTCTTGTTGGTCTAAACCTGCTAACTGCCTAAACCTGCAACTTTTTCTTTTCCAGTGTTTTTATGAAGAAACTGAGCAATCTGAGGACTGACCGCGTTCCGGGGGGTTCCCTCACGTTGTTCAGTCTGTAAGAAGGGAAACAGCTTCAGCAGAGAAACACAAACTGTCTTCTGTGAAACAATGGAAGAGGATCTGTCACATTTCATTCTGGTGGGAAATGGAAACTAATGTCAGACGTGCGCTTAACCGTCCACCTGCAATTTAAAATATTGATCTGGAGCCAGTGCAGGAAGAGACCATCTCATGGTGTCACGAGGCTCCGCCACAGGTCGGAAAACAACACACAACATACCAAACACACGCAATCGCCACCAAAAAGTTGCTTCCATGAAAGAAACTAACGTTACTGTTATAGTTCACTAAACCAAAGTACGGGTCCATACGGGTGGGGTCGCTAACCTGATGGTAAGACACCCCCACCCCCACCCACCCACCCCCAAAATAAGGCCAAACAAGTCGGGTTGAATCTGGCTTTCTTTATGGTTACAAATCAACACTGGAAAGCAGAAACTTGGATCTTTTTACTTTATTTTCCACAATCTCCACAGAAAAAGCAAAGATTCTTTAGAGAAACAACAGCTGCCTTTCCCTGCAGCCATCTTTAAAAATTAAGCCACTTCAAGCCGTTCAAAATGCCAATTCAATGTTAAAGCACGTTCTTCCAGAAGCCCCTGAGAGGAGTTTAAACATTCATGAGTAAATACATAAATCCAGTTTGAGGAAGAAAGTATTAAGAAAGGAACCTCAAAGAAAGCCTGAATCAGCAAAGTTAAATGAGCAATCTTCAAATGCCCAAAGGTGACATTTCCAAAGAGAAAAGTCGTTTCATGTGTGACCTCTTTATCCTAACAAAAATAGGAGAAATGTTAGGATAAAAGGCTGGAACTGCTTTTCTCAGCTGAAAAATAATGTTACAAAAAGCAGGGAAGAAACATCTCTGATCAGTGGAGGACGCTGACAATCTGAGGTCCTTTTCACCTGAAGCACGCCATCATTTGGTAACGTGCGGACCCGTTCTGGAGGCTGGTTTACACCTCCGCGCATTCATGATGCACACAGACTCAGAATATCTTCCTGCAGCTGCGCTGGGACTATAGGATGGGACGGCGCACAAGTGAGGACGTCTAAAGGAGCAGCAGAGGGTCACCTGGAGGAGAAAAGGGTCACCTGGGGCAGCAGAGGGTCATCTGGAAGAGAAGAGGGTCATCTGGAGGAGAATAGGGTCACCTGGGGCAGCAGAGGGTCATCTGGAGGAGAAAAGGGTCACCTGGGGCAGCAAAGGGTCATCTGGAGGAGAAAAGGGTCACCTGGGGCAGCAGAGGGTCACCTGGAGGAGAAGAGGGTCATCTGGGGCAGCAGAGGGTCACCTGGAGGAGAAGAGGGTCACCTGGAGGAGAAGAGGGTTATCTGGGGCAGCAGAGGGTCATCTGGAGGAGAAGAGGGTCTCCTGGAGGAGAAGAGGGTTATCTGGAGGAGAAGAGGGTCATCTGGAGGAGAAGAGGGTCATCTGGGGCAGCAGAGGGTCATCTGGAGGAGAAGAGGGTCACCTGGAGGAGAAGAGGGTCATCTGGAGGAGAAGAGGGTTATCTGGAGGAGAAGAGGGTCATCTGGGGCAGCAGAGGGTCATCTGGAGGAGAAGAGGGTCACCTGGAGGAGAAGAGGGTCACCTGGAGGAGAAGAGGGTCATCTGGAGGAGAAGAGGGTCTCCTGGAGGAGAAGAGGGTTATCTGGAGGAGAAGAGGGTCATCTGGAGGAGAAGAGGGTCACCTGGAGGAGAAGAGGGTCATCTGGAGGAGAAGAGGGTCACCTGGAGGAGAAGGTTTCTCTGTGTGGATGAAACTCTTTTCTCTGTTCTCCAGAAACATCAATAACTGAACTAAACTTAGATTTGTCTCCAGACTGAAAGTGCAGCAGTGACTTGTTGCTGAGGTTGTGCGTTCTGCATGCCTGGCTGGTGTCCAGTTTACAGGTGAAGTCAGACCCGCCTCCTCACCTGTTGGTGACTGCGGCGTACCGCAGTGGGCTGCAGCCTCCTGATGGAGTTTCCGCCGTTGGCTCATCAGAAGACACAGGCCTTCCTCTGCATAATGCAGAGCATGCTGGGAGGACCACAGCTCTAATGCGGTCTGGCACGCTGCTCCAGCAATAAAAACATGTGGTCGCAGCGTAAAAGCATTCTTCTGTACCTAAGAGGCAGGAGAAGGTTACATAAGCTGCCGTGATGCTGCTGTCATCTGCAGACATCTATACTGACAGTCATTTGAAAACAGGAATCCTAAAAGCATTTGGTTGTGGTGAACACGTAGCAGCAGTCTTCACCGAGCTTTCGAGTCTTAACATCTGTGCTCTGGATCTCTTCTTTTGACCATCTTATCATTCCTGCAGGGTATCTGATGACTGGCAGTGGGTAACTGTTGTTGGTTCTTGCCATTGAGCTGGCTTCTCAGGACTTGCCTCACTCGTTGGAGGTTTTTGGCTGTTGCAGCTTTCCTTGTTGCCTGTTCCAAGATTGCTTGTGGAATTGCAAAGATTGATGTGGTGAGCTGACAGACAGAGCAGGCTGACTTGAAGGCAGAGCAGACTGACTTGAAGGCAGAGCAGGCTGACTTGAAGGTAGAGCAGGGGTTTCAGAGCTGGGTGTCAGATCAGGAAGGGCAATCTGGACATCGGGCTTTAAGGTAGTGAAAGGAGGGGCTAAGTGAAGCTCAGGTATGACAACCCTGCCAGTGAGCGTACATTTTTGCAGGGTGATTTGCGAACAGCCTGTTTATCCGTCTGGCTTCATTTCTCTAGTGTACCTCTGTAGGCGGCTGCTCAAGGCCAGGGGTCTTTGTTTGGCAGTCTCCAGGGCTTCAGGTATGGGCATCTGGCTGTATCTCTTAGGCACTTGCTTTTTCATTGCAACCCTTAGACTCACTTCCCTCCGAGCTGCCTTGATTTTGGGCTTGTCCAAGGACCCTCACTGGATTACGTTAATATATCCTCATTAGTTTGTTATTTGCCCCATTAATTGCTCATTGCACCTGCTGGGAATGGGCCTGGAATGGAACCCTGCTCTAACCAACTAAGAGGGCCTCATAGACGGTGGGGATGGATGAGGATGTCATCAGCCTGAGCCAGTGTTTCTGTGGCAACCACTCTCAGCAATCAGGAGTCAGCTTGTTGGAAGGCCACACCCCTATCACTTGAAAGAAGGCTGCACAAATTCTGTCAAACTTTATGAACGTCAGATATGACAGAGTCGTGATTGGTCAGTTTATTACTTGAATAGCTTGGATAACATAACAAATATCATGAAAAAGAAGATTATTAAGAAGATGTTACAAGGTATCAGAGCAAGAATGACTAACAGACTGACTGAGTAACAGCTGCTTCTTTCTCTGGCTTCTTGGAGCCAGCAGATACTTTCTGTTTGGAGATGCCAGGGGGAGGGGGCGGTTCTGGAAAGGAGGAGTTTACTGATGCAACAATAAAGGCTTTTTATGAATCTACTGTATGATATTCCAATGTTTGGCCTTATGCTTCTCCTGTGGAGGATGTGAACGAGGATCTTCCTGGTCATGTGACTTCCTGCTATTGGCCTTCATTTGAGGAACTGTGATTTGGAGGAACTGTTGGAGTTGTAGTTTAGAGTCAGGGAATAGCTAATGTTTCCCTGATGTCCTTCTGCTGCGCAGTAAATCACTGGTTGCCTTTTTGGTTTTCATTAAAGTTTTTTTCAGAAAGGCTGAGTTTTATTCCAGGTTTCTCCATCTATTTATACCAGGCAGATATTGTGGATGCTGAATATTATTTCTGTATCTAACGCACGGAAGGAGTGGGCGGGAAGAGCTGAAGCAGCGCTGACAGCGCCGACTGTCCATTACTCTTGCTCCGTGAAACCCAATCTGTATGCAATCCCTGGGCTTTGTAGTTGCTATAGCAATGGGATTATCTCTATATTTAAACACAGTTCCTGACTGTTTGTTTCTGAGCTGCATCTGCAGATTTCCTGAGGAGCTTTCTGTGGCCTCCTTGGACAAGAAGCTTCAGATTTTTAACAAAAATGATAGCTGAAAGATGTTCTAGCACAGGAGGGGATGGCTTCTCTGAAAGGATTCAGTCATGTGAATGAAGCAACAGTGAAACTTCAGCAGGAATCAAAGGTCACAAGTTTTAGGGAAACTGATGTGAAGAACTGCATTGATTTGCATTATGAAATGTCAAAATGATGGAATCCATCTGCAGCAGCTCCAGATGAACCAGCTCTTCTGAGGGAAGAATGACAGAAGGTGTTTGTCCTCTATCTGTAGTCCAGATGAATAAAAACCAGCCTGTCCTGTATTGACAGCATTTTATTGCTTTTTGTGTTACAGAAGCATAAAGTGAAATATCGATTATTCATAGACCATGTGTGACTGAACATCAAGTGTGGTTTCTTTAAACAAACCTTCTGTAGGAACATCTGAGCTGCATGCAGTCTACAGAAGACGGGCTGACCCCGGACTCACACCGCTAACGTTACGGCTCCGACGCGAGCGCCGCAGTCTTTCTGTAACTTTAAAAGTGCGAGAGGAAATCCCACTGCAGGCGTTCACGTCCTGCGTCTGCGGTCAGGCGGCTGCGTCAATGCATTCTGTTTCGTTTGGTTCAAATTTTCGCCGGACGACGCAGCTGAACCACAGCACATACTGGGGGGGGGGATAAGCGTGAACATATGTGAGTTTGGAGTTTTGTGAGGTCTGCAGAGAGCCTGTGGCTGCAGCCGACCTGTAGCTGATATGAGCCGTCGGCTGTAGCTAGAACGCTCCTGCATCGCACCTGAGCTGGAATGCTCGCAGGGTAAACCCGGCATGAGGCTTCTGAAGTCTGAGAGACAGCGGCTCACAGACACAGAGGCTTTTCTTACACCGCGACTGTGCTGTTTATGATTTTAAAGCTTTGTCAAAGTTCCAGAAAAACCTGAACTTCTGAGTTCTCCAATGGTGCGATGTCCAAACCCGAGTGCTGAATAACAAGTTTCCTCCAAACTCTTCAATTTTACCCAAAGTCTCATGGTTTTTCAAAATAAAATCTTGGATACCTTTGGTTGTCTGTTGTATATGTTTGATCCTGTTCAGGTCAGAGCCTCGTTTTGTTGAAGAGTCTTACAGGTCAAACCAGACATGCATGCTGCTGAGATGTTTGAACATCAACCCTGAACAAAAAGGAAGAATAAATCCTTTTTAAAGATTGCTTTTCTGTTTTAATGAGCTTGAAAATTGGGATAATCTGCGCAGACGAGTCCCTCTTGGAAACCTGCCTGCCAAACATGATAATTGATTATGTATGTGGATCTTGATTTGAAGAGCAACATAAGTTTCTGAATGGCTTCATTATCATAATCAACGATCTCTTTTCAAAGTCGGTTTCATCTGTTGTGCTCGTTAGTCGTGGCTGATTAGCTTCCTAATCAATATGCAGATTAGGAGCACATCAATTAGTTTTGATCCCGTGTCATGTTTGGAGGGGGCACAGAGTCGAGCGGCAAAGACAAGCCCATCCCACCGGGACTCCATGGTTGCTTCTTTTCTGCCCATGAACTGTGAGGCTAATCTGGTTTGGTTTTGTGCCGATTCCACTGAGCTCAGGCAGGAGGGTCATTTGGACCCATTTTCAGGAACATCTAAGGCAAAAATGGATATAATCTGGATCGGGTTCTGAGCAGAGAAGCTGGTTGGGTCCAAATCCTCTGTTCCTGCAGAAGGTCTCAGATGCTTTACTCTCATTCCTCACTGACAAAGTTCCCAACAGTTTGTGAAAGCAGAGCATGAGAAGTGCTGTGAGTGTTTGGAGTAGCAGCCTCCTTGTACTGAGCTGAACCTTCAGTAAGAACCTCGTACTGCTTGTTTTTGTCCAGACAATGAAGGAAAATGTTGTAAAGTGGCCTGTGCAGTGAAATAGAGCACTCGGGCTATGTGACTGGTTTGAATAGGTGTGCAGGTCTGTTTCTAACTGCTGCATGTCAGCTGTGTGTCCACAAGTTACACTGAGTTAATACTTGATCCATTAAAAAATCTCAGAATGTAACAATGTTTTCTCTCTGGCCTGTTCTTGTTCAGCTGCATAATGTTATATAACATTTTCCTAGTAAAACATTGATGTTACTGTGAGTCTTCACAATCCAAAAGTTTTATTAATCTGATTCATGATTTTATTGATTGACAGCATTCATTAAAAATAAACGTTCTAAATGTCGGTTTTGTGTGGGATTTCATATTGTGATTATTTGCTGACCTGACCTGGACCTGTCACTGTCGACGGGTTTCAAAATGGAGGAAGACACTCAGGAAGTGATAAAGAATGCTCTGGCAGGGCATTTTCTAAAAGTGACGTCAACACTTTGTTTTGTCCAGTGAAATAACGTATGTCAAAAGCATATATGTCAGAAAGCAATCACTAACCAGTTAAACATAGAAGTCTCAAAAAAGTTTTAAACAAATCCTCGTTGAACAGACAAAACTGAAAGACAGAAAGGTTAGGAAGCCTAAAATAGAATTAGACTCTTCCCCGTCCAACCCTGCTACCCCGCATGGAATCAGAACTAGACAATCATTGTTAGGAAGTTACCTGCAAACATTGGTAATGGGGTTACACCAAGTTTTTTCATCATCAAATATATAAGGTCATAAAAATAGCACAGCTGATCGGTAAGAGACAGTCTGTAACAGACTTCCCACTCCGCGGCCATTTCCTTCAGCTCCTCTGGGGGTCCCCAAGGCGTTTCCAGGCCAACCGATAGATCTAGTCCAGTAGTTCTGAACCTTGTTGGAGATACCGAACCCCACCAGTTTCATATGCACATTCACAGAACCCCTCTTTGGTGAAATCTTTTTTTTTTTAATCTGGAAACAAGTTTTTTACTGGTACACAAAATGAGCCGTGTATGAACATCACCTTGTTTTTTTCACGCGCAGCAAATTCCCTGTTTGCTGCCTGTCAAACATTTTGATGGGGGGGGGGCTGCATGACAGGTAACTCTGCTGTTTGTGAGACTGAGTTTTGACGGCTTTTCTGCGTTAACTCGAGAGGAAAAAAAATATGGGACTTTTAATTATTGTTACGACGAAAACTAATAAAACATCACAGTGCAGGAGAGCCAAGCTGGGTGCTTGCACTCCCCGCGCTTGGGCCGGGGAGTCGCTCCGGGCTTCCAGCTCTGCGCAGTAATTGTCTGTCTCCCAGCGTATGGAGCGAGTGTAACGGGCGTCTCCCACGTTCCTCTGGTCCTTGAACGCCTCGCCCGTTTCTCAGCGTTGTGTTCGAATAAAGGAGGATGACGCGTCTTCAGGTTTTCTCTGGTTTAATTTCTGACATGAAAAGACAAAACAAGTCCTTGACTGCAGGTCTCCAGAACATCAATACCTCCCTTAACGGGAGATGGCGTGAACTCATGTACACAACACCACTGCAGAACAAACAATCAAAAACACTCGCAGTGGATCAATATTCTGTCTAATGATCGGGTCTGTGAAAACATCACGAGCTCATGAGTTCCTGATTGGCAAATGTGATGCAGCACTTGTCAAACTGTGATATGCAGACACACATGGAAGAGCTGCGCGGCGCCGCGAGCGTTTTCGCCTAGTCAGCGACTTTATATGAGCCCGCCCACAATTGTAGGAACATAAAAGAGACTGGCTGGGATTTCATACTACTGACGTGAGTAGAGATGATTGACATGTCCACAAACAAATGACATTTGACACAGACATGCTGCATCGTTTGCAGCAGCTTCTTTCGGTTCTGGCAGAACCGCATAAATCATAACGGTTCCTACTTGGAACCGAACTTCGGTGCCGAACCCCTGAGATCAACCCATCGAACCCCTGGGGTTCCATCAAACCCAGGTTAAGAACCAGTGATCTAGTCTCTCCAGCATGTCCTGGTCTTCCCCGGGGCTCCACCCAGTGGGACATGCCCGGAACACCTCTCCAGGGAGGCAGCTTTGGGGACATGATGTTTTCAGTGACCCGATCAGCTTGTCTAAATACTAATCCAACTGCTGCAGCGTGGCGGTTTTCTGGCTGCAGTCAGACAGACTCCTGGACTTCAGCGGAGCTCGTGAGCTCCACACGCTGGGAGAAACACAGCCACTGCGGGGAGCGCGGGCAGCCAGCCCCTGTCTCCTCAACTGTGATGTTTTTCTTATTTTCGTGGATACAATACTAAAAAAGTCTCCAATTTCTCCGGTTAATGTGGGACAGCCTTCAAACTCAGTCACTGAGACACAGAAACAGCGGAAGTGGCTGTCATTCAGACACACCCCCGAGTGAGATTCAAACGACGGTAACCCCTCAGCTATGTTCAAGATCAGATGTTTGATCCAAGGTGTAGATGAGAGAATCCAATTATTTTCTAAAATAAAAGATTTCTCAGATAAAATATTGTTGAAACTGAAAAGAAAAAAAAAGAATTTATATGAGTAATATAAAATGTAATTATTTCTTTTGTGAGAGATGAAAAAAAACTCAAACTGAAGAACAAGTTAATCAATTGATGTCATGTTGTCATAACAACGCTCCATTAGCTTCTCTCTAAGCTGAGCACATGTCCTCAGCTTCTCTCTGAATCTTCATTTGGGCCCTCCCTCTGAGCAGAAATGTGGTCAGATACAGGAAATCGTGGAGACAGACCAGGAGATTGTTCAGAGGCTGGTTAGGACCAAGAGCTCACACAATCACACAGCATAGCCTACAACAGGGTTGGACAAACATTCGGCCATTAAGGGCTCTAAAATGTCACAGATGGACCGGATCAGATGCTTGAAGTGTTTTGGTAAGAAACCTCTTATGAGAAAGAAACAACATGGAATCTGGATCAAAGATGGGTTTATTTTTTTTTGGTTTTTTTTATTTTGTTCCTGTGTTGGAGCCAATTGCACCAATTGGTTGATTTCCTTGAGGAAAAATGCTTTGTTTGTTGTGCCGGAATGATCAGAAATATGACTGTCATTTTTAAAAACAAGGATGTGTGTCAGAAAATCAAGAAATCTTCCAAGGCAACATGACTGCAAAAGAAATTTATTTGTGGTGCGCCATCTAAGGGAAGACACCAGAATTACAGGAAAATATAAAACGTAAATATGGATCATCAATATACTTCATTCCACTGTTCCAGTGTGGTGGGCCAAATTAAATGGTTTAAATTGTGGCATGTGGCCCCCGGGCTGTAGTGTCCTGACTCCTGACCTGCACAAACAGACTCCCCTTATAACACACTTTTAACAGACACAGTCACACACAGACTCAGAGAAAAAGCTGCCATTGACCAAAAAAAAGGCAGGAACTCAGCAGGATGACGAGGACCCACCGGGAGCATGGTTCACACCAGATCCATCTGCCCTCACCAAACTGGCTCCATTCAAGTCAAACATTTGACCAGTTGATGAGGAATTCCTGCCACAGCGGATCAGCTGGTTCCATCAGCTTCAGAACCATCCACTCACACTATTGATCAGAATAGATCAGGGGTCCAAACATTTGTCACAACAAAATGTGTCAGAGCCTTTTTGAACCTGCACGTAACACCATAAAATACAAGCAGATTATTTCGAAAGTGTCTGTTCACACGTAGTCACTCAGTCCCAGAGGAAAGGGGTTCAGGTTAGGATTCTGGTTCCTGAGGTCGGCTGTCTGTGCAGCTCACAGCTCCTCCAGGCGATGATCAGATGTGGAGAACACATTTACACATTTAGGAGCGGGACAGTTAATGGGACTTTAACTTTAAGTTGAATTTTAAATACGTGCATCCAACAGAAACATCCAGCCGTGGACACATTAGGATGCGTGCGGGTATGCAGCATTGAGATCTTGGCTGCATGGATTACATGTGTTTAATATGAATTTACATCACTTTCTATGCTGCTCGCATGTAAATACACAGGAATAACATAAACCAATTATTTTATGAAAACTAGAAGTTACTTCTCATGTCTTCTAACTGAAACAAGTCTGAATTCATTTATCATAGAATGACAGTGAATTTCATATTTGAAGAAAAGAAATAAAAAGAAAAACATTTAATCTGTATTATACAAAAAGCTACATATTATTATTCACTATTTAATTTCATTGTAAAATAGTGGTTATCTTGTTCCAAAGCACAGACACAGTCGTTTGTGTTTCACTAAATCTCCACTCGTCCTGGGGCTTTCCTTCTATTGTTTACAGTTTTCATTTTAAAAACAAACAAGAGTCAGAGAGGGTTTCGTGATGGCGCCCTCACAAGTCACACTCAGGAAATCCAATAGTTTTCAATCATGTCAGAGGCCACATGTCATGTCATTCATTTCATGATGAGATTCCTGAAAGTTCCTCAGAAAGTTGCTTTTGATAAGAAGCACAAAGGAAAACCCCCAATCCAACGTGTCGTCTCTGACAGAGCCTCTGAGAGAACATTCCCTCGATTTCCAGTCCTCTTCAAAAACTGATTACAGACGGTGGAGCAGAAAAGCACAGCGAGCCTCAGGAAACAAGCCAAGGTCAAATTAAGATGCAAATTAAAGCTCCACTCAATTGAATAAACTGAGAGCGCCAACAACAGTCCATCAAGACCGAGCTGAATGATGTGTTTCTGGAATCTGCCTCAAACCTCGGAGGACTCAGACATCAGCTCAGGTGAGATGGAACCAGAAGATTTCAAATGTCTTCACTAGTGAAACAGAACATCTGCAATATGACGAAAAGAACCTGGAATGGAACAGGCATCCTCACAGGTAGACTGCCTCTGGATGGATTCATCTGCTACATGGAACTAAATGGAACTCAGCACAATGCTTCTAAGGATCTTTTTTACAGAATTTGTGAGATAAAGAAAAACGTTTTCCAAAAGAGAAGTCACAATCTAGCATGAACCAACATCGTCTAGAGTCAGTGTTTTCTCTGCATCAAATTCTTTCATTTTTATCCTTCTGAGTTATTTTAGAAGTAAAGGTGACGCTCTGACAGATCATGACTCTGTTTTGAGGGTGACACTCTGACAGATCATGAGACTGTTTTGAGGGTGACACTCTGACAGATCATGACTCTGTTTTGTGGGTGACGCTCTGACAGATCATGACTCTGTTTTGAGGGTGACACTCTGACAGATCATGACTCTGTTTTGTGGGTGACGCTCTGACAGATCATGACTCTGTTTTGAGGGTGACACTCTGACAGATCATGACTCTGTTTTGTGGGTGACGCTCTGACAGATCATGACTCTGTTTTGAGGGTGACACTCTGACAGATCATGACTCTGTTTTGTGGGTGACGCTCTGACAGATCATGACTCTGTTTTGAGGGTGACACTCTGACAGATCATGACTCTGTTTTGTGGGTGACGCTCTGACAGATCATGACTCTGTTTTGAGGGTGACACTCTGACAGATCATGACTCTGTTTTGTGGGTGACGCTCTGACAGATCATGACTCTGTTTTGAGGGTGACGCTCTGACAGATCATGACTCTGTTTTGAGGGTGACGCTATGACAGATCATGACTCTGTTTTGAGGGTGACACTCTGACAGATCATGACTCTGTTTTGTGGGTGACGCTCTGACAGATCATGACTCTGTTTTGAGGGTGACGCTCTGACAGATCATGACTCTGTTTTGAGGGTGACACTCTGACAGATCATGACTCTGTTTTGTGGGTGACGCTCTGACAGATCATGACTCTGTTTTGAGGGTGACGCTCCTCATTGTTTGAACCGCCTTTGTCTGAAATCTGTTTTTCAGATGACGTGAATATAAAACATTTGGAAGAATCTTTCCCGTTCCGTCTGATCTATTTTGTCTTTATTTGCCCTTTTTAAGCAGGGAGTTCTGTTGAGATTTGAAGACCTCTTATTCCAAAGAGCCAAGAAGCCCACCCACTAATAAAAAGATCAAATACAGCAGACAGAGAAAATGTTAAAGCAAAGTTGAAGACAGTGGTCGACCCTTCAGTGTGCTACCAAGCACAGAGCAGCTGCAGACCAGCTGGAGCCAGTTCAAGAAGCAGGTTTTGTTGAAACTCTGAGTTCTTCAACTCCAAATTCAGTAAAACTCTGAGTTTTTGGTTTCAGAAAGAGAGATAACTCAAACCCGTGAAAGTGGGCGAAACCAAGCCCGTTTCAAGAAGCGGGTTAAGATGAACTCAGAATCAATCACTGTGGCAACTGAGTCTATGAACAAACCTGGTCTGGAGCAGGTTTCCTTCAGGAAACAGAGTTCTCTGCGGTCTCCGCCCCTTTTTAAAGTGAAAGATGTTCAAATCTGAGTTCTTCATTAATATTTAGAGAACATTCACATTAGAGACGTCACGTTTCCACCAGCAGAAACCAAAATGACATGTCCATTCATAGAGGATCATGTAGTAATACAGAGTTTTCTTTTCCTCTTTTTAAACCGTTAACAACAGAAATGTAATAAAGTCTAATGAAACACTGGAGATGCCTGTGAAAGCATCTACCGTGCTGCAGGTAACTAACCAAATGATAGTACGATGGTGGGCGTGCCTGCCTGTCATTCTGGGAGGAGGAGTTTAAGTCCTGGCATCGGTAAAATTTATTATGCAAAAAAAAAAAAAAAAAACTTTTCAGTGACTATTCTTTCATTATTGAGAATTAAAATGAGGTAGATACTTATTTGATCATATTCCAGACATCTACAGTGTTTCTTTATCGCGTGCAGTGATATCCATGTGTGTATGTGGGGGTGGAGGATGGAAGGTGGGGGGTTAAGGTAAACACTCATTCATGTGATTATGGAGATTACTGGTTAAATTACGTCCAGGTCAAAAACCTTACTTAAGTGACAAAATAACCTTCCTGACATTATTCAGTTCTCATTGAAATGATTCAAATGTACATGTACGCATTAACTCTGCAGCTTTCTTCTCTCACGACAACTCTCAGTTTTACCGCTGCAGCCGTGTTGATGTTTTTGCAGAAAAATGTTCTTGTAGTCGGCATATGCTTGCAGGAACTCATCAACATCTGTCGATGGAAGCATGAAGCTCTAAAGGTGTTTGTTCCCGTTGCCATGGTGAATCGTGCTGTCTTTGCTCCATTGATCAGAGCTTTTAATGGTCGCGATTCTCGAAACTGATTCTGGTTCTAACAACTCTGAGTTGATTGAATCAAATTTTTTCAGCTGTTCTGAAACCAAAAACTCTAAGTTGAGAATTTTGAGTCCAGTGACTCTGAGTTCAGGTTTCAACTCTACATTTGTTGAACCTGAAAACGGGCCCCTGGGCTGGGCGTGCGTTTAGACCAGAACAGGGAGAGGTGATGCTGCTCTACCTGAATGACAGAGAGATTATTTCTAAAAATAATCCCAGTTTAAGACACATTTTTTTGTTGAGATTTAAAATAAGATTTAAAAGATCGACCGTCATCAGTTCTGACACTTTTTAACCCTTATGCTATTCTACGCATGTTTACATTAAAGTGGGGTCATCTGGACCCCATAAGAAAGCACAAAGGTTAAAATGATGCAACATTCCCATAACTGAGCTGTCGCTGCTACAATCAGAGGAATATTTAGCATCGTCTCACTTTTGGTGAACAGCTTCACTTTAGTTTGGTTGGCATTCAGAAAGAGCTGCTCTTTCTTTTGTCCTCACAAACAGCGACAACAGCTAATGAAAAACAGAGAAAGATGCTAACACACACCTGAGAGGCAGAGTTTAGCATCAGACATCAGCTGACTCAGCGCTTTACAACACCGCTCAGTATTTAGAAACATAAGTCGTGATGGCGATCATCAGTTTGACCTACAGAATGATTCATAGAAGGAGACAAGGGTTCCCTGTAATCACACACACACCTGGCTCTGTGCACCTGTACCTGGACCTCTCTGACCCGTCCACCCCCCCACACACACACAGTGAAGTGCTATTCTAGGAGCAAGGTAACAATCAACAAGGCCAAGATCATTAGCTCAGAGCTCCCCACAGGCCGGACAGAAAATAGCTTCCCGTTTTCTCTGGCATCTGCAGGTTCCGGGGAAAATGAAGACATACAGCCCCCAGGTCCAGCAGCCTGCTCAAGGTAACCTCTGCTGTCAGCACACATTTACTAATGCTGCACACTGGGGGGGGGGGCACCAAGAGAGAGCAAAGTAATGTGCCACCAAGGTAATAACCCCCCCACTTTAGTCCCAATTTACATCTTTGGGTAAAAATTGACATTCAATTCATTTAAAGTTGGGATTTTTCCAGAAACCAGAGAATCAGCAAATAAAATCAAGCTGCTTCCCCTCCTGAGCGTTCACATGGTAGACAGAAACAGTCCGAGACAATCATCATTCTCAGCCAGTCATTTATAATAGAGCAAGGGTGGAAAAAACTATTCTGAGCAGTTTAATACAAACCATGAAAGATGAAGCCTGATGAAGCTGGTTCTGAACACCTGAACACACCCAGAATCCTCATGAACACCAGTGAGGATGGTCGAGGAAGAAACATTCCTGCTCCGAGCTGGGATGCAGCTTTCTGTCACCTCAGATCGCTTCAAAGTCATCATTTCTGTTAACATCAGATTAGTGCTGGACATGTGGGGGGGGGCTCATCCACTGCAGGTCCAGAGGGGGGGTAAGTTTTATAAGAGGAAATTCAGAAAAGGCAAAATCATCCTAAAACAGCAAAATATTTGAATCTTTACTGGTTCAAAAATATATTTCATCATTAAGAGAGTCAAACAAAAAGATGATTTCTTTATTTTTAATCCACACAAATGCATAAGCATCTTCTTAGTACTTTATCTGAATAAAGTGTCTTTGTTTTCATTGTTAGTGTGGACTAGAGCTGCCACAAACGATTAATGCAATAGTCGACTGATCACCTACTGTTTTTATCCGTTAGTTGACTAATCGGGTCATGAACTGGATGTAAAACACATCTTATCACACCAGAATGTAGTTGCTCTTATATAACCATCACTAGTTTCAAACTTGAAGTGTTGAAGCTACATGCTAAACATAAAGACAATATTTTATTCAACCTTTAATGAATCCTGCAGCTTCTTTCCTTCATTTGTTTCTGTCATTAAAACTTAAATGAGGTTAGAACCTGAAACAAAGAACTATTTTTCACTAATCATAAAGTTTTGGTCTCACTGATTCAGATAGAACTGAAGTTCATGTTGTGGTTCTGAACGTTCAGAACTGTGTTCAGCTTCACTCTGACTGGACAGAATTCCAGACTGTCCGATGTTCTTGCTGGTAGCAGGAAAGTGAAGATTTCTCCATGTCTGCAGAAAGACTTGATCTCTTTAAGCCTCGGGCACATCTGCCCTTGCGAATGTTTGACCCGTACGGGTCTGGGGTGGTTTGGCCCATAGACCAGGCCCGTGACTGCCGCATGAGTTGTGTTCATTAGTACGGGAGCTTGCACGGAGCCGCACGGGCCCGTGCAAGTGGTCGTGTGAAAAGCTGATGTCATTCTCGGGTGCGGAAGTACCACGGGCGTTGCTACAGACGCACGTGCACGCACGGGCCCGTGCAAATGGTTGCGCGGGCGCACGTGCGCGTAGTACGGGCGTTCGCAAGGCGCGTGCGTGTTATATGGGCCAGCGCGCGGCTATAAAAAGGGTAGCGGGTCCCGCATCAGTCTCACTGCTTCACAGATCTAGAAGACTTCACTACTTATTCAGCAGGACGCTCACCGCATCGCGACATCTCGCTCAGCATGCCGAAGGTACGACAGACCGCCCGAAAGCACAAGGAGAGTGCAGAGGAGAGGAAGGAGTTGGAGCAGCAGGAAGAGCTGCAGAGAAGGCTGGATGCCCAGAGGGATGAGGCCAGAATGCAGAAGGATAGAAGACAAGAATCGGAGGCCATTTCGGTAGCAGGAGACGCCCCTGTGGAGGAGCTACCACACTCGTGCATGGACCCGTGCATTAGAGGATGACACGGGAGTGGATTTTCACTCCTGTCCCATCCCGCTCCCACAGGGAATAATCCTGTCCCGTCCCGCTCCCGGACCAAAGTTTAAAAAATAATCCTGTCCCATCCCGCTCCTGGTAACCTGACTCCCACTCCTGCCCGCTCCCGTTCAAAATTGATCCCGCTCCTGTCCCGCTCCTTTATGTTTTCATTCTTATTTAGTCATAATGTAAAACATTAAATTAATTGTATCTGTTTCCCAGCATGTTTCAAAGCAGTAGCTGAGTCCACATTTCTACATTTTTAATTACTGTAGTGCAGTGTTTAGTCGCCTCTCAGGTCAGCGGTTCGATTCCCCCGATGACCTTCCTACATGAAGTTCATCATCTCCCGTGCATGCATGGGTTAAACTTGGCAGTAGGCTGTCTGGTTTTCTCTCACAGTTCAAAGATGCAGTGCTGCTTCAGAAATCTTTCACTTGGCGCTGTCTTTCTCGTTCGGCTTAGCGCGTGCACGCGCAGCGCAAACACAGCTTAAGGAGAAACAAAAAGAAATGGTTAAAGAAAGATAAAGAATAATAATAATAGAACATGCTCCAGAAAGAGACTCTCGCGAATATGGGCAACTCGCACCCCCAATCCATTGATTAAAAACACTTCTGACTCGCTGTGAGTGCGCGCGCCTGTGCGTGAACGTCTCGACTCGCGGAGGGGCGGGGGAGAAACCAAACGTAAACTGCGTGCTGCAGCCAGAGGTATTTGGGCTGGCGTGCTCCTCCTCTCCTCTCCCCAACTTTGAAATTATCCCACCGTCGGACGCAAAAATTTCAGTCAAGTTTCTTGAGTTGAGCTTTTTTTGTCCCGTCCCGTCCCGGTCCCGTATTAATGGAAAAATGACTCCCATCCTGTGGGAATCCCGCGGGAATCCCGTGACCCGCGGGAATCCCGAAAAAATGTCAGCCTCTACCGTGCATGCCGCAAGGTTTCACGCACGTCACTGTACAACCGGCTGTACTACCCTTGCGGGACTTGGAACACGGGAAACTGATTGCACGGCTCGTACGGGTGTAGTACGGGTGTTAGTACTGCTGTTAGTACGGCTAGTACGGCTCTTGGGGTTGATGAAAACAGCTACGGGCCCGTACGGGCCTTACGGGAGTGGTGCAGCCAGCTGCACGGGAAAAAGAAAATGGGAAAAAACCGTGGCACCCGCAGAAGAATTTGGTGCATGTCGAACAGCCTCCCACGGGCGCCTGCGGGCCTTTGCGGACCCGTGCGGACCGCCACACGGGGGCGGGAAAATCTGGCCCGTAGACCGCCCGTGGGAGCCCGTGCAGCCAGATGTGCCCGAGGCTTTAGAGAGCAGATGTTCCTTCAGCAGAGACATTTGTCTCTGATGGGGTCCAGGTTACAGAGATCAACATGAAACATTTAGATAACAAGTTTGTGCTAATGTTAGCTTAGCTTCCCCAGACGAGGACCCCTCCTCAGTGTTATCAGCCTCAGTCCTGATGTTCCAGTTTAAGTATGACTTCCTGTGTTTCTGACAGAAAGTTTTCAGTCTCAGAGATCTGGTACTGACTCTCATCTAAGAGTTGTCAGTACGACAGAGAAACTCTGTTGAGTGTTTTTAAAGTCAGGTCAAGACGTTTTTATTCAAAAGAGCTTATAGGTCATTTTAGTTTTGCCTTTGATTGTGTTTTGCTTTTACTGTCTTTTATCTGTAATATGTGTATGACTGGTTGTAATTGTATTCTGTCTTCTTTGTGAAACACTTTGTGATTTTTATCCGTGAAAGGTGCTGTAGAAATAGACATTTACTTACTTTCTAACGTCACAGTTCTTGGCACTTGAAGCTTCATGTTTTTGGTCTTTGTGCCACACAGCTGAGGAAACCAGTTTTTCTTCTAATTGGAATGCTCTGGTTTTCCACAGTGAAAATAGAACACATTAAAATGTAAGTGTCTCTATTTGAGACGTCGAACATGAAGTGCTTCCAACAGGACCTTCGTTCTTTCTGTGCGGCGAGGAGTTTCCCTGGAGTGGAGTCTGTTCACTCAGAACTACATTCCTGACCTGGTTACCCCGGTAACCTGGTTTTGGTTCTGCTCATGACAGAATAAAGTAGGTAGAGTTCTCACAGAGAGGGTGTTACTGTGAAGCTGTCACACACAGCAGGTGACCCACCTTTTCCAGTTTCCACATTTCTCTGACTTCCTGTCGCTCACCAGCAGATCACAGGAGGGAGATGGGCTCGAACCCACGACCCGTAGCTTTCTGCAACAGTCCCTAACTGTGTGTGAATGTGTGTGTGGAACTCAGCTCTCCTGTTTGTTCTATGTCCCACCTGCTGATGATTACCTGGATCAGGTGTTCTGTACCAATGAGAAGCTGTGGGGATGTTCAGGAGAATCGGGACAGGATGTGGACAGACCTGGCTATCCACTCCACCCCTCCTGCCCCTTTTCACAAGGTAGAGAACAGATAATATGTCATAAAAGTGTCAGCGCTTGTCTCTAGAGGCAGGGTGGTCAGTGCTGCACGTGCACGACATTGAGTTTAAAACCTGCTACAGCACAGAAGCTGACAGACTTTTGGAACTGTTAAACTTTCTGTTAAACTTTCTCTCCTGCAGAAGGGGGCAGCATTCACATTCACACTGGCCCGGGACACACTACAGTTCAGAGAAGAAGAAAAGCTTGAGTTGGTTCTCAGCCACATCAGAAACATGCAAGAACTACAACACAAGTGAAAGTTTGTTTTGGTGCATTTGATGCAAGAACCGTTCTAGTTTTCAGGTTTTTCTCTCTACGCTTCTCTGAGTGGTTTACCACCGGGACCAGTGCTTTAAGTGGGCCGGTGCGCTCCGGTGCTGAGCACCGGGACTTCTCTCAAACACACTTTAGAGCACCGCCTCTTCTCACCTAATTAGGACCGTTTGGTGCTCTATTTTGACCTCCGTATCCAGACAAGTCATGAAGAACTTGTTAGTAGTAATGGGTCGGACGTATACGAAACGACTCTTAGAACTGGCTCTTTGAAGTGAACGACGCGGAAGCCGGAGCCATGGTTTTTTTCTCTCTCACTTTGTCTCTCTTACTCACTTTTTTTTCTCCTCATGTCACACGTGATTGGTCATTATGTGTATGTGCCGCGCAGAGGAGGAGGGGCGGTAGTTTCACTCATAGAAACAGTAGCACAGCACACACGGAGGGAAAGACAAGAAGAGAGCCAGTGGTGGTCACGAGACAAACAACAAAACATGAAGGCAGTGTTTTTCAAATGGTGGGATGGTGGGGCGGGGGGGTGCAGGACAGCCCGAGGCTCATACAATTTATATTAATTACTAAACAGTTGATCGGAGGACCGTCAGTGATCGTGATATCCACACAGATGGAGGGAAAATATTCACTTAAACCTCAAGAATTGTGATGGAACAATGTTAAACAGATGAAAAGAAACGGAGAGAAAGAGAGAAACAATAAGCTGAGCGCGCGTGTGTTTGTTGTGGGGGGGGGTGCTTACACATGCAACAGCGCAATGAGCAGGGAGAGAGAGAGAGACATCAACACAAAACGTAAAAAAGATGAAAAAACTGGAACTTTTTGACTATTATTGAGATATTGTCTTTTTTAATGTTATTGTGAAGTCTTTATTTATTGTTTTGTACACTTCAATTTGTATTTCGATTGTTGTTGCAGAGTTTTATGTTTTCAATGTGAATTTGTTTACAAATAAGAGGTTAAACATTTGATGGCAGAACAGCTGTGTTGAATTGTAAATAGTTATTTTTTGTATTTTATTATATATATATATATATCATTTTTCTATTGATATGAGTGAAATAAAAACATATTTACAACTTTTTGTATATCAGTAATTCATTTTGAGCATAAATTTATATAGTTGTTGAAATAAATTACAAAGCAAACAGGTTGGAGACACGTTAAAAAAGACTTCTTTTATCGATTATTATTTACATTCAAGATTCTATTTCATGTTTCGACTTCCAATAAAGAGAGCACCACCACTTCTTGTTGTCCACTTAAAGCACTGACCGGGACGAGTCCTGCGGGGCACCTGTGTGTCTTTTGACCACTATTCACCTGTCAGGACAGCTGGGACTGAGAGCTTAGAAAAAATAACTTGAAGAAACATAATAGTAAAATAGAGTTAAACATAATAATAATATAAAAGACAAGAAGATGAGACAAACTACAGAAAGCTGCTGCTGGAAACAAAACTATAAATGAAAAAGCAAAAACATGACAACAGAGATAAAAAAGATGAAAGGTAAAGAAACAATATTTAATGATTGGAAATAAGAAGAAACAAATGAGATGGAGCAGGACAAACCACAGGAAGAGCATACAAAAGAACCAACACTGAACACAAGAGGAGCTCAACCTACACAGGGAGCAGGCTAAATCAGCTGTGCACTCCTCCACAGAGGTCAGGAGATCAGCTGGGAGGAGCCACAACAACCTGCACAGAGAAAACAGGTGAGAAAACAGGTGAGCCACAAACAGCAACATCCAAATGTGTCAGATGAAAGCTCAGTGCAGACAGACTCAGCCACACACACGCTGACAGTCAGCATGCTGTCATAAAACATGTGTCAACACTTTTACTGTCTGCTGGTCCATGTGGAGCTTTGCTGCTGCAGTGATGCTGTGGGCGGAGCATCTTCACCTCAGCTTCCTGACCTGAAGAGAGGCTTTCATCTCAACGGTCAGGAATTCAGAGGTGACAGCTGTCATTGCTGAAAAGCAGATTTCCTTCTCACATAAAAGAATGTAGAAAGCTGCTCTTTTGTTGGACCCCCCCCCCCCCCCCCCCCCCCCCCCTCCCCCCCCCCCCCGCCACCTCCCCCCCCCCCCTTCACCTTACTAATAGTTCTTATCATTCAGAGTTCTCATGAAGACAAAAACATTGAGGAACAATTCACCTGAGGCAGCATTGACCTCTGGTTAACAACAACACCACACTGCTGCTCCCTCCATGCCCAGGCTGCACAGTCAATGCATTCTTGAAAAAGTGCAGTGACAAAACAACCATCAGCTGAGGAGATTCTGTGGCAAACTGTAATAGGACTGTAAGAAGAGGAAAGACTGTTTAATTAAACATTCTGATATTGAAACAAATCAGGAGGAAAGAAAAACTGTAGAATTGATCAGGACTATTGACGAAACTGATTCTTTTAGAGGAAAGTGAGGATGATTACAGGTGAAGGGTTGATCACTTTATGTCCCCCTTAGATGAAAATCCTGTTTTTAGAGTTTTTATCTTGTCTGTGTGTCATTTATCTTCTGAAAGAGAACAAATGTAATCAGAAATCATTTCGTTTTTATTTCTCCTTTTAAATCTCCGTCAATCCAACAGTCTTGGACAGACTCTGTTTTTCATCAATCATCTTCTTTCTGCTGCACATGCACTAAACCATCATCTGGTCCGGCTAGCTTGTCTAGTTCAGGTTCTGGAGAAGAGAAGATGCTACCTTCACATTGACTGCAGTCAAATGAGCCGCCGTTCACATTTCTGTGGTCCAATCAGCATCACTGGATTTTTGGTGTGAGTTTCATCCAATACTTACGGTAGCAGGGCTGAGAACGCTGGAAAATCTCCAACAGACTCCACGGAGCTTCTTGATGTGACCACGGAAATGTGAACGGCGGCTCATTTGACCGCAGTTGGAAAGGATTGTAAATGAATGAAAGAGCATTTGGATGTTAGCTTTCATTATTTTCTGCTCTGAGAAACCAATGGATTGATTGATCACAGCAACGTCAAGAAACATCAAAGAGTCTTTGGTGAACTGGAAGGAGAAGGAATCAGGATTTTGGAGGAAGTTGGCTCCATGAAGATCTGAGCTGACATCCGGATCAGAACCAGTTGTCCATCCTGGGATAGGATCTCTCCCTCATGTGGGCATCCCTAAGGTTTCTTCTCTTTTCCTGACTCAGCTTTCTTAGGAGTTTTTCCTTACCGGGAGGGAGGGTCTGAGGACGGGGGGAACCAGTTTTATTTTGTCTGTTTAGTTTTCAGCTATTTTTCATATTTTATGACTAATTTTATGCTTCTGTAAAATTACCGGGATGAAGCCCAATGAGGCAAATTTTCTTTGTGATTTTGGGCTAAATAAATGAAATTGAATTGAATTACACTGCTCACAAAAATGAAAGGAAGACTTTTTTTCTTGGTCCTGGCATGAATTGAAGTAAACCTGTCTGATGATGTTCTTGTTGGTTCAGCAGCTGAGGGTCTCGTTCATCAATTTCAGCTGTATTGATGTTCATGAATGAACAACAGGTGCACTTCAGTGGCAACAATTAGAAAACCCTCCAAACAGGACTGGTGTTCCATGTGGAGGTCATTTCAAGTTTCTCCTCTTGATCTTTTTTGGCTGGTTTTCCACTCCTGCTGATTTTGTCTTGTGTAATTCTCTCTACTGGCAGTATGAGGAGATTCCTTAACCCTACAAAAGCTGGACAGGTTGTCCAACTTCTCCAGGATGGAACATCCACACGTGCTGCAGCAAGAAGGTTTAATGTGTCTCCCAGCACAATCTCGAGAACATGGAGGAGATTTCAGGAGACTGCTGGTTATTCTGGGAGAGCTGGACAGGGCCGTAGAAGGTCCTCAACCCCTCAGCAGGACCCATACCTGCTCCTTTGTGCAAGGAGGAACAGGCTGAGCACTGCTCGTGCCCTACAGAATGACCTCCAGAGGGCCACTGGTGTGAATGTCTCTACCCAAACAATCAGGAACAGACTTCATGAAGGTGGCCTGAGGGCCCCACGTCCTGTAGTGGGCCTGTGCTCACTGCCCAGCACCGTGGAGCTCCACTGGCATTTGCTCAAGAACACCAGAATTGGTAAGTCCTCCACTGGCGCCCTGTACTTTTCACAGACCAGAGCAGGTTCACGATCCTGCCTTCACCATCCCCTGACTTCAACCCAATAGAACATCTCTGGGACATCATGTTTGGGTCCATTAGGTGCCGCCAGGTTGCTCCTCAGACTGTACAACAGCTCAGGGATGCCCTCACACAGATCTGGAGGAAATGCCACAAGACACCATTCGTCGTCTCATAGGAGCATGCCACCACGTTGTCAAGCATGCATACAAGCTCGTGGGGGGCACACAAGATACTGAAAAGCATTTAGAGTTGCAGAAATGAAGTTTTGGAGAAAATGGACTAGCCTGTCACATCTTCATTTCACTCTGATTTGATGGTGTCTACACAATTGAGCCTCTGTAGACTGAATACTTTTATTTCATTAAAAGACTTGGCATCCTTTTGTTCCTAAGACACTGACCTGTTGTTATTTGGATAGATATCCAACCTCATATTGAGATCTGATGGATCTAATGTGTTTCTGTAAAGTGCTCCAATTTCATTTTTGTGAGAAGTGTACATTGAACCATACGGCTGGACATTACCCATATTGATGGACATTTGTATGTCGCAGTGGTGATGATTTATGCTAGTGAGACAAAGAGCTATCATAATCAGACTGGGGGGATCAGGGGCAGAGGTACTAGGCTCAGCTCCAAAAGCCACGCCCCCTCAGAGGAGATTTTGGAAACAGTGGCTTTAAGACATGTAGGTTGTGGGACTTTGGTTAAAAACTTTTTTTTTTTTTTACATAAAAAAGGGTGATGGTACTACATATACTTTAAAGTAAAGTGTAGTTTCTGTGCGGGTGTTCTCAGGGGACTCCAGCCTCCTCCCACCATCCAAGTTTCATAGGTTATTTGGTAACTCTAAATTGCCCTAGGTTTAAATGTGAGAGTGAATGTGTGTGATGGAGGCCCTGCGACAGACTGGAGACCTGTTGTTGACCAGGTTGCACCTTCACCCATCAGCAGCCGGGTTAGACACCGGCCCCCCCACGACCCCGAAAGGGAAAAAGCAGCCAAGAAAATGAATGAATGTATTTATGTTTATATGGATTAATGAGAAGTTTGCAGTTCAATTCAATTTATTTATGAAGCTCCTGATTGTCTCAACAGCAGGAACATCAAACCGAGCTGAACCCGAACCTGATGCTGCCATCTTCATCTAGATCATTTCAAGGAGACGAGACAGTTGAGTTTATTCCTCATACATGGGTCAATTTATTCAATATTCAATCTGAGAGATAAACCAAAGTTTTAAGCATGAAGTCATTCTAGAGTTACTGTCATGGTGCTCCTGCCTTCCTGCTCCACCTCCTGATTGGACCCAGCTGTCGGCACTCATCTACTCTTCTCCGTCTACTTAACAGCAGCCTTCCCCAGCATTCTTCGCCAGTTCGTTGCCTTTCCTGGTGCAGTACCCCAGCCTCTCGTGATATAGTTAAGAGTCATTTACACTTTGCCACTACTCACCTCAATCCCTTCTGTCTCCAGATCTTCATCCATCCACGTGCCGACTCTGGTCCCCTCAAGAACACGTCTTCTCTACGCTCCCCACGTCCAGTCCGCAGCTCCAAGTCCTGGCTTCTACTCCACCTCTCCTCGGACAATAAAACTTTCTATTTTCATCTGTCTACCGTCATCCTTCCGGGTTCCAGCGTCTGCCGCACGTAGTCATGACAGTTACTACTAACAATAAGGAGATCTTGGGAATGTCAGTATAGATTTATTAGTGATCCAAAGACATGCATGACATAAGTCCATAGTCTTTGATGGTCAGGCTCTGGGCCAATGACGTCCTGTGGGCTGGAGGGAAGAAGTCAGACCGCAGATGATTAAAGTCTAGACCCTTTATATATATTACTGGGTTGACCTCTTGGCTATTTGCTACTATAGACAGAGAGATAAAGACGTGTGTGTGCAGGCGCCATTGTTATGCATTGAGTCATCGCAGCAGAACGCTGCTGTTTCATTGGAGGACAGGCAGACATCAACCACAACAATCAGGCTGGGCTCGCACCTGCTGCTGGCTGAACTCCAGAGACTGCCACAAGCCCTGGAACTCTCTCTGAAGGATCTCCAGCAGGTTGAGGGGACCATCAAGGCTGGAGAGCTTCTTATCGATGGAATCTAAGGCGACGCTGATTCCGCTGCCTGGAGAGGAGGCGGCTCCGGGAGAGTCTTCAGGACGGGTACGCTTGGTGGAAGGGGTGGTAGCTCTTATCTTCCCTATGACTAGGATATCAAAGCAGTCGTCAATATAGTTCTCCAGGTCCTCCCCAGCCAGCAAGGCCAAGTGGGCCCCATATGGCTTAAAAGTGGGCGGACAATGTAGGCCCCAATTGGGTTTGTCCGCAGTTTCCATGGTGGCCCCAGCTGTGTTTGCCCACATTGACTTAGGTGGCTACGCTAGCCAGTTGCCCGGTGGACAACATAGCGATCTCCGATGCCCAGGGTCCAGCAAAGCAAGCAAGTACTGCTGCCCAGGAGTCAGCAGAGCTAGCAGGGGCACTGTCCAGGCTTCCAGTCCCTGGGTAGTGGAGCCAATGTGGGCAAACACACCTGGGGCCACCATGGAAACTGCGGACAAACCCAATTGGGGCCTACATTGTCCGCCCACTTTTAAGCCATATGGGGCCCACTTGGTCTTGCTGGCTGGGTCCAGGCTGTCAAAAGCTTGTTAATCTTTTTCAAATCTGTTAGTTGACTGGTTTGAATTTTTATATGAAAAAGCCAGAAATGTTTGATTAGCTACTTACACACCGCCGAGTTAACTCACCACACCCGTCTCATTGGTCTCGCGATGCTACAGCATGCTCCTCCTCTCTCTCATGGGTTTGTCATTCTCTCCCATTCTCATCCATCCATCCATCCATCCATCCATCCATCCATCCATCCATTCATTCATTCATTCATTCATCCATCCATCCATCCATCCATCCATCCATCCATTCATTCATTCATCCTTCTATTTATTCATTCATTCATTCATCCATCCATCCATCCATCCATCCATCCATCCATCCATCCATCCATCCAGCCATCCAGCCAGCCAGCCAGCCAGCCAGCCAGCCATCCATCCATCCATCCATCCATCCATCCATCCATCCATCCATCCATTTATTTATTTATTTATTTATTTATTTATTTATTTATTTATTTATTTATTTATTTATTTATTTATTTATTTATTTATTTATTTATTTATTTATTTTTATTCATTCATTCATTCATTCATTCATTCATTCATTCATCCATCCATCCATCCATCCATGCATCCATCCATCCAGCCATCCATCCATCCATTCATTCATTCATTCATTCATTCATTCATTCATTCATTCATCCATCCATTTATTTATTTATTTATTTATTTATTTATTTATTTATTTATTCATTCATTCATTCATTCATTCATTCATTCATTCATTCATCCATCCATCCATTCATTCATTCATTCATTCATTCATTCATTCATTCATCCATTCATTCATTCATTGGTCCTCTCCTGTTTCAGGTCTCCTGTCAGCAGTGATGTGGTCCTAGCAGCTCAGAGACTAAAGTTAAAAAGTGGAAACTGTCATGTGACCTGCAAATGTTGAAACGCTTTTTGTAAATAATGAAACTCCAAACGTGACAGTGGCTGTGTTTAAGTCTGGCCTCAGCAGCATTTCAGATCTCCTTCAGCTTTTCTTCTCAGAACTCTTGATGAAACAGTTGCTCATTGCATTTTTAAAGAGTCTGGAGTGCTGGAGATGTAGGTGTGCTACTTTTCTCACATTCCGCCTGCTTTTATCTGGCTCTGTTTTCAGTGTTTTTCTGTCTTTTTGTTCCAGTTGACTCTCTACCTTTCTTCCCATCTTTTCCCCACGCTGTCTCCAGATTCCATCATTCTTCCTTTCCCCCTCCTCCCGCTCTGTCTGACTGCAGTAGGACTCCATTGGGAGGCAATTAGGAAAAACTCGGCAGAAACAAACACAGCAGCAAAAAACAAGGTTTCTACACTTTCTTCATCTTCTTATTGCATGACAACACCCAAAAACAGGAGTCAAATCAGTAAAGATGAATAAAAAGGACAGCAGGAGTAACAGTAAAATCTGGTATTTGCATGACTCTTGTAATTATTTAATTTGATCTTTTCTCTTTATTTATTTATTTATTTATTTATTTATTTATTTATTTATATGTTTTCTAACTTTTCTTATTAAATATCTTGTTTTTTGCCTTTATGTTAAATGCTTTGCTTTTCAGATGAATGAAAGGAGCTATACAAAAATAAAGTTGGAAGTTTCATCAGCAGCAGCAGTAACAGTAACAGCAACAGAAATTTCATTTAAAGTTTGATTATTTTTAAATAGTTCTCATAAGTTCTCATCCTGAATTGTGTCTGAATTAAAACCTTTAGAGAAGCATTTACTTTTTTAGTACAGATCCCCATTTATTGAAGATTTTTAAGCCACAATTCAAAGTATTATGCATTTCTCAATTGACAGTTCAGTTAATAAAATCATCATGCAATTTCAAAATGCATTTTTTCACTTGACAATTAAATAGTAATTTTAGGCTCGTAATATGTAAATGCATTTGAAATTTAGAATTCAAAATGAAACATTACGATTCAATATGAAAATGTTTGAAGATTTAATAAAGACAAAATGAATTGTATTGTAAATTGTCATGGATTGTTTATGTCCTAATTCAAATGACTGAATTTTGAAATTTACCATTCCATATTTTAAAAAAGCATTTATAATTCATGGTTTGCTTCAAATTCATTTCAAAGTAACTTAAACTATATTGGACTGTAAAACACCACAATCCTTTTGAGTCAAAACTCACATCAACTTACGAACAGCGCCCCCTGGTGTAATGCATTCTCATTTGCATAGCGCCACACTTTATCACTAGGTGTGTTTGAGGTGACTCGGATCAACCTGGATACCAGAAGTCTCTCCAGCGGCTCCTCTCGTTTATTCTCATTTTTTACTCTTGTAAAGCAATAACAGTCCACAGCTTTTTATTCAATGTTAGATTAAGATAACTCCACGGTTCCGGCTCCATGTATTAGCTTACAGTTTGACCACTTCTGTGAATACAAATATTGCCTTGATCTGAACTTTTTTTTCCGTGGTTTATATAATCACTGGCAAAATCTGTACTGCTCCTGTTATGTGGATGGACACATCTCAACACCCCCCCCCTCCTTTAATGTACCAGTAAAATGCAACAAAAAAATCACCATACATAAAAAACTGAAAAATATTTATCATAGAAATACAACTTCCGAACATTTCAGTTTTTAGTTTATAGACATCTGTTTTGACTTTTCTATTTCTTGTTTGCGCTTCCCCTTTAAGAACTGTTTTTGGCCAAGTCAAGTGTTTGTGTACTGCCCCTTTTGCGTTACGCACTGTAGCACGTAACGCTCAGAGCGCGAGCGCTGAGCCCAAGCCACAGCAGTTGGCCGCTGAGTCAGGGGGCCAGATGTTTATAATTTTTTCGGACGAGTTAAAAGTTCAAAAAGGCATTCCCTGTAAGTTCATGATTTATTGAGATGATTGTAAAGAGAAATTATTTGGATTTTGTACATGTCTGTATTGTCATTTTCAGTTTCACACCTGCCATATAAATGGAAGCAAACCCATCTCTTGCATAACTTTGCACATTTCTTTGCACTATTTTTTGTTTTGACTTGTTATTTGCCCACGTCTGCGACGGGCTTACTCGGTATTCACCCCAGGAACTGCTTATTATCCGATCGCAGCTCACTACCGACATCAAACTGGACTTTACTCGGACTCACAACTTCCCAGAGGAAATCATCAGGCCACCGGGCGCCCCGTGGTGTGTTGTCGGCACTACAAAGCGCAGAAGGCGGCGCAGAGACAGGAAGCAGAAACGTGGTTGCCGCGCTGGCCTGCTAACACGGCTAAGGAAGAAGCCACATCGCCCTCCGCTACCTTCCATCCTGCTCCTAAATGCAAGATCCCTTGCCAACAAAATCGACGAACTACAATTGGAGCTTGCCTACAACCGCACCCTACGGGATTGCTGCCTTCTGGTTATCACGGAGTCCTGGCTGCACCCGCTTATACCAGATGCTAGCGTGGCGCTAGCAGGTCGGGTGCTACATCGCTTTGATCGGGACAAAAGCTCCGATAAGACGAGGGGAGGTGGACTTTGTGTCTATGCTCATGAGGATTGGTGTCGAAACAGCAGGGTAATAGATAGCTTCTGTTCCCCTGACCTCGAGGCTGTGTCTATCCAGTGCAGACCCTACTACCTTCCCAGAGAGCTAACGGTAGTCATTGCTACAGCTGTGTACATCCCTCCCGACGCAAACATTAGCACCGCCCTCAGCCAGCTCCACCATGTGCTAACAAAACAACAACAAGGCCATCCTGAAGGCCTCCACATAACAGCTGGGGACTTTAACAAAGCAAGTTTAAAGACAGTTTTCCCCAATTTATATCAACATGTCAAATGTGCAACCAGGGGTAAAAACACGCTCGACCATGTCTATACCAATGTTAAGCATGCCTACAGAGCAACCCCTCTCCCCCATCTTGGTCAATCTGATCACCTCTCACTCCTACTCATCCCAGCCTACACCCCCCTCAGACACCAGAGAAAACCAACAAAGGTCCCCATTAACACCCTTCCTGCTGATGCCCTCCCTCAACTAAAGGACTGCTTTGCGAGCACGGATTGGAGTGTTTTCGAACAGGAGGACCTTGAGGGCCCACACAGACACACTGTGCTCCTACATCAAGACCTGTGTGGAAAACGTCACAGTGTCCAAATATGTGCGAGTCTTTCCAAATAGGAAACCCTGGATGACATCAAAGGTCCAGGGCCTCATCAGAGCCCGGAATGCTGCCTTCAGGTCAGGTGATGACTCTCTCTGCATCACAGCCAGAGCCAATCTGAAAAGCAGCATTCGCCAGGCAAAGCAGGACTACAAAAAGAAAATTGAAAATAACCTGCAGGACAACAACCCACAGCAAGTGTGGAGAGGAATCCAAGCCCTAACCAACTTTAGGGGCCTGAGCACAACCCCCACCCACAGCAGCAGAGCGCTAGCAGACGAACTAAACAGCTTCTTTGCCCGCTTTGAAATCTCCTCTGACACACAGCCACCCCCTCCTCCCAGCATAAACACCGCGGCTCCACTCATCCTCCAGGAACATGAGGTGAGAAGAACCCTGAGAGCTACAAAACCCAGGAAAGCTGCAGGACCAGACGGCATACCAGGGATTGTCATCAAGGAGTGTGCGGGTGAGCTAGCTGGTGTCCTCACCACACTGTTCAACCTCTCATTGTCCCAAACCTCTGTCCCAAGCTGCCTCAAATCATCCACCATCATCCCCATCCCCAAAAAGTCACCTATAAGTAGCCTCAATGACTTCAGACCCATCGCCCTAACATCCGTGATCACCAAGTGCCTGGAACGTCTTATCTCCGGCCACATCCTGGACTTCCTCCCAAAGACCTTTGATCCCTTCCAGTTTAGGCCAAACAGATCCACAGAAGACGCCATAGCCCTGACTCTTCACACTGCGCTGAACCACCTGGAAAACAGAGACAGCTACGTCAGGCTGCTCTTTGTGGACTTTAGCTCAGCTTTCAACACAATCATCCCGGACATTCTCATCTCCAAACTGTTGAACCTTCACATCCCCCCACTCACCTGCCACTGGAATAAGGACTTTCTCACCAACCGTCCACAACATGTAAAACTCGGTCCCCACCTCTCCTCCACCCTCCAGCTCAGCACCGGCTCGCCCCAGGGCTGCGTTCTGAGCCCCCTACTGTTCCCCCTGTACACCTCGGACTGCACCGCCTCACACACCTCAAATGCCATCTTCAAATTCGCAGATGACACCACTGTGGTGGGGCTGATCTCAAATGGCGACGAGACGGCGTATAGGGCAGAGATCAGCAACCTGGCCAAATGGTGCTCGGAAAACAACCTGTCCCTTCTTGTCTTCTTCTTGTCCAGAAGACCAAAGAACTCATTTTGGACTTAAGAAGACACAGTCACGCCCACGCCCCTCTACTAATAGATGGAGAACGGGTAGACTGTGTTGACTCCATCGAATTCCTGGGCATCACCATCTCTGCTGACCTGTCCTGGTCAGCGAACATCCGGGTTGTGGTGAAGAAGGTTCAGCAGCGGCTGCACTTCCTCCGCATCCTGAGGAGGTGTGATCTGGATCAGAGGCTGCTGGTGAACTTCTACCACTGCTCTGTGGAGAGTATCCTGACCTACTCTCTAAATGTGTAGTACCCAGGCTCCACATTACTGGACAGAAAGGCTGTGCAGAGGGTCATCAACACAGCACAGAACATCATCGGCTGCCTTGTGTCCTTATCAAGATCCTGCTGCCAAAAAAGAACAACAAAAATCGTGAAGGACCCTACCCACCCCGCCCACCCCCTTTTTGACCTGCTGCCATCAGGACGCCGATACAGGTCAATTAGGTCACATACCACCAGACTCACTAACAGCTTTTTCCCCTGGTCCATACGGATGCTGAACAGCATCCAGTGAAACAAGCCGGAATAATTGTTCACTTTGCACAAACTGCACACCACACTTTATAGAGTATTTATTACTACCCTTTTGCCTTACCTCTGTACAGTCCCATATATTATTATTACTGTTCATACGTTATATTTTACTCTTGTTGTACTTATTCTTTTGTTCTAATTTTTAATCCTTCTCTATATTTTATTGTGCTGTGCATTGCTGCTGGTAGACCACCCACAATTTAACTGTTCTTGACAGTTACAATAAAGCCTTTGAATCTTTGAATCTTGAATCTCGGCGTCTGTGGTTCCTTGTGTGGAGGTGTTTAACTAACTGGATAACGGGAAAGGCTCCCGCGAGTCCAGCACAACATCTGACTTTTGCATTATGACATTATGGTTAAGATGGCTGGTTGTCCAACAGTGCTGGGTGGTGGCTGACTTCTCGCCTCAGTGCACACTTCCAGCACTGCACACTCCTGGACACTGCAGTCGTTCATTTACTGAGGCGGTGCAATGATGCCATCAGAAGATCCAGGGTCCTGTGGATTGAAGTGGCAACCGCTTCCCAGTCCAGCCACAAGTCAAAGTAGTCCCCCCCTCCCCCCCATTTGACTATTAGATATTTGTCATGCCTGAGCTCCGCTCAGCCCCTTCTTTCCCTGCCTTGCTGAGCTGCCCCGATTGCTCATCTGCCTCACCTGTTTGCCGGCTACTTACTCTCCAGCCTTCCCCTGTCAGATTCTTCATGGCCTCAAAGCCCAAAGTCTGGATTCCTGGTCCTGATATGACATTCTTCAAAAAATACCTGCTCTTCCTTCAAGTCTGCCTGCTCTGTCTGTCCGCTCAGTGTGTCAAACTTCCAACAAGTCTGCCTGCCTGCCAAGCTCCAGCTCTCAGCCAGCCAAGCTCCAGCTCTTAGAGGTATCTTTGTCAATCATCAGAAATCTAATAGACAACAGTGTGATACAGTCATAAACTAAAGCAGCTAAAACATCAAAATAAAACCAAAAGCACCGTAAATTACTATGACAGACTGTTGCTGGCAGCGACTAGGCCAAACATAGAGATCATCCTGCCAACAACTGGAAGAACTGCAGGGTTGGTGACTGACACTTTTTTATATGTGCAGTATTGCAATGGTGTTTGATTATCAAGAAGAGGATTTTGGCTGAAACATTACTCTTAGGTTGATGGTTGGTCTTCAGTCTGGAATGAATCCAGATACTACTGTTACATCAAGAGTTCAAGAACCCAAATGCAGAGCAGGCTTGAACGCAGAAGGATTAAACAGAATAATTTAATGTTCTTTTTTTAAATCACCATTGTTGATGGGGAAATTAGAGGAACGCTGGTTAAAGAAAAACTACAGAATAACATGACAAAGAAAATCTAGAAACTTCCCAAAACGCTCCAACACAGAGAGATGAACCAAGAGAAGTTAAATAGGCAAACAGCTAAATGAACTGATAAGGTGCAGCTGTGAACTCCAGCAGGAAGCACAGGAGGTGGGTGGGGCAGTAAGGAGGAGCCACAGAAGACTGCACAAAACAGGAGAGAGAGAAAGGAACTAAACACAGAACATGTCAACTACTCTCTGTGCTTGTCCAGCCTCCATTCTCCTCTTCATAAGAGTGACATCTTGTAGGCTTTATTAACGCTCTTTTCTTGTTGTTATTGTGGACAAGAGTAAGTAACAAAACAAACCTGACCTATCATCATCACTTGCACTGAATCTTAAGTGGATTCTGACTAAGAAAGCCACTTGAAACCGACAGAAATCCTCCTATAAATTGTAGTGAATCTAAAGCCTCTCAAAATATGTGAGGGAACGTTTTCCTTTTTGTGACTTCCAGCATTATCGCGGTCAAGTTATTTTCTGCTCACATGCCTCAAAGCTCTTTTTCTGTGAGCACATCAAGTTTAATACTTCCTCCTCACTTATTTCACATAAACTCTTCATCACATTATCACTCTGGTTTTCTGTAGAATAGCATCTCTATCTATGTCTGTATCTGAAGCTGCGCCAACCACCCCCACCCCCACCCCCCCGCCGCCAGCAGGTCAACCCCACCCTTTCTCATTGGGCTTCATGTGTGTTTGCCTTCAGAAGTCAATATTTATCCTCTGTGAGCGGTGTCAGCTGTCTAAAGAGGCCACATCTGTGCAGTGAGGAGATGCAGGAACAGCTGATGGATCACTCCGAGGGCTGGAGATCCAGAAACAATCAGATAAACATGTGAAGAAGGCCTTCTTCCTCTCAGCAGAAAAAAGCTTCAGAATTGGGGCAGATGCATGCAATATTGATGTAACTTTGGCCAGAAGTGAGCTGTTTTAGCAAACTGAGTTTGGAAAACAGTGTGATGTAATGATATTATGCAGTGTGTGTTTAATTGGCTGGAAGGGACTGGTGTAGGCCTGTAATCCATTTGCATGTTGAGCATTCCCCTTCAGTCCTGTAAGATCAAAGGGAAGTGTGAATGATTCATGGGAGATTTGCTTGACTGACTGTTGGCGGTGATGCATGCAGGCGGGGCGGGGCCGGGCGGCGGCGGCGGCTGTGTACTGTGCAGTGCGAGCTCTCCAGGCTGATGAACACTTTCAGTCTTGGAAAGAGGAAAGCTGCTTTTGGCCACCGTGTCACCCGGCTCCACTCCCCCTCGGGGGCGGGATCTCAGATACCTTTTAACGGCGGTTAATAATCCAAAAGTTTTCCTCTTAAACTGTTCGACACGACATCCCGACATGTCTCTGCTCAGGTGTTAACAAGCAGCAACTCCTGTGATGCTGGAAGAGTTCCTGTTAGGTTTGGTGATACAGCACACGGGGGGGGGGGGGGGGGGGGGGGGGGGTGAAGGTGGGTGTCACAGGGTTTGGGTCTGTAGTCATTCCAGGAAGAAATGCCTGAATGAAAATGTTCTTATGAAGAGTCCTGAAGAGCGTTTATGATCTGATTCAAAGGAACATCAAGTTTTGTGTGTGAGGACATGAGTTCAGTTATGAAGCATTCTGGGTAATGAACTCATGTCAGAACATTCATGTCTTAAAAGCACTCAGCAAAGGGTTTGGTCACAGTGAACGTGAGGTTTGTGACAATGTTAAGAATGCTGCTGATAACATGTTCTTTTATTTATCATTATCGTTGTCATTAACAGATGTTGACTTTGCAATATTCTTAATTTGCTTAGAAGCTCTAACCGTCTCACCCTGTCTGTCTCACGAGTCCATGCTGAGGTCAAAGGTCATCTCCTTCTGAACTGAACAAGTTGCCCATATAATTTATCAAGTCATTGTGATTTGTTAATCTTCAAACTCCTCGTCAGTGCTTCTAGTGCTTCAGATTGTGTTTTCTGTTCTTTTTTCCCTCACCCTGGTTCCAGTGCTGGTACAGCTGACATGAACTGCATCTGATGTCTCATTTTGACTCCACACGGGCAGGAGAGAGCAGAGCTTTGGATACGAGCGGGTTTGTCCTGTCCTTTCTGTCTGTTGTTAAAATTATTTTGGCGCGTATATATTTATATTTGTTGTCTTGTTCTGTGTTTTGGAACTCCTTGAAAATTAGACGTTGCATCTCAAGAGGCCTTCCTTTACTGTAACAACAAACAAATGAGAATGTGCTGTACAACCGCCCTCCATGACCAACATGCCCAAACTTTGTCAGAGATGTTCACATTCCTTTGCTTTATTCTCATGTTGATTGTGTTTCATGCTGAATTATTATTGGCATGTTGGAAGAAGAACCAACCCATCAATCAATCTGTGACTTTGAGGTGGGAGAGCATGAGCAGCAGACCGGCGGAGCCGCATCAGACCGGCGGAGCCGCATCAGACCGGCGGAGCCGCGGCAGACCGGTGGAGCCGGCGGAGCCGCGGCAGACCGGCGGAGCCGCGGAAGACCGGCGGAGCCGCGGCAGACCGGCGGAGCCGCGGAAGACCGGCGGAGCCGCGGCAGACCGGCGGAGCCGGCGGAGCCGCAGCAGACCGGTGGAGCCGGCGGAGCCGCGGCAGACCGGCGGAGCCGCGGCAGACCGGCGGAGCCGCGGCAGAACGGCGGAGCCGCAGCAGACCGGCGGAGCCGCATCAGAACGGCGGAGCCGCAGCTGCAGTGATGCGTGTGTCAAGCACGAGGAGCTGCCTTGCTGGACGGCAGAGGAAGAGTAGAATAAGTTATTAAATACTTCATTGAGTCTCCACAGTCGGCTGGTAATTAAACAACATTCGATCAGTGCCAGGCGGGGAGGCGGTGGGGGACAGTAAGTGGATGAGATGGTCATAACAGCTTCAAACGGTTGATTGGCAATTATTGTTCCCACCAGCTGCCAGTGATGGGACTCAGGAAGCTGAAGGCTTTCCAGCCCCCCCAACATGCTGCTCCCAGGCTCCCAGTCTGTCCCGCTGCCATCATTACATCCTCGTCTAAAGAGAGAAGATCTCCTCTGGTTGTGAACGGAAAGAGCCAGCTGGGCGGAGCTTACTTCAGGAAGAGCTGAGGCTGACTCCATCAGAAGAGACGACAGCAGAGCTGGGATGGTTGGAGTCTCGGCTCAACTCTGGTGTCTTTGGGAGGAACTGTTAAAGTTTTGATGTGTATTTTCTTTGGGGGGTTATCACTTACAGGGTTTAATTTAGACAGTTTGTCATCCATGGACACAAATCTGTGCTGTTCGCTGCGATTCTTCTGCGGAGCAAACTCTCACCTTCATGCTGAGCTGATGGTCACCGATGACATCCAGAAACTCGCTTTGAGAGATGCAAACAAAATGTCAGGACAGGTAACGGGTGTGGCACAGGGCCTCAGTCATACACCAAGGGGCAATTTAGAGTCACTAATTAACCTATAAAACATGTTTTCGGATGGTGGGAGGAAGTGGAAGTCCCTGGAGAAAATCCACACATAACAGGGAGAACATGCTAACCCCACACAGAAAGGTCTCCCATTGGTGGTTCTGTTTCAGGTCCCCCGGATCTGAGAGCGCTAACCGCTGCACCACCGTGCAGACCGGAGAAAAAGATGAAAAGAAAATATAAAAACTGAACAATAAAAACAATAAAAAAAACTGCATCAAATTACAATAGGCAATAAAATACACTAGAAACAGATCCAAATGTATGAAATGAGTAAAAGACAATAAGATTGCATCAACTACCGATTGTTAAAAGTCATTTTAAGAAGACAAGTTTAAAAAAACTTTATCTGTAAAACTCTCCAAATGATTCAGCTGATCATTGTGAGCTGCCTTAAACAGCAGGGGAAGCTGACGTTTGTTTGTCTCTAATTGAATGAGAGTGTTGGGCTCATTCTCTGATCTCTGCCATGGTGGTTCTGTAAAATCAGCAGGAGGAAACCGAGATGTGAGCGCAGTGGCCCGGGCCTCAGCAGGGCAGCAGCGATATTGATCAGAAGCAGGGAAGTCCCATGGAAACAACTCAAAGGTCAAGCTGGCGGGACTCTGTCTGCAAAATATGAAAATGCTTAACTTTTCTCTGATTGCATTCTCAGCACGCCACCTCATCTGTTCCCAGCAGGCAGTCAGCGTCTGAAAGGAAATATGTCAGATGGAGCCAAAATGAGACTAATCTGGACAAAGAAATGACTGAGAGGCTGAGATAAAACCGCTTATGAATCTGATCCCAGGACTGAATGAAGATCCAAAAAACCAGAACCAGTGGAGGGAAGACTTTACGATCTATAGAGTATCAGCATCAACCACTTGGCTGCACACACCTCCAGACTGGAGTTTTGTGACTGTTAGTTGCGTGTGGACTCAGATCATTGACATGAAAATCAATGGACAGCTCAAACACCCCCCCCCCCCCCCCTTCCGTGTTCCAAACAGGAAGTACCTGGGATTACAAGAAGGCCGAAGTCCCATTGAAGAATAGACAGTTATTTCTGAGTCTCTGTCAGAATAATCATTCTTCCTCTGATGCTTCCTTCTTAATATGTTCTTTCCAATACTCATTTTTTAAAGATATTTTTTCTTTATAGCCATTTATTCAAGTTATAAACTGACCAATCAGATGCCTCAGTAAAAGCATGTGGCTCCCGCTGGCCCCGCCCCGAACGTTTGATTGACAGATTCCTTCACGCCAATTTTTAGTGGGAGGGGTGTGGGATTTCAACAAGCTCACTCCTGATTGGCTGACAGGACTTCCTGTAGACCGTGTCTCAGACGACTCAGACTTATCACTGTCAACGGGTTGCAACTGCGGTAGAAGGAAGTGATGGCGAAGGCTCTTCACGAGGGAGGAAGGTAAAACCTTTCCTATGGGGGACCTCAACACTTCATATGTCCATTTCTCATTATAGGGTCTATGATTCAGATGCAGCGACTCCTCAGACTAACTTTAATGAGTCAAACATTCAGATATGAAAAGTGTTAAAGATCAAGTTGACATTCAATCTCTGTTATCCACTAACACCCGAGACGTGATCGGTGATGCTTAAACGTAACATTTTTAACATACTGTAACTTCTCAACCATTAACACAATCAACTTATTTCCAGCAGATTCTGGAGAAGAAAAGCAGCTCGTCGAGCTGGAAATATGTTGATCGTGTAAACGGTTGAAAACTTACAGTAAATCAAAGTGCATGAACCTGGAGCTCCAGAGTTAAAAGGGTTAAAACAATCAAGTCTGTAGTTTTCCTTCTTTCAAAAAGATTGAAAGTAGAGACCGGCCCTAAAACAGTTGAGACTGTTCATGTGTTAATGCATGCGATTAATCAGAAGAATTAAAGCATTATTAATGCTAATTAATCACATCTTCTCGTGAAGCAACCTTCTGCCGGTTTCCTCGGCGGCTCCGGCTTCCACAGCGTGTGTTACGTTTAAACACTTGGTCACAAATGGTCCCACTTCTATACTGTGGTCTCCTACAAAGAACAAGTATTGGTTTTTAGTACTTATTCTTTCTAGTTGTTTTAGTTTACATCATTCCTTCAAAGTAGTCTTTAACTTAAGGAGTTTTCTGCCCAAATGGAAAGATTATCTTTCTTTGGTGAAGAACAATGTCCACACTCCCACTCAAGAAATCCCTTCGATGTCATCAGCTTTTTGGAGTTTCCCTCCTCAGAGTTTTGTCCAGCAGCTTGGAGATGAGGCATCTGTGACCTCTGCAGCCCTGCATGAGTTTGCAGTTCTGCATGTCTGATCTCTGTCACTGAAACAGAAAAGAGTCATTTTCTCTGCTGAAAGGAAACCGTCCACAAAGAAAGCCGGCCGGCCCGGTTCTGCTGACGACCCATCAGGGCAGAGGCTCAGGGACACCTTAATCACAGCTTCTGTGGAGGCACAATGCTGCGGGAGAGCTCATCGTGGAGACGTCACAGATGAGAAAAGGCGGCTCCACTGAACTCAATCTCTGCTCAAAAGCAGAGACTGAATGGACGGCAGAGGAAGCTGTGGAGGCTGAATGATGAAGATGAGGATGAGGACGAGAGTTGTGGAAGGAATCCACCTGCTATGCTGCTGAATCCAGTTTCCACATCAGTTTCCAGCTGACAGCAATGACATGTAATCAGATTACCTAAAACCTCCTCAGAAGCCTTCATCTGCAGACTACGGGCAGTCACATGAAACGAGGACACTCCCTTCTCTTACCTATCAGAGAAACAGACGCGAATGAAAACCAACAGGTTTGGATGATTCTTATCTGAAGCTGATGAAGAGCTTCTGCGTAACCTGAAGATGAATCTGCTGTCATCTCTTTGATGAGCCTTCCACATTCTGGCGCTTGATCCATGAACGCCGTCCCTTCAGTGTGTAGGTCCTCCGCATGGCGTTGGCTTCATCAGAGCAACAGGAGGCCGGAGCATCAGGGCTTCAGTGCAGCTTCTCCTCTTTGACTGTCAATTCTTCTGTTATTTTCCCGAGCAAAACTAAAATCAGGAATATTGTTGTAGCTGACTGTGGGACCATTCTGCCCTCATGTAACCATTCAAATCTGCCAGAACTGAAACCAGCAGCTCAACGTTCAGAGGAAAAGGCTTTTTCTTCAACGGTTTCTTGGAGATGGTTTTAGCAGAACATCTCCCTGCAGGCCAGAGTGCTGCTGGTGGACATAAAGGTGACAGTCTGGTCGAACTCGGACTGGAGACGACGCTGGATGACAGTCAGCTGGAGAAGACATCCTTCACTGTGGACATTTCAGACCAGAAAATCCTGAATTCTATTAGAAATTCAAAACCTATGACACTAGCAGAGACATACAGTAATATTCACAGGGATCTCAGTCAGGAGCTCAATGCATCAAGAGTTATACGTCTGTGTGGAGGCTGCAGTGCTGTAGTGGTGAGTATCCGTCCATCCAAGTGAGAAGATCTTGGTTCAAATCCCGCTGGCAGCTTTCTGTGTGGAGTTAGCATGGGGCACAGTCTGCCACTCAAAGGCCCGTCAGCGTGTAAAAGTGTGTAAAAGTGTGTCTCTGTGCAGCCCAGCGCTGGAATGGAATCATTCAGCAGCGGCGTAGGCTCCAGCGGGCTGGTGACCCTGAACACCAAACCTACACTCGATCAATGGTCTGAAGACTCTGTTGATGGAGAAGAATACACTCATCAGAAGATTCATTTGACAATCAGAGCTGCGTCTGCAGACGCTTGAAAGGCTGCAGAATCTGTGCGTGTTTGTAAGTGCACGGCATGTTTATGTGTGTTCCAGCCTTTTGTGCCGTCTGTGTGCATGTATGTAAGTGTTTGTGAACCAGCATATGTGTGCGTGTCAGCTTGCGTGTCAATGTGTCTGTTCATGTTGTCCTCCGTGTTTCTGTTTGGTGCTGTGTGGTTCGTGTGTGTCCTTTCTCACCCCCCACCGGGGGAGCGAGAGACAGTCCAGATTCAGAAGGATTATTTGTGGTCCTATTCCTGGCAGTAGACCTCGCCTCTGGCTCGTCTCACGCCTCCACCTCCAGCAGCCCATCTGCTTCACTATTCTTGTTTTTTTTTAACTTGTCCTGTCCAGATTTTAGTGTCACAACAGGGATTTATTGAGTATACTTGGGTTAATGCGGGACAGCAAGTCTTCAAATGTAACTTTGTCAAATGAAAAAGTTTGGGTGTTTATTTATTACATCTATATTATTGTATTTACATCCAGAAAATACAAAAATATTACAAAGTTATGAATAAGAGGAGTAGAAAAAGAAAACCTTGTTATATGCCTGTCGTTTCATTCTTTAAAACAATAAATTTTAAAGTTTAAGTAATAAAAAAATAATCAGAATAACAGATAACAGAAGAACTAGCATGCCAACATTTGAATCAAATAATGGTTTGTAATGGAATAAATGAAAAAGATTTGTCAATCCTAAGACTTCCCCTGAATACTATTATAGCTAAAGTGTCAAACTCATCCCACAAGGGGTCAAAATCCAAAACACACCTGAGGTCGCGGCCAAACAGGATAAACATTTATTGAACACGCTAAATCTACATTTTTAAAACTTTAAAAACATAACTTTATGACATAATTATGAAAAAAAGGCAGGAATATCATTCCAGAATAAATCAACTTAAACCTTAAATAACTTTTTATATTTTACTCTCCATAAAAATATATTTGGTCAAAATTATACAAGTTAGAAACAAGATAACATCAGGTCATTAATAACAATAAAATAAAATGATCTGCAGGACCGGAATCAGCCCATGGGATTTATTTTGACATATTAAAGCATTTTTAAAAATACAAACCATTATTTTTAGCTAAGTTACAGTAAATAAATGTCCACCAAAAATCCTTTGTAAAGGCGTGAGAGTCGAGAGTCAAAGAGTCGAATGGAATGAATCAAAGTTCCCGTCACAGGTAGTTGTAGAGTTAGATAAGCTGATTCTTCTTCAACAGTCCTGGCTCATCGCCTGTCCGTCCTGGGACAGGATCCATACTTCATGTAGACATCTCTGAGGTTTCTGCCTTCTTTTCTCAGGACCTGGTTTTTTGGGATATTTTCCTTCCTGAGGAGGGTCTAAGAACAGGTAACCAGTTTAATGTAGTCTGTTTAGTTTAGTTCAGCAATCCTCTGTTGTTTATTTTATGAATGATTTCATGTTTCTGTACAACTGTTGGTGTGAAGCCCATAGAGACACCAGTGCTGTGAGGCTGGGCTATATAAATACAACTGAATCTTGCGTGTTGTGTGTCAGCAGGTGTGTGTGTATCAGTGTGCATGTGTTTCTGTGTAAACGCTGACTCAGCAGTGTCTCAGCTCAGACTGTCTTTCTGAAGGCAGCAGAGAAACTCTGAGGTTCTTCTGCTGTGAACTGAGTCTGAGGAGCTTCTGTGATCAGGAGTGGAGAAGTTCCCTCGTCAGTCTGTGGAGTTTGATGAAAGGTCGGACCAAAGCCGAATCATCTTCAGTGTTTTCATGTAAAGTCAGGACCTGAATGTATTGATGAGGAGATTGTGGAGACTGACGCTGCAGAGCGTGGAGCGTCCCGCTCCCGTGGAGCGTCCCGCTCCCGTGTAGCGTCCCGCTCCCGTGAAGTGTCCCGCTCCCGTGTAGCGTCCCGCTCCCGTGAAGTGTCCCGCTCCCGTGTAGCGTCCCGCTCCCGTGTAGCGTCCCGCTCCCGTGTAGCGTCCCGCTCCCGTGTAGCGTCCCGCTCCCGTGAAGTGTCCCGCTCCCGTGTAGCGTCCCGCTCCATGTGAAGCGTCCCGCTGTCACCCAGAGAAATGCTGGTGGATGGAGTCAGGTCTACTTCCTGCTGGTTTCCTGACAGAACAAAACAGAGAGCGTCCACAAAAGGCTGTAATGTCAGAAATCAAACAGGTTTGTGACTGATGGCGTCGGGTTTGGACGCGCTCGGCGCTCCCCAGCATCAATCAGCCAGAGGCACAGGACCTGCCAGAGGAACTATCCGGGCGTCTTCACTGATGGCTCTCCCTCAAAGGTGAATCATTTCTTCCACACCCAGACGCTCTAATTGGATTGTAAATCTTTGGTGATCATTAATCATGTGACCTGCTACAGAGCCGCTAATGAGGAGCTATTTTAGCCTGATGACATCACCACAAATCACCAGTGGCGAGGGCCGTCTGTGTGTTTCTTCCAGCTTCATGAAGCTCTGTCACTGTCTGTCTTCACTCCTTTCTAAGATTGAAACTTTTGCAGTCTGTCTCCCGTTGGCGTCTCACAGCTGTCGTACATGAGGAGCATTTGTCGTCCAAAAGTCTTCAGGACTTCAGGCTGAACGCACAAACCTGCTGCCGCCATGACTCTGCTGCACGCCTTACAGCGTTCATGCGAGTGATGGTATCTGTCTAACTTCAGTCATGAAGGTGTGTTGTCTGCACAGATCAGAAACCTGAAGGGGTGAAAGGATGAATCCATCAGTGGGTTTCTGTTCCTATGATCCGACCTCCACCATCTGTCTGAGGCAAGCTGTGATCCAACCGACCTGAACCAGTGAAATCTGTTTTTAAAGTGAAATCACTCAATCGGTACATGGATCTTGGGAAATGCTTTTTGGATTGAGGCACGGTAGGTCAAGTTTACTGTAACTAAGCAGCTCAGTGGCCATGTGGGAGAGTGTCCATTCTGAGAATGGAAGGCCGAGAGGTCAAATCCAGACGAGTCAGTGCCCCCCCAAGGTGGACCCTCAGCATTTAAGGGGTTGGACTGGGGGGAGTTAAGCCTCCAAAGGGTTCCTGTGTCTGAGGCTCAGCATGTCATCAGAAACTGATCAACCATCATCCAGTCTTTGAACTGATCAAAGTCATGTGACCATACAGTGAGGTAGAATGTTCTTATGATTATTCTGATGTGGAAAACAACAGTGGACTGAACTTCATCATTCTTGCTTACTTGTTTGTTTGTTCACTAATTTAACTGATTATCTTGAAGAAATGCAAGGGTCAATAGATTGATCCAATCGGACTGATCAGAAAGAATCAAAATCCACTATGAATAGACCAACAGCCCCAGATTCTGATATGAATCATGTTGTCTAATCGTTACAGCCCAACTTGTTATCAATAATTATCATTGTAACATTTCCATCCAGAAGCCCAGTGACCTGGAACCAGTGAGGTGCGGTCCAGTCAGGGAGAAGAAGGATTTTTTTCTAGACTTAGATTTATTTTACAGTCTATTTTTAATCTACTATTTATGAATCATTCCATTTGGTTCCAAAGATTATAAAATGCACAGTTACAGAAAAGGTGGAGTGTAGATTCAGGGGAGTTGCTGCAAAGTTTGTAAGTTTGTAAATCTGACAGATGATGTCAGTACCTCACCAGCCGTGAACCTCACCGCACGTCACTGCCTGGAACTGTATGACATACAGATGGACTGCTGCTGCTGCTGCTGCTGCTGTTGGTGGTGGTGCTGCTATTGGGGCTGCTGCTGCTTCTGCTGCTTCTGCTGCTGCTGCTGCTGCTGCTGTTGCTGCTGCTGCTGCTGCTGCTGTTGGTGGTGGTGGTGCTGCTGGTGGTGGTGGTTCTGCTTCTGCTGCTGCTGCTTCTGCTGCTGCTGGTGCTGCTGCTGCTGCTGCTGCTGCTGCTGCTGTTGGTGGTGGTGGTGCTGCTGGTGGTGGTGGTTCTGCTTCTGCTGCTGCTGCTTCTGCTGCTGCTGGTGCTGCTGCTGCTTCTGCTGCTGCTGCTGCTGTTGGTGGTGGTGGTGCTGCTGGTGGTGGTGGTTCTGCTTCTGCTGCTGCTGCTTCTGCTGCTGCTGGTGCTGCTGCTGCTGCTGCTGTTGGTGGTGGTGCTGCTATTGGGGCTGCTGCTGCTTCTGCTGCTTCTGCTGCTTCTGCTGCTGCTGCTGCTGCTGCTGCTGCTGCTGTTGGTGGTGGTGGTGCTGCTGGTGGTGGTGGTTCTGCTTCTGCTGCTGCTGCTTCTGCTGCTGCTGGTGCTGCTGCTGCTGCTGCTGTTGGTGGTGGTGCTGCTGGTGGTGGTGGCTCTGCTTCTGCTGCTGCTGCTTCTGCTGCTGCTGGTGGTGGTGGTGGTGGTTCTGCTGCTGCTTCAGTGTTCATGGTGAGTCAGAGTGATGCTCTCAGCACAGATGAAAATGGCTTCAAGCAGACAATATACTTTTGTTTTTCCACCTAAAAGGATTAGAAAGTGACATCCACAGGCTCAAAAGAAGGAGAAGGATTTCTGAAAGAAAATTTTTTCCTTCCGAGTGGAAAAAAAAAAATATCTGGCAGAGTCCTTGTTAAATAAGGCTGTTACCATAACAACAGCAACGGCGGCCTTTTCTCCATGCAAAAAGACAGAATAAGGAGCGTCTCTCTCAGCAGTGAGAGGATGTTTCCTTTCTTGACATTTGTGAGTGTTTAACACTTAACTTTGAAGGGCACAGTGTGCTGCTCATAATATGTGCTATTTGCACACTTCAGACTGATCAAGGGTTGTTTTGAGGACCTTTTCCATGCTGTTCTAATAGATGCAGAGCAGCAAGAACCGCATTTGAAGGCCATCAGCGAGGACTTCATGATGCATGTTATGACAGAGTTTAACTGTCCTTAAAGCATCTTCACCGTCAGCTCTGCTGCTTACAGGAAACCACAAGTTCCCCATCAGGTTCAGACCAGCATCTCTGGTGTCATTAACAGCGTGGATGATGGTGGCTGCAGTTCTGGAGCTTCCAGGCTCTGAGGCTCTGCAGATCACTCTCCATTCTGTTGACGCTGCTGATCAGCTCTGTCTGGGGCTGGTGGCAGCACTCTGAGGACTGTCGCTTCATTTCAGCGGGGCTAAGCTCTCTCTGGCAGCTGTCGGCCGGAGCTGTCCACACTGCTGCTCAGGTCCAAGCGCGCAGAAAAGGCTGCAGGACTGAATCTGATGTGAGCAGGAGCAGGTCTCCAGTCCTGACCTAACCAGCCTTATGCTAATGTGGCCTGGCAGACCTCCCCGGGGGCAGATTCTGGCTTTAGGGCAAGAGGGGGTGGACTCCTTCTGCTCATACAGGGAGGGAAAATGTTCCTGGAGGGGCTTGGAAACATCTACATAGTGCATGAGACAAACAGACAAGAGGGAGAAGAAGACCCTCGACTTTCAGGGCCAAGCCTAATAAAGTGAGATATGAATAAATAAAACTGCTTTTCTTCCCTCTGTCTGCCCTCCGTCTCACCCACTAAAGCCATGATGTCGTCACTGTCACGCCAGCCTCTGCTAGCTGATGTCCCAGTGTTTTTGTGTTTCTTCTAACAAATTTCTTCTAACTGTTCCTGTCAGATCAATGAAGTCCGTTCATTTCTAGTTTGTGAGATGGTAATTTTACAACTTCCTGAAATGTCTGAAAAATATTGTCCTGTGTGTGGTAAGTGTTCATGAGGTGTTGGTAAGCATGATGCAAGTTAAATGTACTAATGGTGATGCTCTCGTACAGTGTCCTCACACCACACTCCAGTGGTTAGTAAGGTGTGAATACCAGCTCCATACTGCCTGCACAAATCCTGTACGCACGAGGTGTGCATACGACAATCTGTACGACACACCTGAGTCTCACCTACTCCCCCTCACTGACCCTTAGTGTTGTTAAAGTCTTCACTAGGACCTGTCGCCGCAGCACACCCATAGAAAAACATTTTCTCTCTATGGGTCAGTGAGCATCTATGACCTGATATTTTCCATGGGTCACCTGCCGTACAGGTTTGACCTTTTGTCACCTGCAGACAGCCGTATCCACCTGTAAGGACAGGTAGGACTGAGGTTGGAAACAGCTGAAGAAAATAACATTTTTGTGTCAGTTGTTCCTTACAACAATTATCCATCCTTTAATGTTTAATGTTCTCTAAGGACTATCAACTCACAGCGCCTCATGAAGCTTGTCAACAACTTGTCCAACTTTTCATTACTGTCTAATGTCCAGATCACAGCCCACAAACCCAGCAGGTCGGGGATCTTTAGCTGTACTGTACTGTATGTCAAACAGCTAGTCCTGACCTGACTGGCTCCATTCAGTCCCGAGTCAAAGGTGAAAAGTCAGACAGCACTGATGGCAGCTGAATATTCAGAACCTCTGGGATACAGAACCAGAACAACCCAGAACTCTCTCTATTCTGACAGAACCAGACAAACCAGAAACCTGCAGTGGTAACTACAGATCAGTCATTCTGTCAAAGACAGATCAGACGTTTTTAAAGTGTTTGAAGACAAAACAAGGTCTTCTGGAAGGGGTTATCTTCAGAGGTAATGAAGAGCTTCTTCATATGATCTCCTCCAGTTAGGATGAACTCAGCCCTCCATGAAAACCTTCAGAGCAGAGCATGAGTCAAACGGGCCGGCCCCACTAACCTTTAATCAATCCCATGATTCATGGCTCCCTGTGTTAGAACGGATTCTAAAAACTTTCATCAGAGGAACGTTTGCTGTATCGGTGACACCTGCATCCCTAAATCCTTGTTTATCTGCCGACAGTTGTTAGTGTAGTGTTCTCTAAGTGTCTGACCTGAATAAAATGACCACAAATCTCTGATGAAAGTAGCAATAACCTGAAACAAACTGCCTCCTGATCGATTCACTTCAACGCATTTTTGAAAAAAGAGATTCTGAAAATCTCTAATCTCATTTACCCCTGCAGTTACCAGGTGTCACATCTACGAGCAGCTCAACAGCCTGATAAGTCATGATGGTCTGATGGTCCATGTGCTGTGCAGGCTGCAGCTGCTGCTCTCTGGGCTGTAAAGGTGCGGCTCAGACAGATGGCAGGAGGTTCTACTAGGAGTATGTATTGGCAAGAGTCTGGCGCAGGGGCAGTTCTACACCGAAGGACTACCCGGGCGAGAGCCTCCCCAGACGCCCCCCCCCAACAAAAAATTAGCTAATGGTTGCCGTCTTCAATCCTATGATTGGCACATTTTTAGACTGGTTACATTATGTTTTGTCACCATCGAGTAGTTGTTTATAGTTAATATTAATCTTAAAAACTACCAACAGATTTATGAATATTGCCTAAGCATAGAACCCAACATGATGAAACAAAATAATAAACTTCATGCACACAGGCTCACAACTAATCCACTTTAACAGTTAAAATCTCCAGTTAACTGGTTAAAAAAAATTGAAAATATTAAGGTTAAAGTAATGACTAACCAGAAAAAAAACAGGAAAAGACAAGAAAATAAAATTTAAAACTACTTTGTATTTTGATCTTTTTTTTCTTTCTTTCTTTTGTATCTGGACTACGTAATTTTTGAAGTAACAAATCTCAAATAAAATAAATTTTAATTTTCATAATTTTTGGTATCAATTGTAGTATTGAAACTACTTTTAAATATTACATTTAAATATTTCAAATAATTGCTGTTATCTGTAGTACATGTACAAGTGACGCACTGCTGTGCCCGCTGTTCCTTTGACTTTTTTTTATATCAGCTGCTGTACCTCACTGTCTGGGAGATATAAACCCAGAAACTGAGATGTGCACGGATGTTTTTATTCAGATCTTCAAAATAAATAAACCCAATCTCAGTATCCGAATCATCCATGACAAGTGCCTTCAGGCAGCAGGAGCTTCAGGTTAACAGGAAAATTTGGCACTAATTTTGTCCCCCCGTACGTCCATTTAATTTGGTAGAGACCCGCCAGCCCCCTCTCAGTGAAATGCGTACATATTCCAGGACTTTGGAAATACCGTGCATAATTTACGAGAAACACGGTTTTTTCGTGCATATAATACGCACGGTCCTGAATGTGTTTAAATGTCTTTTCCACATTTGACACATCCCCTGGTGGACACGTGAGCATCAGAAACAGACGCAAAAACCTACAATTTGCTTTTAGAACCCGAAACGTAATCCTAACCTTAACCAGTAATATAAACCTGCAGAAATGGAGACCCAACAGCGCTCACAGGACCACGTTCTCAGGACCGCATTCTCAGGACCCAGGTCTTTTTGAGACAGCGCCTCTACTGGTTGGAGGACGAACTGCACCCTCAGGACGATTTAAGGACTCGTTTTTTGAGACAGCGCCTCCCTGCTGCTGAGTGCCGTTTGTCTTTATTTTATTTTTTTTTTTTTTAGTAAGTGTTGCAAATGTTGACTGAATATTTCTAATGTTTCTTACTGATGAATCATAGATTTATTTTAACCCTTTAGGCACCAGGGTTTTTCAGTGGAAATATAATTCAGTACATATAGATCTTGAAACATTTGGCAAGAGAATCCAAACTGATTATTTGGATCTTAATATAAATTCATCTTTACATTTTGTCCTGATTATGTTGCACTAATTTAACACATTCTCAATGAGAAACACATGTATTTTATAATTAAATAAAAATGGAATATAATAAATTAAAACGTGCCAGAAAATCAAATAAAAACCAAACCCAAAACATTTGAAAAATTAAACAGGATCTGCTGAGGTGGGAAGAATAACTTTTATTAGAAGTTACATTAAACAGAATAAGGTACATTTATTAGGTGTCACATTGGGCTTAAAAAGACAAAACAATACTTGTAGCCACCTAACAGATATTTTCCGTACAAGAAATCACAGCTGTATATTGGAAAGGAAAAATATATTCAAACAATTTTTCAAATTAAACATGAGATTAAAAAATACTTTCTACTTGGGGAGTTTCTCTGCTGTTTCAATTCTATACCAATCCTCTGTCAAATGTATCTACTTTACTAAAATAAATATTTTGCTCTCAGAAATGTTTTGTAACAGTTGCCATTTTTTTTTTTTTTTAAGTTTGAGAGTTTTTAATCATGAATTTGAACCTTTTATACTATTGTCAGTTGGAAATATTTTGCAGAACAAAGCATTAAACACACTGTTTCATCTGGAGATTTCCTCTTTTGAATTGTTGAATCTATCTGGAAAAAAATAAGTAAAATGTAAAGTAAAGAGTAAATTAGTTCTGACCAATACATAAATACATAAATACTTATTACTTAAAAAAGTAATATTATTCAGTAATAGTAGTGAATCAAGTCTTTATATTACATTACCAAATAGTAAAATACATATAAATTCATACTTGACTTTGCTCAGTAAACATTTATTTTCCCCCTGTTTTGTAATACATGTCGACTATATTTGGGTTATAATGACACAATAGTAATGAATTGCACAAAAAAAATGATAACACATGAAGATGGAAAAATACCAAAATTAAGTATGCTGTAAAATGCTGAAAGATGTAATCCTAACAAACCATCATGAATTAATTTTTTTCACAAAGAACATTAATTTGGATAAAAGCTAAGCTAAGCTACATAAACATCACTGTTTATGTTTCTGCAAAAAACGGAAATTAATTGGTAATTTCACTTTTTATATTTTAAGATTCCTGTGATAATTTATCTAGTTATTTATCCTTTAGCAGCGCTTGGATCATTTTTTAACTCTTACTCATACTACTCACGTGTACAATGTGTCTCGTAAAGTCTCCAGAAATTATCATAACAAACTCCACCCTGTAGGAGGCGCTGTGTTAAAACCGCCTGGGTCCTGAGAGTGCTGTTGGTTCTCCAGGTCTGCAGGTATACCCTACTCGCTTGTTGGGCTTGCTGTCAGATCTGGCAGCGCAAGGAATTGTGGGTAACCATTTATTTTGCTTGTCTGGTTAGAATTGGGTTTAAGTTTGAGTTTTCATGTATGTGTTTTGTTGTCTGACCGTTTAACACTGTTTCCATTTGTTATTTTTGGCCTATTGTGTTTCACTTTTTCCTGCACCCTGAGTGAGAATGAGGGAGAGACTGATCAGCACCCCTCTTGATTTGTCATCATGACATTGTCAATAGTAAAACCTAGAACCACTGTCTCAGATTTATTACGGTTCACTGTGGTGCTGCAGTATGTACGTCATTGCAACCCAATCTGCACAATAGTATGTCTTCCAGGCGCACGTCCCGCAATAGGTGCATGGTGTGGCATTCTCAAAGGTACGCATGTCCCTGAGACCCTGAGACCGGATGGGATCTGTGATTGAAGAGAATTTTCCTCACCCCTCCCCTTCTTCATCACACACCTTTCTAACAGGGGTGCTTGCTCCACCGGCGGGCGCTAACTCGATTGTTTCAGACCGATCCAGACGCCACACAGATAATAAACACCATAGAGGTCCAATCTTTGTTCAAGCTGAGATGCGGCCCCTATGAACTGCCGCCCCGGGCTACTGCCCGTGCCTAAAACCGCTACTGGTCTGGCGATCCGATACGATATGTGTCCCGATATGTGTCCTTCTTATCTGAGCCACTAAGAAGCTCCACAATCCACGTCTTTATATGATACTGGCAGCAGCGTGGAACAGAGTTTTGGTTCAATACCCATTCCAAGTCGAAACTAAGTAGTATATGTCTCATTACAACCACTGAACACTGAACATTTACCAGATTTAATTGCTGTTGTGGCCGCGTTGAAGAGCTGTTCAAAGAGGCTCAGTGCACTCTGCTGCCAACTATTGGTCGGAGGTGGAGTGGAAAACAAAAGTAAGACGGTGAAGGACTCTCACAAATAATTAAATTAATATCATCATGTCAACATTTTAAATCGATGCAAGTATATTGTGATATATTGCTGAATCGATTTTTTTCCTACACCCCTAGGTTCTGGATGTTCTGCTCGTGCCACACCTGTAAATGTTGGAGAGAAGATTCCAGACCGGACAGACATTTGCTCCGTATTCATTTTAGAGTGTCCTTCTTTTTGATTGATCGGTTTGGTTTCTGAGTTTGCATTTCTGTTCGTTGGTATTGATCTGGGTTTCCAAGTCTGTTCTTTGTTTTTGGTTGAAAGCATTTTAGTGCATTGCTATGATGTTTACTGTCATGTTTCAAGTTCTGAAATCGACAGGTCTTTAATACCCAAGACTTTTTTTCTAACTTACCTTTAAAGGTTTTTACCCATGAAATCTCTATTATCTGTGCTGGTACTGCTGGTAAAGCTTTTGCACCTTTTGACTAGTTATAATTGTGAGCTGTGACATGGAACAAGAGTGGTTCAGGCCTTTCTATCAGTAGTAAATATATGACTGACTTTTTAAGCCATTTATTCAACCTTAACAAACTAGTGTGTCATGAGTGAAAATATGATTATTAAAGTTTAAGTCAAATTCTCGCTCGGATGAATGAAGTATTTTGAGCTGCTATGTGCATGCACCTCCACACTGTAATCGTGAAAGTGTTATACTCCACCACTTTATTAATTAGGGTTATTTATCCAAAATTTGACAAATCTACATATAGATCAGCATTTACATCGACAACCTTTACAAGAAAGGTCAAAGTCGACTCCACCTCCTGAGGAGACTGCGGTCCTTTGGGGTGTGCAGACATCTGTTGAGGACGTTCTATGATTCTGTGGTGGCCTCGGCTGTTTTCTACGCTGTTGTCTGCTGGGAGGCGAGCTGCTCTGACGGACAGGAAGAAAATCAACAAGCTGGTGAGGAGGGCCAGCTCTGTCCTGGGCTGCTCGCTGGACTCTGTGGAGGAGGATGTTGTCCAAACTCAGATCCATCATGGACAAAGCTCTCACCCTCTGCATCAGACTCTGATGAGGCTGAAAAGCTCCTTCAGCAGCAGACTGAGACACCCCCAGTGTAGAAACGAGCGCTACAGCAGATCATTCCTCTGCACAGCCATCAGACTGTACAACGCCGTTGTTTAAATGTTTGAATTTTTAAATCGGTTTATATGTATATATAGTTATTGTATAGTATTGTATTGTATAGTATATAGTTATTGTAGATAGGTGTGTATAATACTTATATTCATATTTATGTTCATAGGAATATGTGTGTTTGCCAGAGGTGGGACCAAGTCATTGTTTTGCAAGTTCGATTCAAGTTCCAAGTCTTTTTCCTCAAGTCCGAGTCAAGTCCCAAGTCAAAAGCACTCAAGTCGAGTCACAAGTCCTACTATTAATGTTTCAAGTCATTTCAAAAACAGAGTAATATTAATTCCACAGATCATTTGTGCTTCTATTAACTGTATTCTGCGAGCTTATTAGCTAAATTCCCTCTGAGTTCATGCATCCCCACTTCAAAAATACACAACAATTTCCCTATAACAAAAACTCAGTTTACTACATTTGAAATGTGGTAAGATGGAGATGGCAGGAAACCTGGGTAGTCTGAGTATTTAAGGGGCTATATCAAGATTTTCTTAAGCCTTTCAGAGTGAAGTATATCCACATTTATGAACATATATTACCTTTTGAACACTAAAAAACAATTTATTTATAAAATTTTACCAGTAGTTATTTTTAAAGGTGTTTTTTTTCCTACCCAAAAGTAAAACGACACGACTCCAACTGTCGCAGTGTGTGGGCGTCGCCCATTTCCTTTATCTCATCCCAAAGCCAGCGGCATGTTTTCGTTTTTTTCATGAAAATAAATATCACATTTTTTTCAAGGTTGGATGCACATTCTGTATATCTTCCCTAAGTAGACCCGGACACTGGTTCACAACACAAATACACACAGCATCTGCATGACTGTGCCGGACAGGGGGTGGGAGATGAGGGTCTTAAAGGAGACCCCCCCACACCTAAAGTATCAAACACCTGTTTGATCTGGAAATATTAAAGACACAGGTGGAAGATATACGGTATTCTGTATGAAGGTAATTATGTGCCAATACATCCAAGTGTAAATAATACACACACGAGCGAGAATAACACACACACAAGTTTAATTCACACACACATGTAAAACTGAATGTGAAGTTGCAGGAAAAAGAGGAACATGTGAGAGAAATGTGTACTTGTGGAATATAATGTGAGAACTTGCTTGACAATAACCTTAACTTGTGTGTAAAAATGTTACATGTGAAGAAAATCTCACACACACAAGATTTAACTTGAGGTTGTGAGGAAAAACACAACTTGTAAAATTGTGCTGAAAAAATCTTTATTTGTAGCTTCAGTTTTCTTCTGTAGAAGAGTTTCCCACAAATGCTTTGTGAGTTTCAGAGTGTTTTTGACTTTTGACACAGCCAATGTGAGAGATGTGTCAAAACTAATTTGCAGGGAGGAGGGGTGAGGCAGGAGGAGCTCTCATTGGAGATCAGCCAATCATAATTCTGCATCTACAATGAAAAGTTTTTTCCTGATCACCACCAGCTCCGTGGAGAAATTGGGTGTTAGACAGGGGGCAGAGCAGATTCTTCTCGAAGGGGGCGGTCTCACTCTGTGACATCACAGCATGACAACTCACTCGTTTTCGTGGATATGGGAGGTGCTGCTGCTGAGAGTGCAGTTTTTAGAGGATTACTCTTAAATGCATGAATGGATCAAAATGATTTACAAACCAATATATTTACAACTAAAGATTCTGTTTCATCTCAGCATCTTTTTATAAACATAGCAGAAACATATTGGACTGAAGAAGAATGTAAATGCATAGTGGTTTAGTTTGACTCTTAAAAAACCAAACAAAATATATTAATAGATCTAGTTTGATCTTTTTACATTTCTGTTGTGAATAGGATTTTACTTTCATTTGGATACAAATTTTGTTTGTAATCAATACAAAAATTCTGTCAACTTTCTGTCAATATTACTTTGTTCACGATGTAATTGATCGGGAAATACACAAAACACACAGATTATGAGTATATTCATAATTAAATTGATTAGAATCAAATAAATTGCATTTATGGATGTCAAATCTCTTTTATCAAAAGTAAACATCTCATGATAGCAGGTGAAACACTAATACAGACACATACATGCTCACATATGCAGATTAAAAACCCTTAAAGCAGTTTAAAAAAAATATATATATATATATAACGGAGGAAAAGCAGCAAACAGAGACTGAGACCTCCAGCTTTTTACCAAAACACACCCCCACAAAGCATAAAGCAGCAAAACAGAAAATAGGTGATAGAAAGAAAAAAGCTTTCTTAGCTTCTCCATGATTTTCTGGATTTCTCTCCGAGAACAACCGAGAACATTCTACCCCGGGTCACCAGCAGCTGCTGCTCCAGCTATGATCGCTCTCGTCCCGCCCAGATCCAGGTAAAGATCTGAGGTGGAAAAGTCTAAATCACCTGTGGTCTCTCTGTGATTCTATCCAGCTGCAGACTCACACAGTGTCCCGCTAACAAAGACGTTACTGTCTCATTCATTTAACTGCAGCTAGCTGTTAGCCGCTATGCTAGCACCAGCTTTAGCTCAGAACTGACTTGATTTTGCTGATCCTGGATCAGATGAAGTTGGTTGTTGTTGAGTCTCTGTCAGGAATCCTTTAATCCACATGTTCTGCTGAAGGTAAACCGCTTGTTGTTGACGATCTTCACTTTTATGCCACAAATCAAAATACCAGCAAACAGGAACCCGTGCTTTGAAGAGGAGGGCGGGACTATGTTTTTCCGCAATTTGATTGATTAGACTGTCAGATCAATCCAAATGGCTCTAATTTGATTGGATGTTAGGCCGACAACAAACACGGAAGTAAACAAGCGCGGACAGAGAGACCGCGGCGCGCAGCTTTCTCAATATACTTTATAATCCTTGGATTTGGGGGAAAATAGCAAGTCTTTCCGAGTCAGAGGGCTAAAGTCCCAGTCAAGTCACAAGTCATCTGTATCAAAGTCCAAGTCAAGTCATAAGTCGGTAGATTCAAAGTCCAAGTCGAGACTAAAGTCGTCAAATTCATGACTCGAGTCCAAGTCATGTGACTCGAGTCCCCACCTCTGGTGTTTGCAAATGTTTAGGTGTATGGGTGCCATGACAGATAAATTTATCCCTTGGGATATGAACAAAGTTCAGTTCAATTCAATGTTCTTTGTAGAATTTCTTTAGTATTTTTGTGTTTATCGCTGGAAATAAATCAGTTCCAATCAGAGCAAAGTAAACCCGACTGCTCTGCCCGAATGCAGACGTTTCTCTGAAGCAAAAACGTTGTCAAGTATTTTTGACGTTTTATTAAGAGTAACATCAGAGTACTAAATGTACAGAAGACAAATCCAATGAGAATCGCATTTACAGTGCTTGCAAATACAGAGCTTAGTACTACAAATCAAAGTCACCTGAAAGTCTGAATGTTTACTACAAAAAGAAAAGTGTGGCTCAGAAGACTGAAAATGAAAGTTCTACAACATGAAGCCGTCGCAGCGACGAGCTGGAGCTGCTTTCCGGTGGACGTGAGTTTAGAGATTATAGATCTTATACAAAAGTTAACAGAGGTACTCATTGATATATTAAACACAATTATAAAAGGTTAAAGAGTCACAAAGTACAAACTCTTCAGTTTTATGGCAACAACACAACTTTAGTTGTTCATGGTCTTAATGGTTTGTGATTGTTGGTGGACATCTCCACCCTGAAGAACATGAACCGTCTAAACCCGGTGACCTCTGACCTCTATGGAGTCCTCTCCGTGTCCGGCTGTCCTAAGGGCCTTCTGGGAGAAGCTTGTGGAGAAGCAGGGAGTCGGTTCCATATCCGACAGCGTGAAGAAGCACCGACAGTGGTTTAGCTCTTATGAACTGAAAAAGCCGCACTGTTACCGAGCCGTGCACCCCCCCGGTAAATACAGTAAGCGCACAGTGTGTGATCCTTCTGGACTCATGAGAGAAAATGAAGGGTAGCATTTCCTCATAGCCAAGAAATGGATTCAGAAAGATTTATGGCCTCCTGGACGAAGCGGACAGCAGCACACTTTGATTAAACCCCGTCAATAAGCTGCTCCGCTTCTCCGCAGGCTTCTGGGCAGGAAGTGGGGGATCAGAGTTTGGAAATCTTCAATCACCTCGACTGAGAACACAAACGTACGTCTGAAACACAAACAGGAGTCACGGCTGGCGAGAATGCAGGACATCCTTCATGTTGGCAGCAGGAGCCCGGCTGATGGAGAACCTGTTAGTGCTGAAAGGAGAGTGGCGCTGCGTGGGTTAATGAAGAGGCACAAACGGGACAAGCCCCGCCCTCTGCAGCCTTCTCAGTCCAGCATGACCACGCTTTTATTGGTTCTCCTTCAGCAGTAAATGACATTCATGCTTTCAGAGCCCATCACTAAGAGGTGAGACGTTTCCCCGGCTTGTTTTTGTGCTGACGTCTCCAGACCTTCTCGCCCTGTTGGAGGAAAGTCGTGGTCTTTATCTCCAGGATGTAAAGTTTCTTCCCACCTGCAGCTGCTCGCCAACAGAAACAAGACCTGAATGATCTGAGCTAACCTTCAGATTCTGGGACAAAGTTTAGGATATCACAGAGCTTTTCCTTTTAGCAGAGAAACAAAAAAGACAAAGATGCTGTCATGCAGATTGTCAAAAACTCAGCAGCAACTATGAGGAAGAGAAAACCATGAAGTTACAACTCAGAAGACCAGGCTTCCAAAAGGTTGGACTTCTCAGGAGAGGCTGATCAGAGTGAGGGTCACAACGGCCGCAACCTGAAAACAGGGTTTCGGCTGAGGAAAGACTTTTCTAACACGGAGCTTCACGCTCACGCCGAGGTCACGAGTCCCTTTCCTGGATCTGCTCCTTGACTTCCTGTTCTGGAACCTTCCTCTGATGACCCCCCACCCCCACCACTCACCCGCTTGGACAAAAGCTGATTATTGTTTGTTTTCCAGTGGACCGAGACAACAGCAGAACCCAAAATCTGGTCACCCCCACCCCCCCCCCATCTGTAAACTACTACAGCGTCTACTGAAGTTTGACTTGCTCGGCTAAAGTTATAATACAAGTCCTGCTGGACAGTGGCACATTTCCCAAAAAAATACCGCAGATACACATGTAAACAAGGACACTATCCCCGACCGGACCGGAACCAGAACCTTTTCCAAACAGGAAGAGGTTCGCAAAAAGAGATCACACCTGTACACAAAAAGAAGCAAATATATAGAAAATACATTTAAACCTGTGTAATATACAGCAGTGGTCACAACTCTCTGGACGCTCCCCATTAAAAAAACATTGAGGATGTGACCTGCCCACGGCGGGCTGGGGCGGGCCGGGGCGGGCCGCTCATGGGGGGTGACGGGGCCAAAGCAGCAGATTTACACCACAGTGTTTTAAACTGGGGCCACTCGCACAGACTGGTCCCACGAGGGGGGTCGCCGGGACTTCCTATCTGATACCCGGTGACACTGCTTGGACTCCAACCTGTGACGCAGCAGAACCACAGACCAGAGAGCTCAGAGCCAACCAGAGCCGTCAGAGACCCAGCCTGGGGCAGGACTTGATGTGAGGCCAAGAGGTGTTCCTAATGACTGTGGCAAAGCACTGGGGGGTCCACGTCGTACACGAAAACCCCCCATTTGTTGTGGTGTTTGTACGGATGCTATGAAGCCTGTCCAACACCTCATCAGAGAACCGCTGCAGTTCTGGAAAAGGTCAGCAGGTATTCCAGGGTCTGGACCTGCTCTGAACTTGATTTGAACCTGGTCTGGATCTGACCTGGACCTTATCTGGACCTAGTGGGAGCGCAATCTATACCTGATCTGGATGTGTTTTGAACCTGATTTGGACCTTCTCTGGACCTGATCTAGAAATGGTCCGGACCTGCTCTGGACCCGATTTGGACCTGATTTGGACCTGCTTTGGACCCGATTTGGACCTGATCTGGACCTGCTCTGGACCCGATTTGGACCTGATCTGGACCTGTTCTGGACCTGGTCTGACCTTGACACCTGCAGGTCCTGATATCAGAGCTGCAGATTTGAACCCACTCTGATCTTGGTTCATTTTCAGCAAATCTGCAGTAGAATCTCTAATTTTAAGAATCCATTTGTTTTGACTTTGCCCCACACTCACTCCAGACCACAGGAGAGTCCCCGCATGCTGTGCACAGCACCATGTGTGAGAGCTGTTACTGCTGCTGCAGTCGTCCTGGTGTTCGGACGGTAAACTGAACTGAATCACAGTCGGATCAGGGGGAGCGGATGTGGGGGGCGAGCTGTTTTAGCTGAGGATGGGGCCGACATGCTTATTTGCATAAAAAAATAAATATAATAACTATATTTTTCAAGGTTTCAAATGTGGCCAATATAAATATTTTTCTAAGTCAACTCTCTAATAAAGCCTTTACCGCTCCACAACACACAGACAGAATATTGATTCATATAAATATTTTTTAGACTCTTTTGGAACACATTTCGTAAAACGATTTCACATATTTTCAAACACATTTGTGGCCTTTTGAACTTTCACATTTCTTTATAAAACATAGAAAAACACCACGATGTAGCAGAAGTTGACGTGGCGCTACCACATCACTCCCAGCGCAGTCCTTCGGCGTCCGGCTCTTCCATCCCTTCATGGTGTGGCACATATTGGCATTATTGGCACATTGTTCAGAAACAGTTCCTCTTCCCGCCAAAACAGCTCTGCAGGCTCCCGTCTTCTCTGCAGACTTCCATGACGTCCACAGTCTGCTTCCTTCTGCACTCTATCTTTATATGACCTAAATCTAAATGACTGCAGGATCCTGGAGAGACGGAGCGGCAGCGCCGGAGCTGCTTTAACTCTAATCTCTAAAAAAATAAAAATCTTCAGCATCGTCCAAGAAGTGCTCACACTATCTTACAAAAAGAGTCACTTTGTGTGTTTCTTGTTTCCCAGGAGATCCTGTGCAGACACAAAAACAAAGAGAATTTGGAAAAAAAGATTAATCCTTTGAATATTTTCCTTTAAACAATTTAAATATTTAAAAACTAAATATGTTTATACAAAAAACTGTTTTATGTCATGTATATTTCCTGTCTTTGCCTCCAGTTAATTAGATCGTTTATAAATGCTAATGTTCAGTAGAGATGCTGTGGGACGTCCCAACTTATCTGTTTACTTAAACCCCCCTACCCCCCCACCACCACCACAATCAATGGCATTGAGCTCCAGTTTTCTTTCTGTCAGTCTTGTCAGTCGTTGACAACGCCCACAGATGTATTGATCTGTGACACTGACCATAAACTGAAGGAGCTGTTTCAGACCAGCCTCCCCCGGACGAGCCCCTGGTTTGCTTGTGGGGCGTCCGTGCTCGCCTGCTGACTCGTAAGATCAATGCTTTTGATGTGAGTGCAGGTCTCATGCACTGCTATCATCGCAGGCAGCACTGTGACATGAGAGCTGTCAAAGCTTCTTCAGACACACATGACAGAACATCGGCAGACGAACGGATGTGTCTGTTTCTGACTGACAGCTGGCAGGACTCAGGTTTGATCAGCAAAAGAGAGAAAAAAACTCCCAAACAAGCTTCCATAGAGGTTTCTTGCAGAGCTTTTTTGCTTGGATGGGGGTGCAGTAGCCTTTGTATCCATTGATGTCTGTTGGTGCATCCAGGAGCGGGTTGCAGGGCCCTTCCCTCTCTCCAGTTCCTCTGGGGAAGGGGTAGGGAACCCGGTCCTCGAGAGCCACCTTCCTGCATGTTTTCCAACATACCCTGCTCTGGCATGAAAGGGTCCATTCATGCAGCGCTGTGACCCCGCCCACCCATATAAACACTGCAGGTTTGTTTTTAAAAAAAATAAAACTATATAGTTTCACACAACGTACATTACCTTCCGTGTCAACCTTCATGACCAGGCCGTTTAAATGAATGCTCACCGTAGTAAAACCGCAGCATAAATGTTTGCTATGGTGAAATAAAAAAGCTGTAATAATACCAGTGTTTGTATCTGTCGTTGGTGAGATGACAGGTTTGGCGATATGAGCGTGTCTGTGGATGGAACGTGAACATAAACTAACAAAAAGTGAAAACATTTAATTTGACATGCGATCTAGGCAATATAGAAGCATTCTCATCACAACTTTGATCACTCTACTGTGACAAGTCACGCTGACAACGCAGCTTCACGACTGTTTCCTTCAGGACTGTTTCCTTCACGACTGTTTCCTTCAGGACTGTTTCCTTCAGGACTGTTTCCTTCAGGACTGTTTCCTTTACGACTGTTTCCTTCAGGACTGTTTCCTTTACGACTGTTTCCTTGACGACTGTTTCCTTCACGATTGTTTCCTACACGACTGTGTCCTACACGACTGTTTCCTTCAGGACTGTTTCCTTGACGACTGTTTCCTTCAGGACTGTTTCCTTGACGACTGTTTCCTTTACGACTGTTTCCTTCACGACTATTTCCTACACGACTGTGTCCTACACGACTGTTTCCTTCAGGACTGTTTCCTTGACGACTGTTTCCTTCAGGACTGTTTCCTTCAGGACTGTTTCCTTTACGACTGTTTCCTTCAGGACTGTTTCCTTCACGACTGTTTCCTTCAGGACTGTTTCCTTCACGACTGTTTCCTTCAGGACTGTTTCCTTCAGGAATGTTTCCTTCAGGACTGTTTCCTTCACGACTGTTTCCTTCACGGCTGTTTCCTTCAGGACTGTTTCCTTCACGACTGTTTCCTTCACGGCTGTTTCCTTCAGGACTGTTTCCTTCACGACTGTTTCCTTCACGGCTGTTTCCTTCACGACTGTTTCCTTCAGGACTGTTTCCTTCACGATTGTTTCCTTCAGGACTGTTTCCTTCACGACTGTTTCCTTCACGACTGTTTCCTTCACGACTGTTTCCTTCACGACTGTTTCCTTCACGACTGTTTCCTTCACGGCTGTTTCCTTCAGGACTGTTTCCTTCACGACTGTTTCCTTCACGGCTGTTTCCTTCACGACTGTTTCCTTCAGGACTGTTTCCTTCACGATTGTTTCCTTCAGGACTGTTTCCTTCACGACTGTTTCCTTCACGACTGTTTCCTTCAGGACTGTTTCCTTCAGGACTGTTTCCTTCACGACTGTTTCCTTCACGGCTGTTTCCTTCAGGACTGTTTCCTTCACGGCTGTTTCCTTCACGACTGTTTCCTTTACGACTGTTTCCTTCACAACTGTTTCCTTCACGACTGTTTCCTTCACGACTGTTTCCTTCACGACTGTTTCCTTCACGACTGTTTCCTTCACGACTGTGTCCTTAACGACTGTGTCCTTCATGACTGTTTCCTTCACGACTGTTTCCTTCACGACTGTTTCCTTTACGACTGTTTCCTTCACAACTGTTTCCTTCACGACTGTTTCCTTCACGACTGTTTCCTTCACGACTGTTTCCTTCACGACTGTGTCCTTAACGACTGTGTCCTTAATGACTGTGTCCTTCATGACTGTTTCCTTCACGACTGTTTCCTGGGAGCCGTGCTCTTTTCATGAACTCTTTAGATCTCTGTCTTTTCTCTGCAAGCTGCACATAAACGGTCATGTATGCTGAGTGCACTCTCGTCTGCGCTTGCACTCAGCGGCTGAGTGGGGTTGCGCTGAGCGGGCTTCACATGGAGCACAACATGAACTGAGTATGAAAGGATTTATGATCATTTCAGTATTATGTAGAATTGATTACGTGTATTGAATCCTTTTTGTTAGTTGGAAAACAGACAGGTTGATGTAAGGAGAAAAAGAAAACATAGTTGGCCTAAAAATACCTTTATTTGATTGTGTTGAAAAAAAAATCAGTCTTGTTTTTCTTTTGTTTTTTTTGTTTCAAATCAATTGAAAATGCAAGAGTGTACCTATGGGATTCTATGTGTTAAGGAAAATTTAACACATAGAAACACATAAAATTTCAAGGAAAATTAAAAATAAAAAAAAAAAAAAAAAAAAGAAAAAAAAAATCAGAAAAAATTGTGACCTTAAAACTGTGATTTGAACCGAATGGTGGCTTAACCCTGTGGTTACATCTCTAATTACAGGGTAAACTAAAGAAAGCCATCATATTTCATAGCTCACATTTTAGATCATTTAACTGTCTGACAGTACTGTGTCTAGAAAACGCTTCAACAGTTTACTTCTCCACAAAGACCTGCGTCTCTGCTCTTACTCCTGTGGAGGAGAAGAAGTGTAATCATGTCACAAAGAATAAACATTTGCCAAGTCCCCTCTATTCCCAAACTGGGGTGGCAGCGCTGTGGGGAATCGAGGTGGCAAAGGCTCAGAGCAAAGTGGAACAGAACTCACCTCAGCAGATGTCTTTTATCCCAACAGAACATCATCAAGGCCTCCAGGTCATCAACAAGAGATCTCGAACCATTTCTCCGACACAAAGGCCACAGGAATCAGTTGCCTTTCAGTGGGAGAGGGCCTGTTGGGTAAAAAAAAGATGTTCAAAACAACTTCTATGAAGTCGAGCTTTTGAAGCAAGGCTCAGAATGTTTCTGCAGAGGTTCCAGACTGAAGTCAGATCCACAACTCACAGAGGACCAGAGTGAAGCAGCGTCAGACCACAGCGCCACAGCTTTCATACAGAAGCTTAAATTCATATAAAATTGAAGGAAGTGGATTGATGAAAAACACTGTAAAAGAGTGAAACTTTGGATCGAAGTTCTGTAACGTGTTTGATTAGAAAAAGAATAGCTTTTCCCAAATTTATATTTTGAGTTGAGTTTGATGAAAAATCAATCATTTTAATGTAACAAATGACAGAACTTTAGTTAATTGATCCAAAGTTTCACTTTTTCCAGTGGACAGTATTTGCAGCAATAGGCGTCAAGGAGTCAAGAGAATGTTAAAGGCGTTCAGCCACACAGACACCTTAGTCTAAAGATGAGGCTGCACCTGTGTGTGTGTGTGGGGGGGGGGGGGGGGGGGACCTCCAACAAAGACGACTCAGCTGATGATAAATGACTGGAACAAACTTCTCCATTTGGTCTTAACGAACCCTGAAAACCGTTGATTCATAAGAAGAATGTTTCTGATCGGGCGTTTTACTGACCCACTTCACCATCAGCATCGAACATTCTGATTGATCTGAGCACATGAGTGCATTAAACAGGGACAGACTGCAGGAATGACTCGTCTGTGCAGCCATCGTGGTCCACACAGCCAGCATAGGATTCTGCTGGAATCAGTCAGAACGGTTCCATTCCTGTACCAGAGTAAACCTTTGCTCGTGCGTTTCTGTCAAACCCTGGCCCCCCACCATGTATTTATAGAGCTTTTATTAAAATAGAATTATACAGTATAGAATTATAATAACTCTTATATTAATTACATATCATTTTGTATATCAGAGCGCCGGAAGCTAAAGCTGGACCGGCGTTTACTGGTGACGTAATCGGACAAAAGTCAGGTCCAACACTATTTTTGTCATGACTCTGTTTGGAGGGCTAAATGTAGAATTCACATTGGGGTGTCTTTGAACAATGTCAGAAAAGCAGGGAATAACTGGCTTTGGTGCATGTGCGTCTCTGTCATCGTGACACACGTGACCAGGTAAACTCAGTGAGGACTGTCAATGCTGCTACAGGTGAGATAGAACCTCCAACAAAGGATGAAAAACCAGTAAACCCTGTTGTCATGGCAGTGATGACCAAAGCAACACAGACGACTGCTGTACTGCATCTCAAACAAATCCCAGAGAACCACAGGTGAGTGGGCGGGAACCTCCAAGGAGAAGAGGACACCGACTGAAACTGACAGACTGCATGGTTATAGTAGATGTTTGCAGGAACAGTTAAAGAAGCTCAGCGGTTCCTCAGAGCAGCATTTTAGAAACAAGACCCAGAAAACACCAACAGGAAGTGACTTCACCACACTTCTATTCTCACGCTGAAATACAATTAAAGTTTACTGACTTTTTTTTTATCTGTTGAGGCTGAAGAAAGACTCTAAGAGACTGTGAGGGGTGTCAATAAGTTGATGTGCGTGACCCTTTACTGCCGCACTCGCAAGTGTGCGAATCTGAACTGTGCTGCACCGTTGCTTTGGTTTGAAGGATCGTGTCATTCTTTAGTCCCTGCCCGCGCGCAAATGCTTTACGCACATGCACGTGACCCACACGTGACCCACACGTGACCCACACGTGACCCACACGTGCCCGTGAGATACCCGCGTGGCATGTCCACAAACAGTGGGATTTTCAAATGGTCTTTCGGCTGCGCACAAACAGCACGCACCTGCCCTGTGAACAGAACAAATGCGTTTTCTGTGCAGTGCGCGCGCAGTGGCCACATCTCACCTGCAGAATTTAAAAAGCAAAAATCCCATAAGCATCAATAGAGAAATAAACAGCTGTTACTTAGTCATTCTATTTGTTAGATTAATTATTGTTGCTCTGATACTTTTTTAACATTTTTTAGCAAAAGATTGTTTCCATGATATGTCTTTATTGTAAGATATTCCAGTTATAAACCAGCTGATCAGATGCATTCTGGCCCACATGTGGAAAAATTTAAATGTTAGTCGGATTCCTCTGGGCCTACTTTCAGGGATGAGGTCCCTCCCCCTGATTAGTGACAGTGGTTGCCATAGAAATCCTAACGCAAAAAAAAAAAAAAAAAATGCCGGCTTAGACCGATTTAGACCAATCACTGGTTACTAACCTGTGTGACTCCAAATGGGGGTGTCCATGTTGTGGAAAAATGGCGACTGAATTGAATTCAATTTTTTGGAGTCTGAAGTAAACCCTTTCCTATGGGGTGTCACTCAGTCCAGTTCTCTTCTATGGTCAATGGTTTCTCTTTAAAAAGTTGATTTTCTCATCACTTTTCATCATTTTTGTTTACCTCCTGGTGCTGTATTTAACAATTACACTTTCACACAGCAACTCTTGGCTGGTCTCATGTCTTGCCGCCGTATAGGGTTTTCTTTTCCTGCACTGAGTCTCTCTCCGAGGTTTTATGAACCGTTGGCAGCTGTTAGTCATTTTCCCTGATCACCAGGTTATCCGCTCTGTTTTCATCCAAACAGGCCCTGATAAAACACTGAATAGTTAAGAATCTGAAAGACCATGAAACACTTTGTTTCTTAGTGTTTACTTGATTCCAATAAAGACTTTTTGATTAGAATGATGATTTAGCCTAAGTTAGCTGTATTTTGGAAAAGTTCCGCCCCTCCAACTGTCTCCACCAATCATTCTTGGAGGCTTGTCATCAGTCTGACCAATCATAAGTTGTTAACATCCTCACTTCTTTGTTGCCACCTAGCTCATAAAGTCTCTCAGTTCCAACAAAAATAACAGTTAAAGCTCGTGTTTAGCTTCCAGCGGGATCCGGCGTCAAACTGTGAAAAAGTGAAAAATATAATGAAGCTCAGAGACATGAGTTTGTCCAGCACCAGTGACAGTTATTCCTCTCCATCTCCCATAATGCATTGGGTTAAAGAGACAGCACTTCTGCACTATGCTACTAAAATAAAACTATTTGTTTACCTAAAAATGAATAAAACATTTTTTGTTAAAGTTACATTTTGCATTAAGACTAAAAAACTTTAAAATGTTCACTTTTTGTGTTGTTACAATTGAACATGATCATGACTATAATGTTTTTGTGTGTAAAAAGCATGCACATATAATTGTTACAAAATTACAGTTGCTCTGGCACAAACATTTAAAAAGTATTTTTTTAGAAATGACTCTTTGGAAAGAATGTTATTGTTTTTTTCTGTGAGGTCATGTCAAACTGCATATTACTAGTTATTACAGTTTTAAACACCTTTTCTGAGACATTTAACCAATTTGACAAAACATCAAACACAATTTTCAAAATATGATCTAAATATACAAAATTCTTGACTCTTGAGTCCAAATCTCACTTTGAGTTCATAATGAAGACTCTGTTGTCAAAACGTACACACTGTCATGCCGGAGCTCCACTCAGCCCCTCCTCTCTCTGCCTTGTTGAGCTGTCCTGATTGCTCATCTGCCTCACCTGTTCTACCTGCTACTTATACCTTCCCTCTCCAGTCTTCTTCTGTCAGATTCTTCATGACCTCAAAGCCCAACATCTGGATTCCTGGTCTGGATCTGACATTCTGCCCTGACATCCCTGCTCTGCTTCAAGTGCTCCAGCTCTCACCTGGTCTGCTCGTCTGCAGAGCTCCAGCTCTCAGCCCTGATCTCACCTCACCCCTGCATGATAAGGCTCCTATGAAATAAAACTCTTAAACCTCCCCTCTGTTTTTGGCACTTACTCTGGGTCTTCTTACAACACACAAAAATTGTGTTCATTTTTCCTGTAAAGCCAGGTTCACATTTACTGCACTTCACCATCTGTTCTCTGTGGGTCAGACCTGAAGATTTCATCCTGATCACTGGCTACAGGAAAAATGATCTTGTTTTCCTGATCCGGTCCTAACTGAGATATCATCACAAGTCATGTCTAAAGCCTGCAACAGCTTCAGTCGAGTGTATGGTTGTCTCTCCTTCCAATGCAAAGCAGAAAAAAATCTTCACTTGTGTTATGGAGAACAAAGTGGAAGAAAACTGATACAAATTTGGGGTTAGTGTTGAACTGTCTGATGGGTAAACTTTAGTGAAAATTGTTCCAGACAGAAACAAAGTCTTCTCTGTTATTTTCTTGATGAATTTCTGTATGAATGAAACAGATTATAGTAACAACTTGAACCTGCTGAGTTGAGGGTTGACCTTTTGACCTGCTCCCCTCATGGTCATTCCATCAACCAACACATGGTCAATAACAATGACCTGGATCTCATCAGAACCTTGTTTTTCATCTGGGTCAAGGTCTTGGTCCATGTTTAGATCTTTCTCTGTTATTCATCATGGAAAAGTATCTCAGTTGTTGCAGAACTTTCTTGATATTCCCTGCAGTTAATCAACAACAAGTGTCTTCAGTTTAGACCAGGTGTGTGTGTTGATGTGATGGTTGTGCTGGAGCAGAGTTTGAGTTTTGACTCTTTGTGTTCACGTTTTGCCTCTTGTGTGTGTTGTGCAAAGAGTGGATTAGAGTTTTACAAATTGTGTGTTAACTTCAAATTGTGTTTTAGGTTTTGACCAAAGAGTGATGTCTGTGAGAAAAGAGTTAAAGCAGTTGATCAGCTGGTCTGGAGAATGGCACTGTGTGTTTTAGCAACAGGGAAAAACTGTAATAAATGGAAAAACAACTGCTTGAGCAAAATTTCAACTAATTCAGTTGAAAATTATTATTGAAAACTGTCACATTTAGGAAAAGCAGCTGAAACTTCCGGTTTTCTGCCGGAATTGTTACAAAAAAACCACAAGATGTTGGAGGGACTGTACCTCAACAAAGACTACAGAGTTTCTCCTGGTCTACATTTTTGGATGCTGGTGTGTCACACTGTCAAGGAAAAACACTGCTTTAGAGGAATGTTTATGGGGTAAGATAACTGTCAAAAAGAAACGTATTCATAAATAATATTTTGTATTCATAAAAATAAATTTGTATTCATAAATACAAAGTTGTGCATACATTTATATTTTGTGCACAATTTTAAAGAAAAAATATGAATACAACATTTAGTTTTACATTTAACATGTCTCTTTTGAATACGACTTTTCTTCGTTTAGAATACGACTTTCCTTCGTCTTGAATACGAATTTCTCCTCTCTCAAAAATACGTCACGGGGTCACAGGCTTATCCATCGAGTGCCGGAACATCGATTGATCCAGCTTTGCGTGTCTATTCATTTACAATAAAACATGAATTATTTATTTATTTATTTATTTAAAATGACATTGATGCCATAACGGGAACATTATCTTGAAAACCAAAGCAGTTGAAAATTTAATAAAACATAAAATAAAAAATACATCGATCTCCGACGCATTTTGGGGTTGTCAGCTGATTGTGTAAACAATGTAGCAGCGGATAGTTTATACCCAGAAGTGGTGATAAACAGCCCAAAGGGAGTTGCACACATGCCTGTCCAGTCATTAGGTGGAAAAGAAAATATGTCTGTAAAATTTGTTGAAAATAAGAGAATGATGACATTAAAAACAGCTAAGCTAACTCGGAGTCAGCTGACCGTTGGTGCTACATAAACAAACAAAGAAACACATAGGGGAAAAAAAGTCAGTAGGATCAGAAAGCCCAACTTTCTTTCTGCTTCTGATCTTTCTTTCTTACTGAGGTCGGAGTTATCCGACAGTTAGCCTTCTTTAGCTCCGAGTTAGCTTGGTTGATTGTGTCATTCCCTTCCTTTTTCAAGCGGCTATCTCTATCTGGGTCACGCTGCTGCTAGAGCCTGTTTCGGGTAGTGTTGGGTGAAAGCGAGGGTACATCTGGACTGTCTGGAGCCGGAGCGGGTGCGCCTGTCCCGCCTGTCCCGGGAATAAACTGCTCGGCTAAGCGGGGATCCCCATGCTAACATGCCGCGACTGGGCGAGTGGAGAGACAGGGATCCCCCCGCCTCGTCTGCCGTTTTCAGTCAGAGCTCTTTTTTTTGCCACCACTTCCGGGTCCGTTTTGTTGTTAATATGCTCCGCTGTCGTCAAAATAAATAAAATATAAGCAGCAGGACTGGACTGGTAACTTCTATTTCCCCCGCCAGAGCTAGAATATTAAGATCATTTTCATGTCATTGTAGTTTAATGAATGAGTCGCAACGCGCATGCGCATCGATGTTCCGGCACTCGATGGATAAGTCTGTGACCCCGTGACGTATTTTTGAGAGAGGAGAAATTGTTCGTATTCAAACGAAGAAAAGTCGTATTCAAAAGAGACAATGAAATGTAAAACTAAATGTTGTATTCATATTTTTTCTTTAAAATTGTGCACAAAATATAAATGTATGCACAACTTTGTATTTATGAATACAAATTTATTTTTATGAATACAAAATATTATTTATGAATACGTTTCTTTTTGACAGTTATCTTACCCCATAAATGTTTGGCTCTTTCGCTCCATCGTCTCTCCACATGGAAGAATATGAAGAACAGGATTGTAGTCATTGTGATGGTATGGAAACTGTGGTTCTGCTGGAACACTGGATCTGACTGAATGGTCTCAGCAAATGTAGGGGATCGTACCCAAAAACTAAGAATGTATAGAATTTATTTTACACCCATTATGATTCAACTCAGTCACACAAATCACTAAAAATGGTATAACCTATCATGAGAAAGTGTCTGTCCTCTCCCCTCCCTCTGCAGCAATGGTATATTCCAGTCAACAGCAACTCCAGGGACTCACCGGTTAGCTGGCAGAGGCAGTGTTGATAGACTCAACAGGACATTTTTAAATTCTAACTTCAGGTGAGTGGACATCATTGAGGTTTGGATCGGTTCTGCAGCTTTTAGTTCTGGATTGAAACAGGTTTAAACCAGAGAAAACCTGCAGTCAGGGGAGGCAGGTGAAGCACTGCCTCACCTGACATCTTCTCACCTGTCGTCATGAGATGTATATTATGCAATAAAACTTGTCAACTAGCCTGCTCCATAAAAACAATGTATATTTTATTGTTTAAAATTGTTTGTAACATTTGGACAAAACTTCAGTGGTTGTTGATAAAGTTCACCAGTAGTCTGTCATTTCATGTTTTTCTTTGACTGACTGCAAACATGTTGGATGGAATATTAAAAAAAATGTGTCAGGGCTGGACTTTCAATCAGATCAGGGAGTAATCACAAAGGATTAGTTACTGCTGATTAATCACAGATTTAGATTTTGGGCGTTTCTTTGTTGGGTCTGGTGGCTTTTAGATGACGTTTGGGCTGGAAGATATTAAACAATTATTTGAAGAGCTTTTTCATGAAGAGGTCAATTGAAACTCAGCTATCCAAACAGTTGTCATAAGAGGAAAAAGATAGAGACAGAAATCTGTTACCAATCCTCCAAAAGTGATGGAGGACCAACAGGACAAAGAGAATCAAAGAAATGTTACAATAAGATAAGGAGAATAAAGAAAATGAGAGGAAAGAGGGGCAGAAAACGTTATATTTGAAAATATTTCTTTTTCTTATTGATGCTAATGCATGTGGGTAAAATGTTATTTATTCCTTTATCAAGTATTTCTGTTTCTTCTTTAGTCAAACCTGACATATCAGAGAAAAGACAGAAGATCCTCATTTGTTCCTTCTAGGAAGTGAATGATAGATTAGCGTATTCAAGAAATTCAATGTTTTTCCAAGTAAAAATGATGTGTATAATACAAGATATATTTCTTTATCATTTAAAGGAGATTTCAGCTTTTAAAGGCCTATCAAACACTCGGTTTCTGTCTATAAGAACATAGGTTTTAAAAACATGTATGTATATAACCGCTGCAGAGGGCCTCGTCTCATGGCTGCTGTTCATGACCATGGTGGCCGTGCAGATGCCTGCGCCTCCTCCCACTTGCGTACCTGTTCCCATTGTAAGCAGTCTTGTAGACCGGCGTCTGCTGGATCATCTCGTCCGTGTAGATGGGCACGGCTGTCCGGACGCAGTCGTGCGAGCACTGCAGGCTGTCGTTGTAGGCAGTGAAAATGTCCACCTTGCTGGGCACCCGGGCCGGGGTGAAATCGGTCAGGTTCTGGCAGCTCTCCTCTTGCTGGTGGATCTTCCGCTGATGGCTGTTGTGGCGCCCGTTTGCAGACTGCGAACAGCTGCACAAACACGCACCAAAGACATGAAGCAAACAGAAAATCATACCTCGTCTTTTTGCTAAAGCTGCAGAGAATCGGAAGTTCTAAAAATGAAAAAAGAAAGGAATCTTTCCTACCAGTTTTTAAGGACAAGTGTTGTTATCAAGGCTGCAATGACCATGATAAGAGACACAGTGATGGTGATTATCTGATGAACTGCCAAACCTGCAGGAGGAGACAGAACAAATGCACACAGGGAATACAATAAGGACATCAGCTTTGAAAACACCTGATTCAAGACTGTGGAAAATCACAATGATTGTTTCTGTAAAATATAGAAAAAGATTGAACTTCAATCAGAAGGAGTTTCATTCTCGTCTCAAATAACTTTGCAGATGTATTTCAAAGGACTAAAATGTGTTTTAAAAGCAGGACAGGATGAGATTTGGAAGCAGTCGCATCTTCTCTGCAGACGGGACGGAGACATTCCTCGACACTCGTAGATGTGGATGGATTCTTTACTCCTGAGCACATTCAAAAGAAACATTCATTCTGTATTACCTTATTCTATTCATGACTATAGTCTCTCCTGGATTCCTTTAAGGAAATGGGATATAACTTTATTGAACAGCAGCCTCCACACAGAGGTGCGGGACACCTTAGTAACAGTAAAACCAGGACTGCAGCGGTCATGCTGCACACCCAGCGCAAAGACATGAAGGACAACACTTAGCTTGGCTTTTAACCTGGTTTAAGATGGGTTTACAGTATATGTTGAAGTAACATCTGCCCACTCCAGCTCTGACTCCTGTCTGTGTCTCACTGTCTCTGAATCCGTATCTTTCAACCTCCTTTAAGCCAAAGCACACTTTTCTGATGGAAATATCGATGCATTCTGGAAACCAAGACCAGAGAGGAACCTCTGCAGTCTGCATTATCAACAGACACCTGTTCTAATTGAAGTGTCTGGAGGAAGAATCAAAGTCCTTCATGATTCTACCTTCTCAGTGTGGAAATGGTTCCGCTTCAAGTTTAAAACTAGTGATGGTTTTTTAAGAGCAACTACATTCTGGAGTGTTTTACATCCAATTTATGAATTATCATATCAGTCGACTAATCGGAAAAATTACTCAGTGATTAGCGGACCATTGAAATAATCCTTTGTGGCAGCCCTGCACACCTGAGCATCCTTCACAGCACACCAGTGGACTGGTTCGACAGATCCAAACCATCAACATGGGTGGTCTCCTCACAGTCTCAATGAAACTGACATTTCTGAAAATGTCTTCATCACTGGCATTTCCCTCCATCATCTGACCTCCTGCACTCCTGTCCTGACCTCTCTCTCTCCTCCAGAGATACGTTGATTCTCCTCCCTCTCCCCCCGGATTATGTCCTCCACCTTCAGTTCTCATTCTATCTGGAGGCCAGAACCACTGACAACATTTACCACCACACCTTCAGACTCGTTGTCCTCTCTGACCCTCTCTTCACCTTCAGAACTTTCTCATCAAACTCCTCCTTCAGGATCTCTCCTCCTTCCATCCACACCTTTCTTCTGTCCATCATATCTCCTCCTGGTCTCTTTCCTCCTCTCATTCTTCCACCAACAGCTGTCCAGTTCCTACCAAAACCTTAGATCATCAGAACCGGTTGGGCTACAAAGTGACCTGGCATGAAGCTTCTGTTTGTGACTTCTGTGATTAATTTGACTGTGGGTTCACGTCAGTGGTCCTTCCTGACCCAAACCTCTACATTTACCTGGACAACCCACAGCGTGGCTTCATGAATGACAGGTAAAAGCAAAAACTGCATTTGTCATTGGCTCCGCCTTCAAAAGACACAAATCACACATTTGAATGTCTTGTTTGGTTCTCTGAACAATCTCAACATAGAAGTCAACAAGGATACATGCATCTATCAATGACGTGTTTCTTTTTGCAGAAAGAATGAATGCAGACCTGGATGAGAGAGTGATGGAGCTTAGAAAGAGAAGGACATCAGGTGACATGCTGCAGGACAAGAAATAAATGAAAATAAAGGCTGTCATGATGAAAACGGCCATCTGGGCCTCTGTCATCCCACCTTCCCATCACTCAGCTGACTAAATGCTGATCCAAGCCAATTTATCTCTTTGATACACTCAAAAGGAAGTGCTGCTGGAACACTTTGGAAAACAACACCGCCTCTGCTCTGCACCGTCAACCACCTCTGGATAATAAACTTCAGTCGGCTCTGCCATCCGAAAGGCAAGCCGGGTCAGCGTAGAATTAATGATCTTTCCGGCTCGCTGTGGGAAACCTTCACCTCCCAGAGCAATAAAAGACTCCTGCCGTGTCAGAGGGACATGAACTTAACCAGCAAGTCATTAGCATGTCCCACAAATCCTCCCTGTGTCTGAATATATGTGGGACTGCAGGCGTTCCTGTGTGTCTGCAAACGTTTCTGTGTTTGCAAACATTTCTGTGTCTGCAAACGTTTCTGTGTCTGCAAACGTTTGTGTGTCTGCACACACCTCCGCATCTGCTTTTCTATGTGTCTGTTGAGTCAAAGTGAATTTATTTTCCTGCTTTCCAAGTCAGATTGGTAAATATGATGAAAAGTTTTCTTTAGCTTTCATCATGCCAACACTCACTGAGGTCATTTAGAAAGTTTACACAGGAGTAAACAGTCCAAATGTGGCTCACACAGGATCACACGTGCAGAAACATGGTAGTTTCATGGAGGACGTCTGCTCATGTAACAGATGACTGTTTAGAAGCTCCTCTTGAGGTTGGAACCCTGCAACAGAACTTTGACTTTAAAACAAGAATCCTGGAACACGGTAAGACAGGGCAAATCATTTCCTCAATAAAAGGCTGGATAATTATCATATTTTTTGAATGTACGTGTGAGGATAGTCAGTTATGCAGCAGCACCACTCGTCCCATGGAAACAGCTATTTGGAGATAATGGAATGAACACCTACTCAGAGTTCGCTTAAAAGCGGCAGAAAAATGTGAAAGCTCCACATTTGTAACAGAGCCTCTTCACTCCCACAGAGGACATTTGCACATTCACACTCAATATGTGCTGATAAACAGCGTGACCCCCGCCCCAAGACTGCCTTTCCCCTGACAGCACCTGAGCGGGACATCCTGGGAGAACGCTTCCGTCAGAGGTTACCTGCTGATAGCTCGGAATTGCTGATTAATGTTGGTGTCAAAGTGTCAATCTAGGCTGATTTCCACTGAGTAACCAAGCAATCTAAGAGAGTTATTGCAGAAGAGGCAGGGGTGGGGGCGGGGGGCGGGGGGCAGATCAAGCAAAGTGGCTGTGGATGCTTTTTCACTCTGTTAAAGGCATCGCTGTGTGGCAAACGCTGAAGTGAGCGGAGAGGAGCCTGTTAGGGGTTATTACCTCCATGATAGCAGCTCTAAAGGCAAACGCTCACCTGCAGCTGCTGGAGCCCCCACCTCACAGCACACAAATGAAAAGGGGGGGTTGTTAAAGCAGACTGAAAAGATCTTCACTGAGACCACAGAGCCGCTCTTCAGCACGGCTGCTTGGAAGCGGAACGCTGTGGGCGTGTCCCGCTCAGCCGGATCGTCCCCGTCTCCTCCCCCCTCCCTCTGGCAGACGGGCCAGAAGAAGCAGCAGAAGGCCCAGAAGAAGGAGGACCTGCTGATCTCCTGCTGGTTGAGCAGAGCCTTCGACTGCGCCAACCTGTCATTGTGTTAACCGCTTTATTCACAGTCAGTACACACGGCCCGGCGAGTGCCCTGCATCGCCATGGCAACTGTTGCAGAGGGTAGTTTCTGCCCCCCCCTGCATTTCCTAGTAAAGAGTCGTTCAGTCAAACGTGACTTCTGGCATTCCTTCACATGTGATGCTTCAATGCTAACCTGACCAACACGGTCTGGTACTAGTTGGAACACAGCCCCCCCCCCCCCCCCCCCCCCACCCAAACAGTCCCTACATGATCAGCTGTGATCTGCTGAATGGAGAGGTAATGATTTCATATCTATAGTGAAGCTGACGCCTACATCTGTGGGGGGAAGGGGGGGTATCCATCAGCATCTGGACCTCCCACCCACCTCCACCACCTGTGAGGGCATGAGAGGAGCCAAGCCCCCTCCCCCCAAGAAAACCCCAGGATGTTCAGAGTCCAGCTGGTACCACCCCCCCTCCCCCGTCTGAGAGCAGGAACTGCAGGAGGCCCGACTGATACTGTAGCTCCGCCTCTGGCAGCATTCTTAACACCTACAGTAGCCTGCGTACAAATAGACGGATCCAACAGAATTGTTAGAACAGAACCACTACAACAGGACGACTAGAACAGGACCACCCCTCTTCCTGCTCTCCCCGCAGACAGCAGGGGCTTAAGCTGACAATGTGCTGCTCTCATCCAAGCTGTCATCAGTTCTAAGTCCTTCATGCGGAGATCTCCATTGTCAGAGAACAGGAGGAGCAGGGAACTCGTCCAATGTTCTGGAGCTCCAGCTGGGACCAAGTTCACGCCTTACTAATGCAAACTGAGAGCTGAATGGACTGAATGGGTTTGTTGTATAGAAACACTTACGTGCTATTTTATCAGGTCCACCTCACTTAACCGGGTTGGACCCAGTTTCACCTTCAGAACCACCTTAATCCTTGATGTCATCGATTCAACAAGGTTCTGGAAACATTCCTTAGAGAGTTTGGTCCATATCAACATGACAGCATCACAGTTGCTGCAGATTTGTCAGCTGAACATCCATGATGATGATCTCCCGTTCACCACATCTCAAGGGTTCTGTTGGGTTCTTGTGACTGTGGAGGTGATTAGAGTCCAAAGAACTCATGGTTCTAGAAACCAGTCTGAGATGATTCCAGTTTATGACATGGAGTCTTATTCTGGTGGAAGTAGCATCAGAAGATGGAACACTGTGGTCAGAAGGGATGGACATGGTCAGCATCAATGTTCTGGTAGAACGTGGAACCATGATCAGTTGGTACTGAGGGGTCCAAAATGTGTCAAGGAAATATCCCCAACACCACGAGACCACCACCAGCCTTTAGTATGAATAGAAGACAGGATGATCCATGTTTTCATGTTGATGTTAAATTCTGAGCATAAACCATCTGAATGTTTCAGCAGAAATAGAGACTCATCAGACCAACAAGGTTTTCCATCTTCTATTGTCCAGTTTCTGTGATTCTGTGTGAACTTTAGCCTCAGTTTCCTGTTCTGATCTGACAGCAGTGATACCTGCTGTGTTCTTCTGCTGCTGGAGTCCATCTGCATCAAGGTTGGACGTGTTGTCCAATCAGAGATGTTCTCCTACAGACCGCGGTTGTAACCAGTGGCTCTTTAAGTTCCTGTTGTCTTTCTATCAGCTGGAACCAGTCTGGAAATTCTCCTCTGACAACAAAACATTTCCACCCACAGAACTGCTGCTCTCTGGAGATTTTCTCTTTTCCTGACCATTCTCTGTAAACACTAGAGATTTATTGTGGGTGAGAATCCCAGAAGATCAGACCATCTGACACCAACAACCATGCCACGTTCAGAGTCATCTAAGTCACCTTTCTTCTCCATTCTGATGCTCTTTTCCATTACTACTGATGCACTGTTAATACCGATCTGACAGCCAGACCCAGCTTCTGAGGTTTCAGCTGACATGTATTGTCTAATCATGCAACAGTATTTATGAAACTGATCAAGATTTCATACCTTTATAACCAACAACAAAGTCAGTGATTACACCCCCCCCCCACACACACCACACACACACACACACACCCCTAACACCGCCCACCCCCTTTAGCACTGGTGGCTCAGGTTTATTCATGTAAAAATGCTCCACCTGCTCTGGCTCTTACCTGAGGGGTCCCCATGTCTTGGTGGCGTGGCAGTCTCTGAGTGGCTGTGGGGGGACTTGGTGGTGCTCCTGGACTCCGGTGTGGTCACCACCGTGAACGTCCTTTGTGAGAGCCTCGGGGTGGTGCCAACGGTAGTTGCTGTGGTGACAGAAGAGCCTCTGGTGGACAAAGTTACATTGGAACCCCCTTTGCCATCGTCGTCAACGCTGTCGGTCCCTGTTGGCCCCCAGTCAATAAATCCTGCCACCGTGGTAGTCCGGCCTTCCTGAGAACGGTCGTAGTTGTCCCACTTGAGCTGCCTCCGAGCTCTGATGAACAACCTCTTCTGAGGTGAAGCTGCAGGAACCGCCGCCCTTCCAGTCAGAGGATCAGCCGTCTCCAACTGGGAGTCTTCCAAACGGCACTCTTTACACACCGTCTGTCCTTTATGCGCCACCTTACGAAACTTCTGACCTTTGACCTTTTGTCCCGCCCCCACTCTGTTGTCCTGGGGTGGAGGAACAGGGTGGAGGAGCCGCCGGGTCAAAGGGCTCACTGTTCTCCAGTGAAGCTTGTTAGGTATATCCCAGAGGGGCTGCAAGCGAGGCCGAGAGCGAGGCGTTGTCTTGGATATCAGCTTGGCACCCTGACTGAGGGGGGTGCATGCAGAGAAGTCCAGGGTGAGGTGAGTCATCGCCAGCAGGATCCACACCCGGCGCCCCACACAGCCGCCTGGCCTCAGGGCGGTCTGACTGCAGGGAGACAAGAGACAACATGCATTTAACATCAATGCAGAAGAAAGAAGCCAGACAGGTTCTGGTTCTTCTGAAATATCAACAGAAACTCAGTTAATCTACAATTTTCACTTTTGCATAAATCATCCTGCCTTCAGCAGAAAGGTCAGCCTTAAAACACTTCCACACTGGCAAGAGCTTTTCCTTTATTGCAGATTTATATCACTCCGAGACAATTAAAATAACACACTCCAGCATTTTATCATTACGATTTGTAAGAAATGTGGTTTTTTAAAAGAGACTGTGGTAGTCAGGAAGCTGCAGACGATCAGGAAGCTGCAGACAGTCGGGAAGCTGCAGACGATCAGGAAGCTGCAGACGATCAGGAAGCTGCAGACAGTCAGGAAGCTACAGATGATCAGGAAGCTGCAGACAGTCAGGAAGCTGCAGACGATCAGGAAGCTGCAGACAGTCAGGAAGCTGCAGACGATCAGGAAGCTACAGACGATCAGGAAGCTGCAGACAGTCAGGAAGCTGCAGACGTTCAGGAAGCTGCAGACAGTCAGGAAGCTGCAGACGTTCGGGAAGCTGCAGACAGTCAGGAAGCTGCAGACGATCAGGAAGCTGCAGACAGTCAGGAAGCTACAGACAGTCAGGAAGCTGCAGACGATCAGGAAGCTGCAGACAGTCAGGAAGCTGCAGACGATCAGGAAGCTGCAGACAGTCAGGAAGCTGCAGACGATCAGGAAGCTACAGACGATCAGGAAGCTGCAGACAGTCAGGAAGCTGCAGACGTTCAGGAAGCTGCAGACAGTCAGGAAGCTGCAGACGTTCGGGAAGCTGCAGACAGTCAGGAAGCTGCAGACAGTCAGGAAGCTACAGACGTTCAGGAAGCTGCAGACGATCAGGAAGCTGCAGACAGTCAGGAAGCTGCAGACGATCAGGAAGCTGCAGACAGTCAGGAAGCTGCAGACAGTCAGGAAGCAGCAGACGTTCAGGAAGCTGCAGACAGTCAGGAAGCTGCAGACATTCAGGAAGTTGCAGACAGTCAGGAAGCTACAGACGTTCAGGAAGCTGCAGACAGTCAGGAAGCTGCAGACAGTCAGGAAGCTGCAGACAGTCAGGAAGCTGCCGACGTTCGGGAAGCTGCAGACGTTCAGGAAGCTATAGACAGTCAGGAAGCTACAGACGTTCAGGAAGCTGCAGACAGTCAGGAAGCTGCAGACAGTCAGGAAGCTGCCGACGTTCGGGAAGCTGCCGACGTTCGGGAAGCTGCCGACGTTCAGGAAGCTACAGACGTTCGGGAAGCTGCCGACATTCGGGAAGCTGCAGACGTTCAGGAAGCTGCAGACAGTCAGGAAGCTACAGACGTTCGGGAAGCTGCAGACAGTCAGGAAGCTGCAGACAGTCAGGAAGCTGCAGACAGTCAGGAAGCTGCAGACGTTCGGGAAGCTGCAGACTTTCAGGAAGTTGCAGACTTTCAGGAAGTTGCAGACGTCAGGGAAGCTGGAATTGCATTAATTGACAGCAAGATGAGGAAGTGGCTCTGTTGTCAGGCGGATAAACCGGAATCAGACAGTTTCTTTGAACAACCTTCATTTCCCCGCACCCCCCTCCGGATCCGACTGCAAATTGATTCCTAAAGGAAAAAGCTCATTATGGACTATCTGTGATCTGTACTGTCCTTGGCCAGTCTTCAGCCTCTGAGAAGGTCTATTTCTGGATGTGCCACAGAGGTGACAATGGAGAGAACAGAGTGAATGTCTCCTTAAACATCATAATGAAACAATCAAGTTTCTGCAGCTTCAGCTGCGTTTAATGAGCAAAAGAGCCAAAGAAAGTTCAGACTGACGGTTGTTCTGGAAAACATTTGGACAGAAAGGGATTCTTTATGAAGGAGTTGATCCTCTTAAAAACACAGAGCATCAAACCTAATGACCAGGCATGCCGACACACTGACAGATTAATGGGAGGCATGGTAAGGTCAGTGCGATCCTAGAGCTGTAAATATGGCTGATCATTTTTCTTGAGGGGTTGTGTTCACATGACACAGCTGAACCCCATCAGTCTTTGGTTTTTATCCAGAGCCCAAATAATGAAAAAAACTGCTTGGTTTGATTGAACAATGAGAAAATGACTAAGTGAGGTTTACAATTCTGAGTCCAAAGATGTTAAAAACAACCACTAGCTCACTGCGACAGCTCAACGTCTGAAATGGGGTCAATGTGTCAGCGTGCTACCACTAAGACAGATGTGTGGGAAAAAGCATCTTTCCTCGACTCCACCCATTTTTCTTCCTGTTGGAGCTCAAAGTTTAAATGATTTTTGAGAAGAACCTCTAGCAAGGGGATCCCCAACTAATTTGGTGAGAGGTCCAGTAACGCTGTCAGCTTGGTAGACCGGGGTCCGAACATGCAAGAACAGTCAGACAATAATTCACTTTTCTGTTCTTTTATTTAATTGAAATGTGTAGTTAAATTGATAAACACAGTTTTTTAGCTTATCGTCTGAGCAAGTATTTCTCTCATTCATTTTTGCACACAAATACTTAAATGTACAGAACAGTTAAAAAGAAGATTACACATAAACCTACTTTTAGTGCAATGTGTGTGTTCTTTCACAAATGTTAACATTCTGCTGTATTTCACTTACAGTGCAACAGGTAACATGACTGCACCTCAAAAAGCATTCATAATTAATCCCTTTTCTGGTGTAAATGTTAACTTTCTGCTTTATAATCCTTAACAGAAGGTTAAAGCAAGTTTATTTGTACAGCACATTTCATGTACGGAGACAATTCAAAGTGCTTTACATAAAACATTAAAAGAAACAATCAAAAGAAATAATGAAAGGATGATCATTAAAATAGAATTAAAAGAAAGTAAAAAGATTTTAATTTAAAACAAGCATAGATAACCAGTTCATATAAAACTTTTGAATACTATCAAATGCAGCTGAGAACAGGTGAGTCTTTCACCTGGATTTAAATCCACTGAGTGTTTCAGATGATCTAAGGTTTTCTGGAAGTCTGTTCCAGATCTGTGGAGCATAGAAGCTGAATGCAGCTTCTCTATGTTTAGTTCTGACTCTAGGAACTGATAAAAGATCCAGATGAGCGGAGAGTTCTGGCTGGTACATACTGGGTCAAGAGGTCAGTCATGTATTTTGGTGCTAAACCATTCAAAGCTTTGTAAACCAGTAACAGAATTTTAAAGTCTATCCTCTGACAGACAGGTAACCAGTGGAAAGACCTCAGAACTGGACTGATGTGGTCTACTTTCTTGGTCCTGGTGAGAACCCGAGCAGCAGAGTTCTGAATCAGCTGCAGTTTCCTGTAGAAACACTGTTACAGTCATCAAGTCCACTGAAGATGAAAGCATGCTCTAGTTTCTCCAGGTCCTGCTTAGACATCAGATCTTTAATCCTTGAGATATTTTTGAGATGATAATAGGCTGATTTTGTGACTGTCTTGATGTGTTTATCAGAATGTAGGTCTGAGTCCATCACTACACCCACGTTTCTGGTCTGGTTGGTAGTTTTTAGATGAATAGATTGAAGCTTGTAGTGACGTCCAACCTTTTTTCTTTAGCCCCAAAGACAATTTTGTCCCCGAAGAATCTGGCAAAGTCATTACAGGCTTCAGTGGAGTAAAGTTCTGGTCCCACAGACACAGGGGGTTTGTCAAAAGCTGTCGGCTATGGCGAATAAGGCCTGAGCATCATGGGAGTTTTTTGATAATAAACTCAGAAAAATAGGACTTCCTTCCATTGCTCAGTTGTAAATTATAAAAGTGAAGTTTCTCTTTATAGATGTCATAATCGACCTGTAGTTTAGATTTTCTTCATCTGCGATCAGATTTCCAACAATCTCTTTTTCCATTCTTTACAAGAATAGAATTTCTCCATGGAGATTTTTCTACCAGAGATCACCTTCACCTTACTAGGAGCAGTACTATACACCAGTGGTCCCCAACCACCGGGCCGTGGACCGGTACCGGTCCGTGGACTCATTGCCACCGGGCCGCGTTTTTTTTTTTTTTTATGAGACGGAAATATTTTATTTTGAAAATCGACCGGATTCTCTAGATTAGCTTGAGCGTCAGTTGTGATATCCACACAGAAAGGAGAAATATTTAATTAAACCTAGAAAGAGAGACGGAAAGCTGAGCGCGCGCATGAGCACTGCGCGTGTGTTGGGGGGGGGGGGGGGGGGGGGGGGCTTGCGCGTGCAGAAGCGGAGGAAGGAGAGAAAGAGAAACAACATAAACAAAACTTCAAGAAGATGAGATCATTAGAAAAGAAAAAAAAACTGGAACCATTTGACTTTTGATAGAATGAAGGAAGAGAATCTGCAGGAAATGATTCTATATTCTATATATCTATGGCTCCACAACCAACCTGTGCAGAATCTTCTCTAAAACAGAACAGATCATAAGGAAACCAGATTACATCCTCAAAGCTGAGAAACTTTTGTCTTTCTTAACGTTATTGTGAGTAAAAGACTTTATTTGTTGGTTTTGCACACTTTTGTATTTTGGATTGTGGTTGCAGAGTTTAGTGTTTTTCACCTCAAATATGTTTAAAAGGAAAAAAAATCTTAAAATATAAAGACTTAAAAACAGAATAATTAATAACTATTCCTTTTTCATTTATTTTGTATATTTTATCTGGAAGAAATAAATAACAGCATAAATATAATATAGACTTTACAGTATTTTCAGTTATAAACCGTTTTGTGATCTCCTCCCTCAAAACATTTGTGTGTACTGGAGTTGTGCTCTCACAGAAAACACAGCAGTGATCAGACAGACCTACATCACATACAGTAACCTTAGAGATGTTCAGACCTTTGGAGATCAATACATTAAGATATTCCCTCTGTTGTGAGTGGGCTCTGTTACATGTTGAGTCAACCCAAAATGGTCCAGAGTGTTTTTCAGGTCCTTGGTTCCTTTGTTCTGAGGATTTCCATAATAGATGTTTGAATCTCCAGAAATAAGAATACAGTGAGAATCAACATAAAATTACAGACAGCAGTTCACTAAACTCACGGTCAACTTCTGCACAGTATCCAGGAGATATTTATAAATCTGGTTTTGAATGAGGTCTTCAGCTGTAGGGCTGCGTATTCCAAACATGGAAAGATTCCAAAAGAGAACTTCTTACACTGAAACATGTCATTGAACTAAACTGCAACCCCACCCCCCACTTTTTCTTTCCTCACTATCAGCATAGTTGGGAGGGATAACTTGAGAGGATGGATTGGCCAGAGGGGTGGATCAAAGCCCACTCCCGACTCGCTCCATCATCTGTTCGGGGAATTTCAGGTGTGGGGAAGAGGGCGAAGAGGGGGAGGGAGAACCGTCAGGGGTTTGTGGGTTTGATGGTGTTTGGGAGGGTCTAGGTCAGTGGTTCTTAACCTTGTTGGAGGTACCGAACCCCACCAGTTTCATATGCGCATTCACCGAACCCCTCTTTGGTGAAATTTTTTTTTTTTTTTTTTTTTTTAAATCTAGAAACAAGTTTTTTACTGGTACTTTTTATTATTGTTACGACGAAAACTAATGAAACATCACAGTCCAGGAGAGCCAAGCTGGGTGCTTGCACTCCCCGCTCTTGGGCCGGGGAGTCGCTCTGGGCTTCCAGCCCTGCGCAGTAATTGTCTGTCTCCCAGCGTATGGAGCGAGTGTAACGGGCGTCTCCCACGTTCCTCTGGTCCTTGAACGCCTCGCCCGTTTCTCAGCGTTGTGTTCGAATAAAGGAGGATGACGCGTCTTCAGGTTTTCTCTGGTTTAATTTCTGACATGAAAAGACAAAACAACTCCTTGACTGCAGGTCTCCAGAACATTAATACCTTCCTTAACGAGAGATGGCGTGAACTCATGTACACAACACCGCCGCAGAACAAACAATCAAAAACACTCTCATAGGATCAATATTCTGTCCGATGATCGGATCTGTGAAAACATCACGAGCTCATGAGTTCCTGATTGGCAAATGTGATGCAGCACTTGTCAAACTGTGATATGCAGACACACATGGAAGAGCTGCGCGGCGCCGCGAGCGTTTTCGCCTAGTCAGCGACTTTATATGAGCCCGCCCACAATTGTAGGAACATAAAAGAGACTGGCTGGGATTTCATACTACTGACGTGAGTAGAGATGATTGACATGTCCACAAACAAATGACATTTGACACCGACATGCTGCACCGTTTGCAGCAGCTTCTTTCGGTTCTGGCAGAACCGCATAAATCATAACGGTTCCTACTTGGAACCGAACTTCGGTGCCGAACCCCTGAGATCAACCCATCGAACCCCTGGGGTTCCATCGAACCTAAGAACCAGTGAGCTAGGTAGATTTCCCATTTTTGATGTTTTCCTCCAGTGGGGGCAGCTCCATTCCTCGTGTGGATCCTGTCTGTGTCTGGTCTTGACACTGAGATAAGTCTTTGTTTATCTCAGTCTTGGCATGACGCAGGAAGTAAAAAAAGATTGGAGGAGAAAAGTTTAAGCCTGACTTGTTTGAACTGAATCCATTTTCTTTAAAAAGATGTCTGCGTTCTCAGAAAATGTGAATGTTGTTGATGAAATGAATTTCGGTGTCACCAAATACCACAGAAAGCCACATGTAAGCATCTGGCGGAATCTTTCTTCTCCTGGAATTGTTGGGATGGGACCTCTGATGAAGACCGCTGCATTCAGGGAGCTCCCAGTTCTTATCGGTCCAGTGAAGTCTAGCTTTAGAACTTCAGATTTTTGCTTGGACACATCATTTGACCCTGTGGTTAGTACAATGTTTTGTACTGTTGGATACTTTGCCACAGTTTTCAGTATTTTCTCCTGCATGTCACTGACCATGTCATTTGGAGAGCATAGGACTTTAGTGTTCCTGCTGCAGAACATCTTTTACAGTGGAAGCACTCCCAATCAGAGTCTCCGGCCGAGCCTTCAGCTTTCTTCCTGGCCGTTTACCTTCTGATGGGGTACAGGTTCATCATGCTGCTTTCTCGTGAATGATCGTTGCAAATAACACAACATAATACTGAACATTATAACTTTGATAAGTGCAAAAAACTTCATGAACATAAAGGTAAACTTCACAACAGTCATGTCTCAGAGTGAGAAATGTGCATGAGCTCTGGCAGCTAAGCTCTTAGATCTGGGAAAGAAAGGAGTCCATTCTGAGACAAATCTTTGTTTTTTTGAGACATACGTACACGTGCTCATAGGTGAGCTGGGAGCGGTGCTTGCTCTTAATGATGTTAACAGAAAAGGCTGATTCACAACTGTAGGTAGAACCAAACATTCTAAATGTGTACCATGACTCTTTGATGAGAGAAAGAAAACATCACCTTTCGCATTCGTAAGGCCGTTGTTGTACTGTTAGCGTCTTTGTGTTGTACGCTCGTACTGTCCTTTCAGTTCATGTATTTTCTGTGCCCATGTCGCTCATACTGACGGGTAATTTGTGTCCAAAGTTTTGTGTTTTTTCACAAAGCGCCGCTTGATATCAGCGCTTTTAACAAGTGCAACAGACTTGATGCATATAAACACACTGGTCTTGTAGAACTGACTGCTGGGAAAATGAAAGCGTAAGCTTCGGTCCTCTCATCTCTGAAGATTATTATTAAACCTTTATTTAACCAGGTAAGTTATTAAGAACAAGTTCTTAGTTACAATAACGACCTGGACAATACCATTTTCAGAGTCCACATTCCTCATTTTAGACAGCACCATTGTTCACACATCTTCTCAATACCTTAACGTCCCAACATGTAAACATTAGCACGCCGCTCTTTGCTGGTTGAAGGACCCGGTTCAAATGTAGCTGTCCTCATGCGCGCCTGTTCAAAAATTCCCTGTGGGAAAGATGAATGTAATATACTTTTATTCAGATTGCTTGGTGGTCTGGATAAAAGTGTCTCGAGGTCCGGACCGCGGTCCACCAGTTGGGGACCTCTGCTCTAGCAGACGGTTGGAGAACCCCAGAGAACCTCTACATGAGGATTTCAAAAAAGCTCTTAGCTTTAGTTGGAGTGAGATCCTGGAGGTCCTGAGTCTGTTTACACACCTACATTTATGTGTAGGTTAACTTTGAGAGCGGGATCATTTCCTTCAGTGAACAAACATACAAAGGAGCTTGAGACTTCCTGTGACTTCACCATTTTCCTGCAGTCTACTCTGCCCTCTAAAGTGGCATTGGTGTTTCTAGTAGGGGACAAAGTGTAGACCACACTTTACTATTGTCCTTCTCCTCTGTGTCAACAAACTGGGGTCCCCATGGTTACGTAATGCACCCCTGGCTCTTCTATCTCCTGAGTTTTGTTTATAGGAGTGAAAACATAAAACTTAGGAAGAAACCTGGAGATGCACCAAGAAACATCAGTGTTTCTGGAGAAATGAATCTGTTCTCTCAGTACTGGAATCCTCAGGCTCAGACAAACATCAGATTATTCTGTTAGATCAGGGGTGGGCAAACTACGGCCCGGGGGCCACATGCGGCCCCTTAAGATATTTGATCTGGCCCACCAAATTAAAATACATTGAATCAAAAATCCTAATTATTGTTTTATTTTCTGTATTTCTGGTTTCTTCTCATGAATGGTGTTGTTTCTCTGACGTTCGTGTGTTTTTTTCTGAGTCAGAAGGTGATTTTTCGGATTTCTTTGAGTTTGCATTTTCCTCTGAAGAACATCAACCCATTGGATCACCAAAAAGAGAACAACAATCAAAATTTAGAAATTAAAATTCCCAAATTTTCTGTTTTAAAATGAATATATATGAATTTTAATCCAAATTAAAGCATGTTTTTATCTAAATTCCATATTATGTTTTTAGTTTATGAGGTTGATTACCAAATCTCTCCTTCCATCTGCTCCTTGTCCGGCCCTTATGCCAAATTTTAGAACCCTTTGTGGCCCACGAGTCAAAAAGTTTGCCCATCCCTGATTTAGATGGACACTTTCATATCAACATCAGCTCCTTGACGTGGCGGGTCAGGACACGCATCACACAGCACATGGCCTCGCCACAAGCTGGACTTTCTCAGGGTTCGTCCATCCTTTAGGAGGAACGGTGGGCGTTGACATGGCAGGTGATGATGTCAGCTGCAAGTGAACAGATGGCAGAAGAAGCTCAGCATTCACTGTGAGAACAACCCAGACTGCTGTGTGGAGGGACTGTGTGCTGCTGGAGCATTTTATGAGCACATGCTTCATCACTCTGTCACTGCCAACTCTAAAGCCAAAGTAAGCTCTGACAATATGGAGGGAAATCCACTTCATAAGACCCCGCAGAACCACACAGAACTTCTCTCTGCTCCACACTGACTGCACAACCCGTTCAGATGCATTCCATTGCGTCATTCTTACAAACCTTTAGCTCTATGTGAGGTCAGAATGAATACTGAACTCTGATTGGCTGCTGGGCGTCCATCCAAAAATGATAAAAGAAGCTCGGCTCACACAGCCTGAATGTTCTGTTAGCAACTTTACCAGTTTGGTAACAGAACATCAGAATCTTTTTTTATTCACTGTTTGTCTTTCTGTCTTGTTTTCTTTATTGTAAACAATTATTACCAATTAGAGAACTTCGTTTGTTGATCCACAGTTAAAGTCCCCCTCCAATCAAAATCATGCTTTTAACATGTATTTGTGGCATTTTTCTTCTGAAAGAGAACAAATATAAGAAATCCTTTCATGTTTGCATTTCAGAGTATTTCTCCTTTCAAGTCGCTGTCACTCAAACACTGGCTGAAAAACTCTGGATTCCTGAAACTTTCATACTGACAGTATCTAGCTAACCCGGATGCAGCTGTAGAGGCCGGAGAAGAGAATGTAATACTGTAAAGGATTGTAATTCAGTGAAAGGACATACTGATGTTAGCTTTCATTATTTTGTGATTGAAAATCATGTCTGCTCCCCGTCATGCGGTGAAGCTGCGGGTTGTATTGTCCGTTCCACCCGCAGAGGAACACCGAGCTGCAGCGGGCGGCCGCAAGCAGCAGCGAGGCCGCCGCCGCGGGCCGCAGCGGCTCCGCTCAGGATCCACCGGAACCGTTCTCCTGAACATAACTCTTCATCTGCATCTAAAAACATCACCACCGTCTTTATAAACTGACAATTGATTAGACCCTCTCTGTATTTTCATGAATTCAACAATCATCATGTGCTAGCATGAAATCAGTTCTGAACTCCAGCTAGTGCTGCTGCTGCTGCAGTGCAGCATGAATGGAAATGTTTGAGTTTAGTTTTATGTTTTCATTGGCTTTTCAAAGTGTGCGTCTCACTAGCATGTCTGGAGGGATAAGGGGCGGTGTTACGCAGCTAAGCACCATAAGCCACGCCCACACAGAGGAATTTTTGAAACGACAGCTTGAGATCAACAGGAAAAATGTATTTTTAAGACATTTAGGATGTGGAATTTTTGTTTAAAACTTCACAGTCCTAATAAAACCCCACTGGGAACATTTAAAAAATTGTTGTAGGGGGACTTTAAGGATTGGAAGGAGCGGTGATACTTCCCTAGGTGATTATTGGCAAAAGTCTCCCAGTACATCCCAAGACTGTACCAGAACAGATTTTCACTTCTTTGAAGAGTTTGATTTGAATCTACCTGGATTTTAATGTCTTTAATAGTAATAAAATGGCCAAATTAATTGTATATCATCATTGCAGCACTAAGCACAGCGACTGTATCTCATTTACAAGTTGCTTTTACCCAGAAGTTTGTGCTGCTTTTCTTTTGATGAATTATGAAATATTTGTTGTTTGAGGAAACGGTCAATATTGCACCACAATCCTCGTCTTTATATGATACTGGCAGCAGTGTCGCACAGAAAGAGGGTTTAGTACCCATTCCAAGTGGAAACTTAGTAGTATATGTCTCATAACAACCAGAACCAGGAGGCTTACAAAACATTTGATAGATTTTGTTGTTGTTTTGGTCGAGAGCTGCTCAAAAAGGCTCAGTGTGCTCTGCTGCCAACTAGTGGACAGAGGTGGGAGTGGAAAACAAAAGCAAGACGGTGAAGGATGCTCATAATTAATTAGATAAATATCGTCATAACAACATTTTAAATCAATACTAATATTGCCAAACAAAGTATCGGGATAGGGAGAGACAGAGACAGCGTATTACTGTAACTATGGAATCAACTTCACATTCTCATATTCCAACTCTTTATTGTGACACATGCAGTAAGAAAATACTTCATCATTATATAATGACACATTCTATAATGTGGTTGAGCTGTCATTTAACTTGAATAGAAACGTGAAACACAAAATGAACTTTGCTCCTCTCTTTTAACAATAACACAAGTATTTCTGTTTTGATTTAAACAGACTTTAGAATAAAATGATTTTCCAGGGAAAAGTTATAACCTAAAAAAAACAGCATAATTAGATTAATCTTCAGAGTTCCATGTTCTCCTCTTTATCTATTTCAAGAGCATCAATAGTTGTGATAGAGGAAGACAAAGACTTTGAGGAGCGGATCTGGTTTCTTTTGTTATCTGCTCTGTTTTAGAGCTTCTCTCAGGTGTTTAAGTTTCTTGTGGAGGAGGTTCTACATGGAATTATTTCCCTGCAGACTCTAATTTTTTTCATTTGTATTATGAATATCTAGTCCAGGGGTCTGCAAGGTTTAAGGCTAAAAGATCCAGATGATCCAGTTTCTTATGGACTAAAATCCAACGAGAACCACAGAGTCTCCACCTCAAAGATAGAAAAATGTACTTTATTTATGTTTTTGTGGCCATTTATTAATAAATATAGCTATAAATAATCTCTCAAATTGAATTTTTCTGTATAAAATTAACTTATTTTACTTTTGAAAGTAGCTCATACAAGTTCCTTCCAAAAATAAAATCCTCTTGTGTGATCAGATCCTCCAGCTGCAGCAGATTTACTACTTTATGTGCAGCATAACAAGACCGCTCTGCACTAGCACGCCCCCCCCCGCTGCGTGCGCATATACCCTGCCATGTGCGCGCCACCAATAGGGCTCAAAGCATCAACACCTCGCCACGTCCGCGCACGGCGCATCTCCATCCTTCCGTATCCACGCCCGCGGGGCGGGGAAAGAGAAAAAAGTTAAAAAAAGACAAGAGAGTGATGATGAAAAAGAGCACGCTTCCCAGTAAGAAGTCAGAAGGAAAAAGGACACGAAGCTTCATCGTCATCATGACTGTCATGGTAGATTGGTGAAAGTTGCGGTGAAAATAAAAATTTGCAAGGTGTGCAACAAGTCGCGGGGTTTCCTTGACTTTGTGTTAATAGTTGCGATCGCAACATCGCAAAATCCTGGAGGGTCTGCTTATGCGCACGTGCAGGCTCTCCTTCTCTCTTGTATCCCCCCGCTCCGCTCCCAGCATGCACCGCGGCAATAGACAGGCTGTCTCTTCTTTTCTTTTTCATGGAGGTCCTCCTCTAAATCAAGTGTTTACAACTCCTGATTTTTAAAGGATCCAGATTTTTATGGAAGAAAAAACCACCAAGAATCATCCTTAAAACTTAAAAGTCTGCTAAAAGATGCGGCGGTTTTGAATTACCAAACTTCAACAATTACCTTATTACTAACAGATTACAGTACATCTTTAAATGGTTAAAAAATAATCCAGAAAAGTAATTTACGCAAGGACTTGGAACAGGAGTTATGTAGAAAGATCAACCTGTCAGAACTTCTATTTATCACCCAAACAATAAAAAAACACGATTCTTTCCAAAGTACTACAGTTTTCCCAAATGCTAAAACATATTTTCTGAAACATTTAATCAGTTTAACCAAACATCAAACACAATTGTTAATTTTCAAAACATAAGTTAAATGTACTAAATTCTTCAGTCAAAAGCTCACTTTCAGGTCAGAATGAAGACGCTGTTGTCCAAACTTACACACTACACATCAAAACACCAAGCATGATTTTCAAAATATGAGCTAAATTTACAAAATTCTTGACTTTTCAGTAGGGATGTAACGGATCGCAAAACTCAAGGTTCGGATCATGTCACGGTTTTAGGGTCACGGTTCGGATCATTTTTTTAGATCAGTACAAAGTAAAAGCCTGTCCCCCTTCCTCAAACAAACATTCATTAGGGTGAAGGGGAGGGTGGTGGTATTGCAGTGTGCTGTGGGAGGTGACCACTTACCAGTGAGCCCCCTCCTATGACCACTGCATGGATTTGCCCTCCTCTTAATTTTATTTGCACTTTAGACATGTAGGGCCGTTGGTGAGAGGGTGACGGGTCACCTCTGTGAGCGATCAGGAGATGTCCTGTCAAGGCTCTACTCACCAATTTTAACTGCACCTTTAGTTACACACACCTTAACACTTCTAACATTCAAACATACAAACACGCATGCATCACACAAGGAAGGTGGGCCTTCGACCTTCTGTCCTACCCATCGCTGGCGTGGGGGGATGAAACCCTCGGCCTGGTGTGGTGCCGGTCTCCTGGACCCGGCGGCCTCCTCTTCCCTGAGATTTAAGATCTAGAGCAGGGGATCAAACCACATCTGAGCCTGGGGGTGTCCAGGTCTCAGTGGTACGGGTTCCGGTGCTTACTCTCAAGAACTGGCCCTCTCCAAAAACTCCATCAGTGGGTGAGTCTGGTTGGGCCTTGTTTACATCACTCCCCCGGGACCCCCTTTTCTCTTGGGTGCCCCTCTCCTGGTCGGGGGTGGGCTCCCCTGCCCTGTTCCTCCCTGAACCTCCCGCAGTGAGGGCGGGCAGTTGTCTGGAGCATAGAAGTGGGTGTCAGCTCACCTGAGGACTAACAGAATGTGTGACAGAATGAAAGACTTTATTTGTATCGGTTTGTATGATTGTGTGTGAGTTGCAGTTGTATTGTGTAAACTTTGACTAGTTCAAATGCAAAGACTATTTTGACCAACAGGTGTGTGTGTAACTACTGAGTGTGTGTGCCCATTCTAGTTTACTATTCATACCTGGTTGTTTTATGATGTTGCTTTCCTTTGTTGCCATCTTCTTTTTTCTCTAAACCCCCCCCCTCCCCCCCAAACTCTCTTCTTCTGTTGTGACAGTAAAACTTGCCCCACACGAGAGGCTCTCAGCCCACATCTGTTTGCTCAGCAGACAGGATTATTTTAAATCAGCCTCACATATTTAAAATGAAACTGAAAGGTAAAATCCCATTGACTGTCATGAATCTGCTGTTCACGTTTGATCCAACCCGCAGAGGAGCACTGAGCTGCAGCAGCGTCACCGGCGTCATCCAGCGGGGGGTTTAACCGGACACTGTAACCGTTCTCCTGAACGTAACCCTTCGTCTGTGTCTAAAAACCCCCCCACTGGCTGCACATACTTAGAGAATTTCTTGTTCAAGTGAATTCAACCATCAGCATGTGCAAGCATACAGTAAAATCAGTCATGAGCCCCAGCTAGTGCTGCTGCTGCAATGGTCCAAATGGTAACGTTTCATTTTTATATTTTTTCAATGTGTTTATTGAAGTGTGTGTCTCGCTAGCATGTCTAGGAGGGATAAGGTGGGGGGGGCACGCAGCTCAGCACCATAAGCCACGCCCATACAGAGGAGTTTTTGGAGCTGGGGGTGTCATGTGTGCTTCTTTAGCTCACCTTTACAGAGAGCAGGTGGGTAAAAAAATGATCCAGATTCCAGCTCAGACTAGCAAAGCAAAGATGTTCATGGATCTATTAGTCTGCAGGTGGATGCATCAGAATGGGGTGGAGCCAGGGACCTGTGACCCTGCCCATCTTATTTCCTCCATCACTGATGCCATCATTTTGAAACAGCGTTTTTTCGTCTGCTCCTGACTCACAGTGATTTGAATAGAGAAATCCTCAGAAATACAGTTTAGGTAGAAGACGTCATCTGTGCAGCTCCATCAGCAGGTATTGTGCCTCGTCATGGTCTCGCCGTGGCAACCTGACCTACTTCCTGTCTGTCTCCACCATCCCTGGAGCAGAGCAGATCTTAATTAGAACTTGAAGGGACATAGGAAAGGAGCGGTCTGGGCAGATGGGTTCCCCAACAGCAGGGAGGTAAAATACACCCCCCCACCCCGTCTGGCATCAGTACTAGCTCTACCAGCAGCCCCACCACTCAGCACCCTCATTTTGAAGCCAAACAAAAGCCAGAGCTTTGTTCGAGGGAGTTGAGAAGGTTGATGGCAGCTGCAGGTCTTGGGTTTGCTCCTGCGGGTTTTTCTCTTCCTGTCAGTCCGGTAAAAAACTCTCAGCTGTTTATTCTGATTAGCAGAAGCGGCGGATGCGGGCTGAACTCCGATCGCGTCTCTCCCACTCGCTTCTAAAAACAGCAGCTGAGCAGCAAACAGGATTCACCAGGGAGAAGCTGCAGCAGCTACAGGTCGCAGAGTTTCAGGCGGCGGTGGGCGTTTTTCTCTGTGGCTCCACTGTGGGACAGCAAAAGGTTAAAATGAGACTTAGCGAGGGCACGCCGCAGCTTTCACAGCTGATTTCGGGACCTGTTGCAGGCGACGTTCACAGGAGTTCTGATGATGGGCTTCTCTTTCAGCTGAAAGATTAGTATGAGGATGTTTCTGCTCATTGGTGAGTCACCAGGTTTCCAATAGCATAGCAATAGCGTCCCCATAAATCTGACTATAAACACTGTCCACAACATCAGTCTGATGCAGTTCTCCAACATCTGCTGCCAGGTTGAAAGTCACAGCATGAAAAAAGACCCTCAGAAGCAAACAGGACTTCTTTATTATGATGACTTTAACTTACTGAGTTTACTTTCTTTAAAACGAAGGAGTGGAAATGTTTAAGTTGTTGTGAATTGCAGACACCATAGTTTCTAAATTCAGACTCGACGAGTTCTGAATCTTCCAGTTTCTGGTTAAAATGGGTTTTAACAACCATTAAAAAATGTTGTTTTTGTCTTAAATAAATCTAAAAGAAATCAAATCTTTAGTTTGTTTAAATGAATGCAAGCTTGTTTACCAGCAGCTAAAAGCTTCTATTGATCAGATTTCTTAAATTAAATTTAGATGATGACCAGCAGCAAAGCCTGACAGTAGAACTCTTTCATCCCGTTGGATCAGAACGGATTCATAAGTCTGTATTTCAGAGGAGAACGTCTTTTGCTGCTTCACTTTCACTCATTTGTGAAAATGAAAATAGAACTAAACTTTATGAATAACATAAAAAATCTCTGAATTGTGAAACAGAAATCTTGACCCAATTCGTTGGAAAAATGTACCAAACCACATTCATAACTCACAGTTTTTTCCTTGTTTTGTTTTTGGATCTTTAGCTTTTTATTTTGTCTCTACATGTTACATTTTTGTTATAAACATAAATACTGTAGCGGTGGTAGTATCGGTTCACTCGAAGCCATAGGGGTCAATATCAGTGTATTTATATTTGGCCCGCGAGGCAATTTCAAACTACAGTTTTTCCCAAATGCTAAAACATATTTTCTGAAACATTTAAGCAATTTCACCAAACATCAAACACAATTTTTAAAATATAATCTAAATATACAAAATTCTTGACTCTTCAGTCAAAATCTCACTTTGAGTTCCTAATGAAGACTCTGTCGTCAAAACTAACAAACCTGCAGGAATCACAACACACTACACAACAAAACACTGGACACTGTTAAGTGCTCTTCTTTCCAGAAAAGAGGCTTGGAGCTGCAGCGGGTGCTCCTCATCAACTAGAATGTGTGTTGGTGGGGGGCGCTCTGGTCTGCCGTGGCCTGTTTGCTCCGATGGACAGTTTGGAGAGGAGATCTTTGACTTGTTTTGGTCGTCTGTAACCTCCTGAAACCTTCATGGACAGAAGAAGTGTGTGAATTCAAAAACAGACCAACGTTCCATTCTCAAAGAGGACTTTCTATGAGTATGGAACTGAAATGCACTCTGGGAAAGGCCGAGTCAATGGCGGCATTTCCACGCCGCGGAGAGACACTTCCTAAAATAGAGAAGGACGTTCGCCTGACCCTGAGAGAGTGGCTGAGAAGATAAAGGAAAGAGAACAGCCAGCACTGCTGCCTTAGCCCTCTGGGGGGCTCCATGAAGGACACTCCTTACAGAGGACAGGAGCAGGAGGAGGAGGGGGAGGAGGAGGAGGAGCGGCGCTCCACACAGTCACCAGTGTGTCTGCAACCATCCGTCAAAGACAGATGCAGGAAACATTTCTGAAAGATTAAAAATGTGTAAAAGTGAAACTCTGGAGGGTTTCTCGGCCCAAACGTTCCAACAGTTGTGTTTGTCCAAAAACTACAGGAGCATAAATGACTGAAAAGACGTGTGAGCCTGAAGGAGAGCGCTTCTGCCGTGTCTAACATCACACTCTACAGACATGCAGAAAAACCACCACATTTCCATCTGATATGATGGAAACTCCTCAGTAACTGAATGTCTCCAGTCCTCTCTGCAGACGCTGGGTGTGCACATACATGTCAATGTGCATGAATGACTGTATTAGGAGAAGGATTCTGTGCAGGTTCAACTGCAGACCAGCAGCATCAGAGATCTTTCTAACAGGAGATATTTGAATCTAAACGGTTTAAGTGAGAACCTCTGCTGGTTCTTTCTCCTTTGCCTTCTCATTCTCAGGATGAACTCCTGTTTCCTCAAACTGCTGGGCTGCTGCAGCTAAAGGAAGATCAAACCCCTCCGTCTTTTCTGCAGCGCACAAAGAAAAGCAGCAAAGAGCTCTCATTAATTCCAGTTTGTAGCTTTGAAAGAGGCCGACCCAGAAGAATCCCAGATTTCACCGGCGGCTCTGCTTGAAAGCTGCCACTGCTTCAAGCAGCAGAAGCTCCAAACAAACTTAGCGTTGGGATCAAACCCGGGAGCTTCAGGAGGAGTCATGATCTGGATCCTTCATAAACGTCTCACCGTTCGCCGCTCGGATCGCCTCCTCGTTATCAGAAGAACTGTTTAGCTTCTGTTCAAACGTGGATCCAGAAATCGTGATTGCATTTAAAAGATGAAGTGGAGCCTTTCCACCTGAGCGTGAATCATTCCTCTGTTATTGTATTTTATGAAGTTTGGCTGCAAGTCATTAATCACTGAAAGCAGTGGGGCGGATCGGCGCCACAGGCAGGTGGAACCCAGGAGGTTCCAGAGAAGAAACCCAGACTGAAAGCAAATCAATACTTCTGGGAAGAAATGGAGCACTTTAATGGACTCAAAAAGGTTTTATTTTAGAATCCACAGTTTGGCAGAACCACCGAGTCGCTCCTGAAAAATGTGACGGATCAATAAACTCAATGCACGAGTATTGATGGAGGCGGAGAAAAAGGTCAGCAGGGAAACAGAAGGGGTTCTCATCAGCTGTAATGAACCGCACAACTCCTGCAGGTTCTCCTCCAGGAGGTGAGGCCCCCACCTGAGGGAAACCCTGAGCCCTGTCCCGCAGGAGTTCCGGATGAGGAGGCCCAGAGCAGACCCGGAAGAGAAACGCAGCCTCCACCAAGAACCAAAGAACAAGATGTGGATCCGAAAGGTGAATCCATGTTTACCTTTTGGCTCCTCCCCCACCTTCTTGTCCACCTCTTTGTAGAGGCAGAGAACCGTTCTAACGTCAAAGACAGATTTATTCTGTGCTCTCCAGTTCACACAGAAAGAGAAATTGACGGTGGAATCTGTTTATTTTGCTGCATTTTTCTGAATTCTTTAATAATAAAGTATTTACATGTATTTCTTATCATCCATTTATGTCATGAATGACTGACAGCGGCCTCTCTTCACTTCATGTTATGACAGAAAAAGCAAGGAGCAACAAAGACGGTGAAACTGCATCCAACCAAACATTAGTCCAAAGCTGGTTCCAGTCAGACTCTGAACCGGGCTGCAGCAGAACTCACCTGCAGCGCTGAGGCTAACCAGAAACCAGCAGGGATCCGTTTCAAGAAGCAGGTTTTGTTGAAACTCTGAGTTTTAAACTCCAAATTCAGTAAAACTCTGAGTTTTTGGTTTTAGAAAGAGAGATAACTCAAACCTGTGAAAGTGGGCGAAACCAAGCCCGTTTCAAGAAGCGGGTTAAGCTGAACTCAGAATCAATCACTGTGACAACTGAGTCTGTGAACAAACCTGGTCTGGAGCAGGTTTTCTTCAGGAAACTTAGAGTTCTCTGCGGTCTCCGCCCCTTTTTAAAGTGAAAGATGTTCAAATCTGAGTTCTTCATTAATATTTAGAGAACATTCACATTAGAGACGTCACGTTTCCACCAGCAGAAACCAAAATGACATGTTCATTCATAGAGGATCATGTAGAGAGGAGGCTGGATTAATCCAGAGAAAATGTTATTTATGTGGGGAGAGGATTTGAGGACACGAGTCGATTGATGCAGTTTCTACGATTCATTTTTATTTTAGCGACATTATAAATAGTGAGTTATTCCAGGGATTTACTATTAATAATAAGGAGTTTTATTTTCATCATTTGAAACCTTTAACAATATAAATCATTACATTTCAAACACCAGGAAGGCGTTTCAACTCATCTACCGGCTGTAAATGTAACAAATGTTAGCTTGGTTGTTAGTAACGCGGCTTCTTCCTGTGGAGACCCGAGTTTGAATCCTGGTTACAGAAAGTTTTTTTATGCTTAAAAAAAAATGTTTCAGTGAATATTTTTAAGTCTTGAGAATTAATTTTAAATAAATGCTTATTTGAACATACTCCAGACAGCTACAGTGTTTCGTTTTAGCGTGCAGTGATATCCGTGTGTGTATGTGGTGGTGGGGGTGGTGGGGGTGGAAAACAGTCATTCATGAGATTACAGAGATTACTGGTTAAATTATTAACAGATCAAGAACCATTCCTTACTGAACAAGTGACTAAATAACCTTCCTGATATTATTATTTATTCGTTATTTGAAATGATTCAAATGTAGACGTATGCATTAACTCTGCAGATGTTTTCTCTCTGTTTTCTCTACAGCTGTGTTGATCTTCTTGATGAAAATGTTCTTGTAGTCGGCATATTCTTGTAGGAACTTTTCAGTTTCTGTTAGTGGGAGTATGAAGTCCTGAAGGTGTTTGTTCCCGTTACCATGGTGAATCATACTGTCTTTGCTCCATTGATCAGGGCTTTTAATGGTTGCGACGCTCGCACCTGATTCTGGTTCCAACAACTTCAAGTTGGTTGAATCAAACATTTTCAGATGTTCTGAAACCAGAAACTCTAAGTTTGAGAATTTTGAGTCCACAGACTCTGAGTTCAGGTTTCAATTCTAAATTTGTTGAAACGGGCCCTGATGGTTGCATCCACACAGAAACAGCAGCACAACAATGAATCCACATCTTTCCAACAGAGCAAAGAACCCATAAACCCAAAAGAGAAGCAGCTGTTTTTAGCAACAAACCTGACTCCAGGTGAAGGCGGAGCCTGCTTTAAGTGGAGCACAGAGGAGGTGCAGGTGCTGGAAGCAGCAGCAGGACAAACACAAAGTCACACAAGTTCTCCACTCGTTCAGCCACAGCGTTCAGGGACCTCCTCATCACCATGGACTTCATCATTCTTCTTCATGTCTTCCATGTTCTCACTCCTCAAGGTAAAGCAGGCAGGTCAGCCCCCCTGAAGAAAAACTATCAGCCAGAGCCCAGCAGCATACTGTTACAGCACGCCACCACGCCGTCCATCAAACCCCGAGGACTACAGGAAGAACTCTGAGTTTGTGATTTTATCTTAAGTTGCATTGAGATGATCCTGCTTGGAACAGAGCAGCTTTTATTTTGAAAATAAGTTAAAAAAAAATAAATAAAAAAAAAAACACATTTTAAAAGATGCTAAGTTCTTTTTATAATTTTGTAAATATTGGTGCTAAAAAATAGACATAATTCATGTTTACTATAAAAACAGAAGGTCATGAATGCAAGTCCAAATGTCTTAAAGGCTAAAGTAAGACTACACAGCTCCTTCCAGGCTTTGATCAGCAGGAAACAAACCCAAATGACTCTTTTACTGTGAAAGATTGCTGACCCCTGTCCTAAACTGAGATTGTTGTAAGAACAAAATGTCCAAACCAATGTATTAAATCAGCCGACTGACCATCATTGAAATAATGTTCGGTGATTTCATCAAAGGGCTTAAAATAACATTTGAGTAAAAAATAAATGAATGAATGTGAGTATGTTCTTTGATGTAGTAGGTTTTCCGGGGTTCACTCAGTCAGGTGGGATTTCACCTGCAGTCAGCAGGTGAGATAAACCTGCTTCTTCAGCCCGTAAACCATTAGCCACCAACCCAGAAAACAGAGACAGGAGAGAAAACCCGTCAAAAATGTCAAAGGAAGAGAAATCTTTTCCAAGGAATTTGAACATAAATGAGAAGACTGAATCTGGCCTTACATTCTAAATGAAAAGGAAAAATTTGCACCTTCACAGCCTCTCCGGAACATTATCTCATTTTAGTTCAACAAATATTGCCTGAAGGCAGAACGTGACGCGGGTCATGTGGAGGCGTGCTCTCCTCCAAGAGCATAATCCTCAGAAGCAGACTGAGCAAAGAGGCAACGGCAGGAAAGGTCAGGAATGTTAGGATGGAGATATTGGGACCGGTCATCATCTCTGTAAATACACAACCCTGTGATGTGACCTTTTACTTTCAGCTTTAAAGATGAGCTGCTTCCCATGGAGTTCTTTAGTCAAATGTGGCTGTTCCGGATGTTCTCCATCTCTGTTTTTGTTCCCTTCACCGGACGCCCTCCAAACGGCTCTGAGCTCTGAGGCTGCACCACAGCAACTGCTGCTGAAATTACGGAGGTCAGGACACAATTTATGGAGGAAAACAAAGAAAATGGTTGAGTGGAGTGTATATATCTGTGTGGTTAGAGGGGGTCCAAGATGCAGCCAAGTCTGTTGCATCATCCCATTAATTACTCCCGCTGCACAATGTCCTCCGGTACAGTGTGCATGACCCACATGTTCAGAGCGATACCCGGGTCTGGAAAGAATTAGAGTGAAAAATGGAAAAGAGGACAGAGCTCTGCTCACATGGGTCCCTGGATATCCCAGTTTCCACTCGGCCTTATGCCGCATACATCACTCTCCTCCAGAGGATACAATAAACGTAAGCATTATTCCTGCAGCCTTTGTGTGGACAGTCTGCTGCCAGCGTGGATGTCCTGGATGTGAAGGAGCGACTTCTACGGACCGTTCCAGGAGGATCCAGTGATCATCTATGGCACTGCAGCAGATAAAACTGAACTGGAATCACTTTTTTTTTTTTTTCTTTTTTTTAAACTTGTCCTGTCCAACAGCTGGGCAAGCAGATACGGGCTGAGAGCCTCTTGCGTTGGACAGATTTTAATGTCCCAACAGGGGTTTATACTTAATAAACCCCTGTTGTATTTCATGCTAAACTTTATTTTAATTATGTTGTATCTTTTTCTTTTTTTTTTTTTTGTTGGACCGGACGGAAACAGGGGGGGGGGGGGGGGGGAGATAAAAGAGTGGGGTTAAGAGAACAAAGAAGGTAACACAGAGTAGCAACATCCTATAACCAGGTCTAAATAACAATCTGGAATGGGCGGGGCCTGTCTACACACACACTCAGTTACACACATACCTTTTGGCTAGAATGATCTCTACCTTTAAAGTTGTCAAAAATGTACACAATACCACTGCAGCTCACACACAATCATAGAAGCTGACACAAATAAAGCCTTTCATTCCATCACACATTCTGTTAGTGCGAGGTGAGCTGACACCTGTGCTCAGGTGAGTGTTTATGTTTTGCTGATGTGAATGTTGATGGAATGTATAGAAGGAGAGAGAGGCCGGCCACCCCCACGCCCAGGCCCCCCACCGGGGCGGCAGCAGCAGCACGGGCCCCCCAACACCCGCCAAGGAGCCATGGAGAGAACCAGTCAGCCGCAGAATCCCGCCAGACACCCAGACCAGGGCACGCGGGACCGCCGCAGAGGCCCCCACGCCCGAGAGCCGGAAGGCACAGGAGCACAGAGAGCGCGGACCCCCGCCCAGCCAGAGCAGCAATCCCCCCACCACGCCCAGAGGGCCAACACAAGGCCCCACACCCGGAGAGCCCCCCCAACCCCAGAGGAGCAGCACACCACCACCCAGCAGTGCCGAGCATCCCCCCGCCCCACCCAGGCACGAGCCAGAGCTCCCCCAGGATGACCCGCTTCTATGCTCCAGACGTCCGCCCGCCGCCCGCCGCGGGAGGTCCAGAGGCGAGCCAGGAAGGGCCGCCCACCCCCGCCAGCAGAGAGACACCAAGAGAACGAGGGTCCCAGAGGAATGATGTTAACAAGGCCCGACCAGGCACACCCACTGATGGAATCCCGAGAGGCCCATTTCTCGAGAGCCGGACCGGAACCCGAACCACCGAGACCTGGACACCCCATGGCTCCGATGTAGTTTGATCCCCTGTTAGATCTTGGGGATCCCTCTCCCAGCGTGGCGAGGAGGTCACAGAGCCCAGGAGACCGGCACCCAAGAGACAAGACCACCAGGCCGAGGGTTTCCATCCCCCCTCGCCAGGGATGGGTAGGGACAGAGGGTCGAAGGTCCCACCTTCCTTGTGTGATGCATGCGTGTTTGTTTGTTAGAGTGTATATTTTGAGGTGTTAGAGGTGTGTGTACTAAAGGGTGCAGTTAAAATTGGTGAGTAGGGCCTTGACAGGACATCTCCTGATCGCTCACAGTGATGCCCCGTCACCCTCTCACCAACGGCCCTACATGTCTATGGTGCTGTTAAAATTGGCGGAAAGGGCACTTAGAGGACATCTACTGCTTGCTGGCAGTGATGTCCAAGCACCCCCCCACCAAGGTCCTACGTGTCTAAGGTGCAAATAAGACTAAGGGGAGGGGCAAACTCATGCAGCGGCCACTGGAGGGAGGGCCACTTGCAGGTAGTCCACCCCCAGCAGCACGCCGCAATACAACCACCCTCCCCTTCACCCTAATATATGTTTGTATGAGGAAGAGGGTAGGTTGGGGGCAGTTGCTGACCGACCCCCGATGGTGGACCGCTGTCCCCCCCGCCCCCCCAGTGCTGGGACCAAGTTCACCCCAGCCCATGGGCCCCACCCCCCGAGAGCCAACCCCCCAGGCCCCGCACCCCACACCCCCGCAAGGAGGGAGGAGCCAGAAGGAGCCAGACCCGGGGACAGATCCCAGCTCCCGCCCCCAAGCACCTCTCCTGTGGGTGTACTGGGCAGGCACCAACAGAACTGGAATCACTAAACTGCAAGAAGTTTCTCCTCCAAGAGGGTGACAGCTGCTCCCTGAAATGAGTCCCAATCATAGATTGATTAACCCCTTCCCCTCGCATTCCAAACAGGAAGTACCTGCTGGTCCCAGAAAGCATAACTCCTATAGACTTGTATTGAGAGGTAAACAGCTGGTACTCAGTCATTCTGCTTGTCAGAAGAAACCCTTTTCACATGACGTCACACAAAACTCTCTGTATTCTTCATTTCATTTCATGAGATTTCTTGTTTTCATGAATTCAACAATCAGCATGAAATCAGTTCTGAACCCCAGATAGAGCTGCTGCTGCTGCAATGCAGCAGGAATGGAAATGTTTTAGTTTATTTTATTTCTTCATGGGTTTTCAAAGTGTGCGTCTCACTAGTATGTCTGGAGGGATAAGGGGCGGGGTTACGCAGCTAAGCACCATAAGCCACGCCCACACAGAGGGATTTGTTTTTGGAAACAAAGGCTTCAGATCAACAGGAAAAATGACTTTTTAAGACGTTTAGGATGTGGAATATTTGTTAAAAACATCACAGTCCCAATTAAAACACCACTGGGAACGTTTGAAGAAAATTAAAAAAATTGTTGAACAAATCTTGAAATGTACTCTAAAGTTTTTCCATGCTAAACGTTCTGCATCACTGTATTACAGTAAGCATTACATTTTGGTGCAAATCTGGTAGAAAAAGTCGTTTTTTTTTCAGAGCTGCATATCAGCGCGAGGCTGCTTTGCTCCGCTTCTGAATCCGCTGGAGTTTCGTTAATTGCATCAACTGTTGAAGAGTCAACATAACCAAAAGAAGTAAACACTGGAGCTTAAGCTCCGCTGCCAAAAGCGAATTCATTTTTAGAAGTTGTGTCAGTGATTTCAGTCTTAGTTTTTGAACGTAAAAAAAGATTTTGCTCGTTTTACTTTGAAAACAGGAAGCGTCAGCGACTCAGAGATTGATTTACTTCTGGTGATGTTAGCGCTGCACGTTTGGCTTTGTTTTAGCTCATAAAATTAAAGTCCAACATTGTTCTGTAATTCAGAGCAATAAATACATAGTTCACGAACAATATATAACGTCACTCTACTATAGTTTTTAAATTGTGAATCACAAATATTTGTTCAGATTTTAAGGGCAGATCACGAGTATCCGAGTGTTTGGGACTCGTTATAGTCCTACTGTGTGATAATAAAGGTAAACAAGGTTAAAAGAATTTGAAACCCTTAAAAAAATATTCCTATTAAAAGCATTCTTTTTCTTACAATTGCCCCTTAAAATACCCCAAAAAACAACCAATACCTCTTCTTATAACAACCACATTTCGCCTTGGGCGGAGTTAAACACGAGCGGCCAACATGCAGCAATGTGCATGTCGGCTGCACTTCATGACTGAGGCCAACATGAATTTCCATCAGTTTTGTGTTCGATCACACAGAACCCATTAGAATAATATCTGCTCAGATGAAAAGGTCCATATTTTCAATAAAACCTCCAATATTGATGGATTATTCAAAGTTTTATTTAGATTTGTGAATGATCTAGAAGAGGAAAGCAGGACATTCATAAAATAAATATTGTACATTTTCTGTTTTTAATTGGTAAGGTTACCTTTTGTTATTTAGGTAAAATAATAACCAAAAAAATATAACCATCTGGTGTCTCTTTTTAACATCTTCTTGCTTATCCTTTTTTTTTTGATACATTTCCTGTATTGCAAGTTAGTCAAGTCATAACCTAGCCAATAAGATCCCTCCAGAAGAGCATGTGGTGCCCGCTGGCCCCACCTCAAACATTCAAAGTGTTTGATTGACAGATTCTCAGAAAAAATCCCTGCTTGCTAATGTTGTCTGGATGTATCTGTGCCGTGGAAAAATGGCCTGAATTGATTTCATTTCATTGGAAGTCCCAGGCTTGTTTTGTCCATCTTGTCAGGCTGTTGTGCTTTTGTCATGTTCTGTTTTCCATGTCAGTCTCACTACATTCAGCTTAATCATCCAGAACTCTCTTCAATTAGTTTATCAAGCTCAGTGTATTTAAAGTGTCGGGTTTTCAGTTCATCCTTATCACCTCATCTGTCACTCGTTTGTTGGTCCCATGGTTTGTGGTTCAGTTAATTCAATTTTTTAGGTTTCTGCCACCAGGCCTGGTCTCCTGTTCCTGACTCACCTCCACTCATGTCAATGGTCTAAACCCAAAACAAACTTTCAGGGTTTAGTGATGTCATTCAAGTCCAAGATGGCGCCGACCACAAAGTTGAAAAATCTGCCTTTACATTGATGGAAGTCAAAGTGATCACATGACCCGGACATCACCTGTGACACAACAACCTGTTTTCATAGAGATTTGATCAACGTTCTGTTGCCTGAAGTCCCACTCTGATCTGTTTTCAATCCGTTTGTCTTTTCATCATGGTAATTCTGTTTCTAGACTAAATAAAAAGAATCTGTTCAAAAAAAGTCAATCACAAGAGTAATTCAGCTCTTATCTGTTCACTCAGCTGTTGGAGAGAACGAGTTAAAAATAAATGATTGATTCAAAATGAAGACTTTTTCAAAACCTGTGTCGTTTTCAGGGACATAGTTTCTGCAGAGCGCCAGGAGTTCAGTAGATATTCACCTCACGTTATGGGTGAGACTGTTAACAAAGTCAGCCTGCCCCCACTTCTTGTTACCCATCAGTTTACCCCCTCTCCCTCTAGCTTACAGCCCCTCACATCCAAACTGTAGCGGTGAAGCATAAATCGTTTCTATCCAGCTGCACGGTTCTGTTCCAGATCCCAGCTCAGAGGAGGATAATAAAGACACTCGTGGTTTTATTTGTCTGCAGGTGGATCATCAGAATGGGGCGGAGTCTGTGGCCCCGCCCAACATGTGTTCAACATCACAAAAAAAAACCATTTTTTTGTCTGCTCCTGACTCACAATTTTCTCCACAGACGTCCTCCATCAGGAAAAAATGTGACGTACACTTCCAGCACTTTCCTACTTCCATGGAGTGCTCTACAGTCACACGCTGACATCAGCTGTGACCACCAGGAGCTCGTGGGCTTCAATGTGGTGCTCAAGGACACTTCGACCGGCTGAGCGGGAATCGCACCAGCGTCCAGAGGTGAACCGCTCTACAGAACGGTGTTAAAAACAGCAAGAACACAGTTTTCATGAGAGCGGCTCTTTAACTGTAAAACTGTGTGGATTTATTAGACTGCAACAAGCGGCTCCTGCTGTAAACGCCGCCATAAAAGCATGAGGACGGAGATGTGCCAAAGCCTCCATCAGGAAGGGCAAACGACGGCCGGGAAACCCTTCCAAGGAACTCTACGACACTCCACGTGGGACCTGTCAGACCCGCTGATCGGTGGCAGGATTTATCCCCCTTTAGCGGCGCGTTCAGCAGTGGCTGCTGATGCAGACGGGTCTGAGCGGCCGAGGTGAGCGGGAAACCGGCCGCCATGAGGGAACGCCGTCCCATCCCTTTCAGGTAAAAGCATAGCAGTGGAGATGATGCTCGCGGTTTGAGCATTTCATTTAAGCAGTGTGGCTGATCATGTTTGATCGCCCCCCCCCGCATCACTGCTGAGGATCTCTCGCATCATGTAGGACAGGGGTCTCAAACTCAATTCAGCCGGGGGCCGCTGGAGGCAGAGTCTGGGTGAGGCCGGGCCGCATCAGGATTTCCACAAGAAAATCGCTGATAAATCTGATATATCTTTATTTTTAACACAAAATAATGAATGAATTAAATTAATTTTAAAAAATGAATCAGAAAATCAATTTTTATTAATTAAAATAATAACAATGACCATACAGCAGACACAGACGACTGAAACCACATATTGACTGACTGACTGATCAGTGTTTCTCAAATGGTGGGGCGCGCCCCCCTGGGGGGAATGCGAATAAAAACATGTTTACATTAGAGATGAATATTGTGCATAATCCTACATAGTAGTTGATAATAAATTCAATATAGCAAAAACAACCTAAAACTCAATTTACAGTTAGCCAATGCGAAATAATTGAATCTCTGAGAAAAGACAGAATTCCATCACTACTGTGGAGAGAAACAAGGAAAGATTGTTTTTACTTTGTCTGGAAGTTTTGGAAGTATTCTAAAAAAAAAAAAAAAAAAAGAGAACAATTGATAAAACTGATTATTTAGAAGTTTTTTATTATTTATTGTTCTTTAATGATAATAAAAGTATGATATTTTGAGGAGATATACGTTTAATTTGAGCAAATTAACGTGTACTAATGATGCTTGCAGCTGAGGGGGGGGGTGTCTAAGAGAAAATACCTGAGAAACACTAGACAAGAGAAAACTATTTTTATTCAGTTTCAAACGTCTGTATTTACAGAACCTCCTTCATTTCTGATCTAAGAGCAGCGCGCTCACTGAAAGCTCAATGCGTTGCTACGCAAGTTTTTAAATCTGGTCTCAAGCTCTGCGCACAAATCGTGCACGCTCTGAGCGCGCGCTGAGTCTTCAACCCGGTTCAATATTTCACGCACAGTCGCAGCAGCGCTAATGAACGGTAAAAACACCATAGAAGAAGAATCTCCTCTCTGCTACTGCGTGCGTGACCGCGCTGCTCCCGGTGGATACCACCTGCTGAGCGTGCGTTCATAAACCCGCGCAGACATGCGGCCGGTGTGGAAGCACCTTTGAAGATTCTGCTCGCTCGCGGGCATCACTCACGCACGCGGAAGTAGTCAGTCTCTCTCGCGAGGACTTTTTCTGCTCGTGGAGGAGGAAAAAGCGCTCGTGAGGGTCTGATTTGTCCGTGGAATATTCGATGCGTGCGCGGAATTGTCGCGTGGAACACGCTTTTTGACAAGCGGCAGGCTGTGTATCACGTGTTGTCACGTGACGAAAGAGGAGCGGGGCCCGCGAATCCCGTTCAGTGAGAAAGCACTTCCAGCAGCTTCATGGCTCCTCCTCCGCCCAGCTGATTGGAGGAATGAATTAAAGAGAGAGAAGGCTCGGACAGCCCGCCGATGTCCCGCCCTCCAGAGCCATATACCTTACCGTGATTGGTTCGTTCAGCTCAGCACACAACAACTGTCATTCATATCAGCCTTGCGGGCCGCACTAACAGTAATCTTTCATATGAAGGCGGGGGCCGCAAATTATCATCCCGCGGGCCGCAGATTGCCCGCGGGCCGCGAGTTTGAGACCCCTGATGTAGGAAAACGCCAACGCGCTTCGTCTTCTTCACATCTGATGGATGAAGACGGAACCAGCCTGCAGGTGCAGGAGTCAGATCCTGTGGAAATCATCTATGGTCAGCCTCAGGGAGGGGGGGCAGAGCTGTGAAACTGCAGACCACAACCCCAACATCCCACAGCATCGCCACAGTCCTGACTGCTTTACAGCCCAAAGCTAAGCTGTGGAGACGCATCAGAAGACATGTCAGCAGACTGTCACATGACCTGCTCAGAGAGACTCGTGGGGTCATGATCACCCCACGGGTCATTCCTCTAACAATTCCCTTTAACTGCTACACGTCACACACCTGTATGGGGGGATCATCTCAGGGCGAGGGACATCAGGTGCTGCTGGACCCCCCCCCACATCCCCTCTGTGACAGGAAGAGACAGCCATCTCCTCAGGGGGAGGGGTCCTCCTGATGGCTCTGAATGGACTTCCCTCTACGCGAACACACCTGCTGGTGCTGCAGCAAGCACAGCATCCAGCTGACATCACGGTGAGGAGACCACAGACCTCAGCCAATGGCAGCAGAGGGCTGTGGAGGAGCGGAGCGCCACACCGGCCGCACTGACGGGCTGCTCTGTTTTATCAGTATTTGGGCCGGATCGGATCCATGTGTCAGAGAGTCACTGGTTAATGAAGAGATCACACAGCACCCCCCCCCTGCAGAAGCTGGGATCTGACAGAAGCAACAGTCTATTTCACTGCAAATGAGGTTAATCAGGCTCCAGAGAGGCTCGGTTAATAACCCTCATAGAGGCTATTAGGATGGCACCTAAATCACAGGACTGTCTGACGCCCCCGCCACGCCACCGCCACGCTCGACCCTGAAGTCCTGCAGCCGCTCGGAGGAGAAGGGCTGATGGTTTCTTCCAGAACTGAAACGGGTCGTCTTATGACATCACTGCAGGAAAGCAGAAGATCCATGAAGATTCAGCTGGATGGTTGCTGTATGACACATTCCTTTGGAGACAATACCCTCAGATTCTTCCAGAGAGGTCATCTTCAACGCCTTCATGAGAACGTCCATCCACCGTATGGAGGAACCGCAGCAGCCGTTTCCTGTTGAGCATGACGCCATGAGGTCGCCAGGCTCAGAGAACACAAACGACCTGCGCCCCCGACGCCCGGGAGGGAGGAGCCACAGCTGAGGCCAGACGCTTCACGCCTGCGTCGCTGTGTCACATCATGACACAGCGGATAGGTCTGCCTGCAGGGCTTCACCTCTGCTGGTCTCAGGCAGCAGAGGCTGCGAACCCGTTTCTCTCTGGACCCGACCACTCCGTGGGAAAGTCTGAGCTGACCAGAAACCACAGAGTCATCCCTAATTCATGGCTTCAGCTCCAACCAAACATTCGTGTTAGGAACACCTGAAGCGTTCCTCACTGAGGCCTGTGGGCATTTCACCAACAAGATGGTTCATTTGAACGTGCGATCATTTCTGTTACCTCACAAAACAACAGAAATAAGATTCTTTATGGATGTTTTTGTCTTCTTCTTCTTGAGGATTTCATTTTCATCACCTTCAGGCCAAACCCTCCATGAGAAACCATTGACTCTGACACCCCACCCCCCCACCCCCCAAGGTCCTAATCAGAGCAACAGACCAGAATCCTCCGTTCTGCTGTGGTTTTCATCCATCAGTTGCTGCTCTGGGTGGGCGACGCTCTGCTTCAACAGGTACAGCAACTTCATCTACAGGCTCACAGTTCATGCCTCCATCTTTGCTCCACATGCCCCACCCCCACCCCAATGCATGTGGGAGAGTAACAATCCACCCCAGGAACAATGACGTCATCAATGACGGGATAAACAGCAGCTTCCACCTCTCACTGAAAAATGAGAACATCTCCTCGTCGCAGTCCACATCAACCAGAATCCTGAAGATGATGACCTCCATCCAGACCCCCAGCCGGACCTCAACCCAAACCTCCATCCAGACCCCCAGCCGGACCTCAACCCAAACCTCCATCCAGACCCCCAACCAGACCTCAACCCAAACCTCCATCCAGACCCTCAACCGGACCTCAACCCAAACCTCCATCCAGACCCCCAACCGGACCTCAACCCAAACCTCCATCCAGACCCTCAACCGGACCTCAACCCAAACCTCCATCCAGACCCTCAACCGGACCTCAACCCAAACCTCCATCCAGACCCCCAACCGGACCTCAACCCAAACCTCCATCCAGACCCCCAACCGGACCTCAACCTAAACCTCCATCCAGACCCTCAACCGGACCTCAACCCAAACCTCCATCCAGACCCCCAACCGGACCTCAACCCAAACCTCCAACCAGACCCCCAACCGGACCTCAACCTAAACCTCCATCCAGACCCTCAACCGGACCTCAACCCAAACCTCCATCCAGACCCCCAGCCGGACCTCAACCCAAACCTCCATCCAGACCCCCAACCGGACCTCAACCCAAACCTCCATCCAGACCCCCAACCGGACCTCAACCCAAACCTCCATCCAGACCCCAACCGGACCTCAACCCAACCTCCAACCAGACCCCAACCGGACCTCAACCCAAACCTCCAACCAGACCCCCAACCGGACCTAAACCCAAACCTCCATCCAGACCCCCAACCGGACCTCAACCTAAACCTCCATCCAGACCCCCAACCGGACCTCAACCCAAACCTCCATCCAGACCCTCAACCGGACCTCAACCCATACCTCCATCCAGACCCCCAACCGGACCTCAACCTAAACCTCCATCCAGACCCTCAACCGGACCTCAACCCAAACCTCCATCCAGACCCCCAACCGGACCTCAACCCAAACCTCCATCCAGACCCCCAACCGCATGAGTTCCTTATCTGGATGGGATCCAGATCTCCAGATCTGACTGTAATCCTGAAAACATCACAAATCCACCCATTCAGGAAAAAATATCAGAGCTTTCAGTTAGAGATGATTTAGTAGAACTGTGGGAATACTGTAGGAGAACTTCTGAGTCCTGGTCTGTCTGGAACCTGGACCCCCCCCCCCCCCCAAAAAAAAAAAAAAAAAAAAACACAGATAAAAGCTGCTTCACTGTAACTGAACTGCGGAGGCTGTAAATGGCGCGAAGAGAGCTGCCGGAAACCCAAATGACTGTTGTTTTCCCACCAACATTCCACCTTCTAACGATCTGCGCGTTGGGGGGCGTTCGGTTTCACAGATGTGTGCACGAGGCTGACAGACCTCACCTTGGGCTGTTTGCACTTGTTTCTGCGCACGTGCGAGCTTGTGCGCGGTTGGCGCTGTTCTGCTGGCGCCTCCTCGTGGCCAGAGTGTGAACCATTCCATCCCTCATGACAATTAAATAATTAGGGAAAGGATTTCTGAGATAAAACCGTGGATGAAGGTGTGAAGAGAACATAAGGAACAGGTTCGGAACCAGCCGGTCCAGAACCAGCTGAACCTGCTGTGGATGAACGCAGACAGCAGCATAAGTTCTTGTGGCGCAGCTTCAAAAACTGACGCTTAATCTGTATCTGATCAGCTGTCGAAGCCCCCCCCCCCCCGCATCTTTTAAACATCACATTGTTCATGATACATGAGCGTGCACGCCACTGACCTGCGCGTAACACTCCGTTTTATCCACATTTTTCTTTTCGGATCCGCCTCAGTCCTCCGGGAATCCTCCCATCAGGATGAGTTTCCTCCAAAGTCCACTAGATTCGGCTTAAAAGAGGCGGACGGAACCGTGCAGTTCCGGGCTCGCTCCGACCGTCCGCGCGGACATCCTTCACGCCGTTCCCTTCAACATTGCGCACAAAGAAATCCTTCTGAATACCGGAGCAGCAGTTCTGGGGGAGTTCTTCTGTCCGCGGGGCGAGCACCCAGGTGAGCCGGAACCACAGCGATGGCTCTCAAACTTTCCCTTCCCGCGCGCGAACCGGTCCCGCCGAACCAGCAGGAAGGATGGAGGACGCGGCGGGAGCCGGCATGACGCTCATCAGTGAATGACAGCGCATCTCCAACCGTGGAGGTCCAGAAACACCAGGATGCGCGCGTGGGATGCCAGTCTCCACAGGCGGGGGTCCTCGTTATCCTCTCACGCGGATGGATGTGTTCGGGGGCGCGCGCGGACGGAGAAAGTTAAAAGGAAAAAACCGGCTCCTGAAAAAAGGGATGAGGGTTGTTTCGGGGTGGGTGTGCGTGTGGGGGGGTGAGCTCGTCGTTACAGAGGAGGACGGCCGCCCTCCTCCTTCTGCTCCCCGCCTTTCCGACTGACGAACCAGCTGCCGTGACGTCACTTAGCGCCAGCCTGTCATACGCGGGATCTCACCTGTGCTCACCTGCGGCGCGTGACCTGTGGAGGGACGGACGAGCCCGCGTCACTGCCTCACAGCTGACTCGTCTCCATGGAAATACGCCCATCATCCCATAATAGTGCATCTGTAGTGACGGGATGCTGCTGGCAGCTGGTCGGCGTCACGTGATCACTGCTCCTCGACATCAGGAGGTTTGATTGGTCCTCGTCCCGAACCTTCAGCGTCTCAGAGTTCTGCTGCCGGTTCTGCTGAGCTTAGAAACGAGGGTTCTCCAAACAGAACATCTCTGAAGAACATGTTGGAACAATCACGTGAGACCATTCCCCAAACAGAACCTCAGGGAGGAACATCAGAACTTGCTCCAAATAGAACGTTCCACGCAGGTTGAGTTCTACTGGAGTCACCGTCCTCCTCCATCATTTCACAAAAATACACCAATTTATATTTATGCTATTGTTATGACTGTGATACGCATACATGAACTGTTGTTCATTTTGCTTGAATAAAACATAAACATTCAGATAAAATGGCTTCGTTTTCACTTTTGACGAAAGTTCTTTCAAAATAAAAGACACCTTGTCACTATGAACAATTCAATGCAGTGGAAGTAGCGAGTGGAATGTCAGGAGTGATTCCATAAAAAGAGTTTGTTTCACTGTTGTTGCTGCATTACTGCCAGAACTGTAAATCCAACGACCCAAAAAGAAATCAGAGCTAATTAGGTGACCCTAACATATTTTTAACACACTTAAAATTCCTTACTTTTCTTCAAAATTAGAAATGTTGCGTAGTTATCCTTAAACCTGGTTGTGCTTATTGACGTCCATGACCCACAAAAATGGGTCAAGATGTTTAGTTTGACTTCAACAATTTGCAAATAACTTAAAGTTTGGGTTTGTTGACTTTTTCCCCTTTACATCCTTCTCTCACTTTATGGTTCCTTCTTAACATTTAGAGAAGGTTTCTATTTTTCTCAAAAGAGCCCCATGTGGCTCCGGGGCTGCAGGTTGCAGACCCCCGCCCTAACAGAAGAGCAGAGCGTTCTCCAAACAGATTCGATTTGTTCTTCAGAACAATCTCCAACCAAAACATCAGAGTGTTTTCCTGATGAGCTCAACCTAAAGAGACTGATGTTCCTGCACCTGCTGATGAAGCTCCGCCTCAACATGACGTCACATCTCTCACCTGTGAAGGAAAACCAAGGATGTGTCCAAATTCCCCCCAATCACGATGGTGCGTTCGCCAGCTTCTAGTGCTGTCTGAAGCTACTACTTCCAAATTGAGTGCACTCAAAATTTCCCAGAAGTCTTTGCGAAAAACTAGCGTACATCGATGGTCACTAGACCACAATGCATTGGGGTCGAACAATTTCGACCAAAAAAACATCTTTAAGTGCAATATTTGAATAAACCGTCCACATTTTCCCTTCAGAACACATAGATAAACGCCGTGAAATGTTTGATTTTATTCTATTTTGACTTTGTGAAATCGATGACATCATATCCGGTTTTTAGAAAAACGGAGGTAAAGTAGCGAGCATCGTGTCCGAATTACCTTTGAAATCTAGCACACTATATAGTCCTGCACTGTATAGTTTTTTAGTAGTTAGGGATTAGGGCGGGAACTCTGACACAGCCTAAAACTTTGAAGACAAGTTATTTCCCATCATGCACCCTGCCCCATGGGCCAGGAGTGGGTGGAGTCACTCCAATGTAACTCATGAAGATATTCATACTCACCAACACAGGAGCTGGTTTCTTGAGACGTTGGCTCTGCTTTATCGTTTCTCTGCTAATCGTCCATCTTGAATTTTTATAGCTTTATTGCTAAAGCTGTCCAGTACAGACAGCGCTCGCTGGGACGCAGAGAGAGCAGCGGTCCATTAAGGCTCTGATTGGACTCCCTGGTTACTTCCTGTAACCCCGAAAAGACTGTCTGGTGCAGGACTATCCAGCCCCATGCACATTCATGCAGACTAACTCATTCCCATCACTCTTTTTCTAACGGTAAATATGATGTCACGCATTTCCTGAATTAAAACCCTAGAAAATCTGAATATTTTATGGAATCTGTTTTTATGTGTTCTGATTATGAATATTTTGATGATTTATATATATATATATATATATATAAGTGTGTGTGTTTTCATATGACAAATTGTTCAAACGCAATGCATTGTGGTTTATATTATTGATCTAGTGAGCATTGATGCCCAGTTTTTTTTTTTTTTTTTTTTTACAAAGACTTCTGGGAAATTTCCTGGGCTCTGGATTTTAAGATGGCAGATTGAACCCCATAAAAAGGCACTGAGACAGTATGAAGGACTTCATACAAAGCCTAAACCTTTCCCAGAATGCCTCACTGGCAGGACACCAGGCTGTCTGTCACAACTACCCCTGGCTGTATGCAGACCCAGGCATCCCTCAGTGTGTGGGGTTAAACCAGGGGTGGGTCAACGTTTCCATCCGTAAAATTCAACAGAGGGGCCAGACCATATTAATTCATTCATAATCCTTTTATCAAAATAAAAACAGTTTATGAAATAAAAAAAAAACCAATATCTCTTCACTGAAATAATTCAGGAAAAAAGTAATTCTGACAAATTTCAAAACTATAATCAACATTCTGTCCTCTCCTGTCCCTAGTTATGAGAGGTTACCTTTCTCTTTAACTCGTTTCTCCTCTTCCTTTTTATTTTCAATTTTTTGTAAATTTGGTACCAGATGCTCTTGACCGCTTTTGTCAATGTTTCTGGCGTTTTGTCAAACTTCCCCACCAAAGGCGTCGATTAGACCAATTCTCACCTCAACACGTTTAGTGTTCTCCATTTTTATTTGGTCATTTTACACAAACATTCATTTTAAAAAATTATAAATTTTATCTGTATTAAAATGTGTTACATAATGTCACACTGACTTAAAATAATTTATAATGTAGATTGTGCCTCCTCCCCCATCCGTCCACTTCCTTTGAGAGAGACCCACAGTTGGAATGATCCCCCCAGCGTGTGCAGCTGCAGGGGGCGCTAATGTGCTGGTGTCATAGAAAACCAGCAGGTTTAAAGCAGTTTTTTTAATTGCTGGACCGGGTTACAGCCCGAACTACCCCATCCGAACTACTCTCATCCAGTGGTGATGGAAAAGAGTATGATTCTCTGCCAGCAGATCCAGAGTCTCCACGAGCGCACGTGACCAAAGTGTCGCACACGCCCACTGATCCTCTGCTGGCGTGCACGCGTCACTCGTGCCCGAGGGAGAAACTCATGTATGCAGATGTAGACAGTCTCTTTATCAAACAGAACACAGATTAAACGCGTGCGCACAGGAGCAGAAAACGCTCGCTGGAATTGTCCGTGAGGAATGTTTGTGTGGAGATGCTTTATTTCTGCGTGGAGTTTTGACAAATGAAAAACGCCATAATCTACGCAGATCAGCAGAGCTGCACACATGGAGACGCAGCAGAGAGGATTTGATTGATAAGGTCTCCAGCCAATCAGGGCACAGAAAAGGCTGTTCTGTTTAAAAAAAAAGGGAAAACACAGCAGCATTATTGGTCTGAAGGAATCAGCAAGACGTGAAAGATGATCTGCATGGAGAAAGAAAACCACATTCTATGTGTCACGTTCTATGTGGGTCTTGATCTGTGAAGCCAGAAAAATCATGCCTTTCTGATATTGTTCTGCGGGCCGGACTAAACGTGGGGGCGGGCCGGATCTGGCCCGTGGGCCGGAGTCTGGGTTAAACCCACTGAATGGGATTCTGCCTCACTCCAATTGCCAGATTTTTCTTTGAATTTTATAAGTTTCCACAAGCAATACTGCCACCCACCAGCTTTGGGAGTGTACCCTGAGATGATCAAGAAACTTTCTTATAATTGGGGAGAATTTTAGCACATGAACGGTGAGAGACATCAACCACCACCCACATTATCAGAAACCCATTATTATTTTTTTGTCAATCTGTCCACATGATCCAGACCCTCATGTGACTTTTCATCCCCCCTACAATGCCTCTGTGTGAACTCTCCCAAATCCTGTCAATTAGAACAGAATCCAGAGTTTCTCTCCACATTACAGTTCACCTGCTCTTTTTTTCCTTTCAAACAGCACACCCTGTTCTGCATCCTGATTGGCTGGAGACCGTGTCAATCAATCTTTTCCATGCCTGTGCTCCTGAGACCTTCAGAAACCTGTGATCTCCATCAGATCTTAGTTTTCATTCTATAATCCTGGATTTGAAAATGTCCATGTTTGTCTGAGAAGAGTAGAGAAAGTGTGTGGTGAGGAGTTTAACATCTGTCATTTGAATTCATGTGTTTCATCTTCACCAGTTAGTTTTATAACACAGCCCCCCCCCCCCCCAATAACAGAGAGAATAGAAGTTTCACTTTCTGTTCCCCCTGCTGCTCATTTTTATTTATCAAGTTGGGTCCCAAATCCTCCTTTTTTATCTATTTTTCTCTTCAAGTCACTCATTCCAAATCAATACCATTTGCTCAATGATCATAAAAGTGCAAAGCCGTGTGCTGAACGCACACGCGTGCTGAACGCACACGCGTGCTGAACGCACACGCGTGCTGAACGCACACGCGTGCAGAGCTCGTTCCCGTTTGTGGAACAAGAGAGTAAGCAGAGCAAGTGTAACAACGGCAAACAACAAAAACTCAAAAAAGAACCGATAAATGAAATGATTTTATTGTTATTAATAATAAGAAGGCAGAATTTAGAATCTGTAAGAAAATAGTTTCAAACAGAACCGACACCAGAACCAACCTGTGCAGAAACATGAGAAGAACTTTGTCCAGATTAGATCAGATCAGATCAGATCCTGACAGAAGAAACCAGATTCAGAAAGATGAGAGATTTGCTATTTCTAAATACTTTCCCATGATTTACAACCCTTCTTCATTTCATTTTCCACATTCTAATCAGTATTTTGTGTTGTGGTTGTTGTGTTGTGTTTTGTGTTGTTTCACTTTAAAAGTTAAACAGTAAATAATAGTTTTTGGTTTTTATCATGTATTTTGTACATTTGATCTGGGAGGAAAATCTTTAACATATTTTACACTTATAAATATAAAAACATTTTTTTACATCAGTTATTTATTTTTTGCATAAGTTTATAGTTATTAATAAGTTAAATAAAACAACCAAACGACCTAAAGATCCTAAAGATCCAGTTGTTCTAAGATCTGTGTGTGAGATCTGCAGATCTCCAACGTCTCTACAGAATCCTGACAGGAGAGGATTCTCTGTTTACTGGTTTATTTATGGAATGTTTTAGATTCATTTTCTCCGTGAAGATTACAGAAAGAGATTGTTAACATATAGTTATGTGTAGCTTTCTGGAAAAACACAGTTGTTTATGTTTGGACAAACGTTTAGATTGTTTCACTTTTTCTGTTAGTTTACAAACCGACCCGACCCCCATCAGAGGAGAAAACTGTTATGTGACCCTCACAAGGAGAACTTTGGGGACCCCTGGTCTAGAGGGACAACCAACGGTTGAGGAGGTCGAATATGCCGTCCAGGAGTCTCACCTTCTACAGCGGCCGGGGGGAGAGCATCAAAACCAGCTGCATTACGGCATGGTACGGCAACACCGCGGCCGCCTGCAGCGAGTGACCCCACTGCCCTCTGCACTCCCACCCTCAGCACGGAATGATCAGGCCTGTGCCCTCTGGGCGCAGCAGCAAAAAGCCTTTGTTTCCTGCTGGTATCAGACTCCTGAACAGCAGACGGGCTTCATGCCTGCGCTCCTCTCTGGTTACCTGCACCTCACTGTCATGTTTCCTATTGACAGAATCCAGAATCAGACAAAACTAGATTCCTGTTCTCACACATTTCTGCTTTTATTCAGTTTTGCCTTTTGGGTTTTTTACACTCAATATGATGTTTTTTCGACTTCCATTTGTGCCTTGTATTTTTGTGTACTGGTATGCGTACGTCACCCGGGGTAAAGGAGAGAGTATGCATTTCATGGCTCTGAAAGCTTAGCTTCCCTGTTGCAGACGACAACAGACCCTTTGAATGTTGGAGCAGCTTGTAGCGTCTTAATGCTGCATCAGAAGTGAAAGCTGCTTTAAACCCAGAGTGGAATCTCCGTCTGACATGAATGCAGCGTTTCAGTGTCACCTGCAGGCCTCCTCCACACCTGAACAAGACAGCAGTGCAGGCAAGATCTCTTTCCATTAGAATCAAGGTGCTGGCGCGATACTCTGATCTGTGGCGGGGCTGGGGGGGTGTCTGCCACTCCAGGGTCAGTGTAAAGACACACCTGCGCATGTCTGCGCAGCTGCTGCAGAAGCAGAACAGGACAGTTCTGCCCCCCCCCCCGGCTGCACATTTCCCAGCAGCCGCTCTGCTGCCAGCAGATGAATTACAGCTGTTTATAAAAGTGACTGCTCTGAACACGAGGAGGCAGCTTTCCTCCTCCACTAATTGTTGCCATAAAACACTTGTGTGAAACGCCGTCATTACTTTATTACGGTGTGTACATACATCCTGATCCAAGTGCATGTCTCTGCTTGATGAAGCCCCCAGCAGCTCTCCTTCAGATGGAAGATTTCCCAACTCTCCTTCTCCTCCTCTCTCGACTCTGGCATTTACTGCTTAGCGTGTGGGTCTCCGTGTTTTCTGCCACACGTGTTCATTCAGAGTCCTACGGGCTGGCATGTCGGCCTCAGACTGCTGCAGCTTCCGTGGATGTGATGAAGGAGAGATGTGGGTGCAGCAGTTCAGAAACACTTTGAGGGTGAAGAGGACGGTAGCTGGTTTTTTATCCTGTTTGTATCTTTTTTTTTTTGGTTGGAAAGGAAGAATTAGGTGGTGGTGATGATTGGTGGGGTGGGGGTACAAAAGAAGATAAAAGAGGGGAGTTTAGAGAAAGTTGGAGATGGTAACGCAGGGGGGTAAAGTCATAAAACAACTAAGTGTAACTAGCAATCTGGAATGGGCGGGGCCTGTGGTTGTTGCAGACGCCTCTCAAACAGGAAGTACCTGCTGGCTCCAAGAAGCCAAAATCCCTTAGACTTTTATAGAGAAATGAACAGCTGTTCTTCTGGCTCATCTCATTTATTTAAAGATATTCTTTCTTCATCACGTTACTTTAGGTTATAAACTGACCAATCAGACGCCTCAGTAAAAGCATGTGGTCCCACTGGCCCCACCTCCAACATTTGATCTACAGCTTTTCCAGACCTGCTTTCAGTGGAAAGGGTGTGTGACTCGGACTGGCTCAAAATGACGAAGATTGACCAATGAATTGGTCAACTCATATATATATATATATATATATATATATTAAAATGTGGTCTGTTGAATTTTAGAAGCCCATGTGGTGTCATGCCGGAGCTCCACTCAGCCCCTCCTCTCTCTGCCTTGTTGAGCTGTCCTGATTGCTCATCTGCCTCACCTGTTCTACCTGCTACTTATACCTTCCCTCTCCAGTCTTCTTCTGTCAGATTCTTCATGACCTCAAAGCCCAACATCTGGATTCCTGGTCTGGATCTGACATTCTGCCCTGACATCCCTGCTCTGCTTCAAGTGCTCCAGCTCTCACCTGGTCTGCTCGTCTGCAGAGCTCCAGCTCTCAGCCCTGATCTCACCTCACCCCTGCATGATAAGGCTCCTATGAAATAAAACTCTTAAACCTCCCCTCTGTTTTTGGCACTTACTCTGGGTCTTCTTACAAACTTCCCAACATGTGGCCCACAAGTGGAAAAGTTTGCCCACCCCAGGACAAAGCACTGAGACGGAAAGCTGGACTGTAAGATTCCATTTCAAGGTATTCCAAGTTTGGGCATCCATCCCTGAGTGGTGGTGGTTTGGGTTTTCTGTAGCATTGAGGTGATTGTTCAATGGTTTTTTTTTAAATCTAAAACAATCAAGTTTTCCTAAATCTCCAAACATTATCTAACTATACAAACTGTCTAACTCTGTGACCGTAACTCTAAATCAAAGACCCAGTCATTGAACAGAGCCTGAAGGATTTCTATCATTAGCTATGTTTACATGACCACAAGTAATCAGAGCAAACACCTGATCAGAACAGAAATGCGTCATGTAAACATGCCCTTCGGAATAATCTGATCCGATCAGACTCATTCGGATCCAAATTTCTTTCCGATCAGGACCGGTGGGTTATACTGATTGTTGATCCGATCGTGTTCATGTAAACACACACTCTGATCGTGTGTCATTCCTGCTCTGGATTGTACATCATGCATTGAGGGTGTGACGGTCTTTGGAGTGTGAACAGAACCGATTGGCTGATCTCCGCGAGCAAACTGTCTCTACAAGAATGTCTGCGGTTGTTACGGTGTTTGAGCTTCGGACCGTAGTCTGTCTGTCTGCTCTGCACAAGAGACCCGCCGGATTCTGGAAAACCGTGTCTCCCGGGAGAACTGTCTCTCTGAGCAGCTTCAGGACGGTATGAGCCGGCGGAGGAGGCTTTTGAATACAGAAATGCTGAAAAGTCCTGAGAACCCGGGTAAAAATCACGTGTCATACTTCCAATTACATCCAGACAGAATAAAGGTTGATCTTATGCCCACATATTTACATGCAGCCAAGATACATATCGCTGCACAGAAAATTATGAGTGAACAGTCACTTAAAAATATGAATAATGAAAGCACGCTCAGTGGACCATCTCACTCTATACATGATCTTTGTTTATTTGTTCTTCTAGGAGTATTTCCAGTATTTTCCACAGTTCTGCTCATGTCCACATGATTTATTCTGATCAACTGTGTGGCGCATGGAAACGTTTGTTCCAGTCGGATGAAGTTTTAAAGGGCCCATGAGCACAGTTCTATTCTACTCTGATCTTTGATCCAATCAAGGACATTTTGCACATGTAAACTCAGCTGGTGTCATAAATGAATTCAGAACCACTCCATGAATCAGTCATGTGACATCGTTCTGCTGGCTGCACGTGATCAGCTGCAAAACAAAGACATAGTGTCGACACACAGGAGTCATTCCAGTACTGTTGATCCCTGCACTGGTGTCAAGAAGACACAGAGGATGATCTTTGCTTCTCATTGATGGTCTGTTTTCCAAAGAGGGTTGAAAACAGCTCGCCTTGTTTGATTGACAACTAAGCAACCATTGAAAGGGAATGTTCCGTAGTGTTCTTTAACAAGCCGGAAAAACCTCATTAAAAAGGAGGAAGCTCAACTCTGACAGCTGACTGAGTTTCTTGCTCTCCACCAGGTTCTGCTTTGCTGAGCATCGTCTTCATTTGCAGACTTTAGTCCTTCCAGAGGAACCGACCAAAGCATGTTAAGCTGCAGCAAAGAGATGGACCAAAGGTACGTCCAAGTCACTGATTTTAACCTTCTGATACATGAATTATGAATCAACTTTGGTCAAGGTTTTTTGATGTAAAATATGTGAAAATCACAATAAAGTTTCCATAGAAGCATCTGGATGATCATATGAATACGGTTTAGCCTAAATTACAGAAGGGGTTTATACAAATATACACTGGTGTGTCAGACCATTGACCCACTGTTGTCTAACTCAAGAAGCCTTCAGCTCTGATGTGTCTGCTCAGCTGTTGGACAAGACAAAACACAGCAGCAAAACTCCACAACAACAACTTCAAAACGAGAACACAAACATGTTACACAAACAGACAAAAACACTAATGATGCATTCACACCAAACGCAATTGAGCGGCAGAGGCGGCAATCTCCAATGTTAGTCAATGGTCCAGACGCGAGTTGAAGCCCCTCGGCGTGATGTGAGCGACCGGCGCGGCGTGAAGGTCTGCCAGCTGCCCGATTTGACCTGTAGGGCGTGAATCAAGGTCCACACAGGCCGCGCCGACACGCAATCAAGTGCACACTTTTAATGAAAAGTCAATGCAGACGTGCACACACACCAAATTCCTGACCTCTGCGTCTGGCGCGTTGCTGCAAGTTTTGACCGCGCTGCTCCGGTGTGAATACCACCTGCTGAGCACGTGTTCATAAACCCGCATAGACTGCGTTCCTGAAAGCACCGCACACGGCACCTTCAGGTGGCGGGCGAGAAATGTAAATACCTGAGGTTTGACACGTCTTTCGGCTAATCAGGAACTCAGCTTTGAGCACAGGACTTTTCCAGTGACTGTTAGCGGGTAGAATACTATTCGAATACGAGTGTTTTTGTTGTGGTTCTCTGGTTACAGCCAGACAGCCTCCCGGACCAGTGGGGATCATCTGCTCACACGCCACACGCCAGGAGAGAGAGAGCCACTATGAGCGTGCAGGGCGGAACCGTGGACTGGGGACCGCGGAGCACATGCGGGAAGCAGGGAGCATGGGTCGGGAACCGGGGAACTGAGACAGCGGAGCCCAGAGCTTAGAGTTGGTACCGGCAAGCGCAGGGCAGAGAGCGAATGACTAAAATTGGCACAGACTAGGAACTGAAACCCAAACGGTGCCCAACAGATCAGTGGCTTTCGCTCCCGCGGTGAAGGTCATTCGCTCCATAAGCCGGTGTAGGTACCACATTAGCTTTGCTAATGATGACGTCACACAACTGGAACAAACAGGTTGACTAGTTAGCAGTTTTTCTGTACTGAAACTGATGTTTACAATAAAGTTTATTTTAAAATAAGAAAGAAAAAAGGGTCCAGATCTGCTCGGACTATTATTGATTCTTCTGACGTTGACAGCTCCTTCACGAACGTCTGCTCTCCTTAGTGTTTGTGTACCTGAGCAGAAAGTGAGCTGCAGATTCTAGCTTCATCCGGTCCATGTGACCAAGAACAAGTTCAACATTAGCGGGATGTATTTTGAAAGAAATATGTGCGAATAACTACTTTTTTTTTTAAAATGTGCGACCAACATCAAACTAGCATGCTACTCCCGAGCCTCCACTGCAGCCTTGTTTCTCTATATTAGAATGACGATCATTATCCTGAGATGATTCTTCTTGATGGGATCATGCCGTTAAGGTTTTTTGGCTGATTGCAAACATTCCGCCTTCTTTTGTGATTCTTTGCGTATTTGTTCGGACCTCCTCGGGTCTTAACTCGGGAAGACTCCGTGCATTGTTATGGCGGAATCTGTCACTTCCCGTGTCACGTGACAGTGCTCTTACACGTCATCAAGTCGCAAACCGCCAAGCCGATCTTGCAGGCCGAGCATATGTGGTACCTACACCTGCACAGATGCTGCGGGGGTTGCCAGTTTGGGTCTCATCGAAGCATTAAAAAAGCACAAATGTCTCCTAATTTTATTTCCCCCTCAAATTAATATGAGACAGAGAGTCTTCAAGCTCAACCACAGAAACACATAAACGTTGCAGAAGCAGCTGTCATACAGACACAGCCCCCTGTACCGGGAAAACCTTTTAAGAATATTCAGAACTCAGACATGGAGACGTGATTACTGATGTTTTTGTAGAAATAAACATTATTTCTTTACATGTGTCTTTCATTCATTCTAAGTGAGATATACACAGACAGAGCTTGCAGGTGGGAAAAAGGGGTGGGGCACGCAAATTTGTCACACAATTGGCGTTTGGTGTGTATGTACCATAACACACTGCAGCAGAAACACAAATAAGAAGGAAAAATGTTTAACAGTTTTAAAAAAGCTAACAAAACAAGTAAATACAAACGGAAATCTTTCAACACAAACTGAATTGAACTTTATTAATATCACATGGATAAATTCTCTCAGTGGTGGGCAGCAGCCGCTGGATGGCGCTCTATCGCCCAGAAAAAGACACATGAGGGTACAGGGAAGATGTCAAAAATCAGGTATCTTCAGCCCGTGTCGCAGTGGGGCGGCATGAGTTAAAGTACAAGCAAAAATACATCAACATTGAAGCACATTGATTTCACGAGACGAGAAGGTCCACAAACTGACTCCCACACGTCCAGCCTGGTGGCAGCCATGCGCAGTCGCACAGCGCTCTGAGGCACAGTCGAGGGGGGCCTGAAAGAAAGAGTCACCAAGGCGTTGAATTCGTGGTGAAGGTCGTGGGCAGGGGAGGAATGCAGGTTACCGTGACAACGGGCTCAGTTTATCACCTCTTCAGCGGAGTTGTTTTGGTACAGTCGGGGGGGTTTCCTGAATAGAGATGATTGTTTACTTGCAGACAGACACAGCTTCTGTCTGCCTGCTGAAAGTCCAGGTGCTGCGTTATGGCAGAGAAATTCACAGATGTGGTCAATTTTCTTGATTCCCTCCAAGTCGAGCCGACATTCTCTCCATGATGGTTTCCAGCTTTCCAAAGGAGACTTCCATGCGATACACGCGGGCAGACAGAGCATCGATCTTGGCCTCCAGTCCATTCAATCTCTCAGTCTGAGTCTGTACGTCTCTCTGCATCCCAGCGCAAAGCACTCCCAGTCCGCCTTTCTCTGAGAGCCACTTCGCCACGTTCCAGTACATCCAGGTTCCACCAGTTCCAATCAGCAGAAAGCCAGAGACCAGTAATCCAATGATGTAAACATCTTCAACATCTTCCAGAGAGAGTTGCAACAGGCAGAAAATTCTCTATTTGCCCCAAGGATCATTCACATATCCACCCTGGGCAGGTGGGATCCGCTTTCCCACCTCGCATGGTGGAGAAAGTTTGGTCAATCGCATTCACAGCCCAGCAGATCAGATCCATGTTTCTTGAGGATGAGAAAAACTGAGAGTAATCACAGTAAGACTGGGGAGAAGAGACAAAGAGCCTTGAGAGATAGAGGAGGGAGCTCAGAGAAAAGCGTCCGCTCTTGGTGAGTGCCAGAAACAAACTCAGAAACAGGCATAAACAGGTGAAACTGCAAAAATGTAATCACACAAAGAAACATACATGATGATTGGACGACCTGCACCTGCTGATGAGCAGCCAATAAAATGAGGAACACCTGCAGACGTGCTGAAACCTGCAGTCTCCATTGTTCTGCAGTTTTGCAAGAAATCTGCTGTCAATTAATGATGAGAAAAATCAAGTAAAAGCTGAGTGTACTTATTTTACATGAATGTCTTCTTTCAAGTGGTTTATTTTTCGGGAAATGAGGCTGGAATGGCTTCATTTTGAATCCAGTAATAACCACAGACATCTATGCAAGTGAAGAAATAAACGGAAGATTCATTTCCCCGTCTTTGCAGCCCCGTTTGCAAGAGGAAAAGATTGGCACATGATGAATCACCACGGTGCTCAAGTGTATTGCATGATTAGATGGTGGAGGGAACATTAAATCAAGCGCGATTTGTTAATTGACTGGCTCTGAGGCCTTTATCCTGCAGCATTTTGCCTTCTCACTCGAGGAGAACGTCCCACAATAAGAGGCGCTGCAGGCACCGTCCTCCTCAGTTACAGATGTCAGTTCCTTGGGTTTGGGACGGCAACCTGTTGGAGAAGTTTCATGTTGGCCTTCCAGATCTTTCTGCTGTGTTGTTCTCTCGTTCCAGGGCAGGTGGATACAGCTAAGTTGACCCAGAGTTCCAGGGTTAAAGCAGCTGTATCAAACTCAATCACACAGGGGGCCAAAATACAAAGCACACCTGAGGTCTCGGGCCGAACTGGATAAACATTTATTGAACACACTAAAACTACATTTTTAAAACTTTAAAACTGTAACTCTTTAACATTACTATGAATCAAAACAGGCAGGAATATTATTCCAGAATAAATCAACTTAAACTTTCAGAACTTTCAATATTTTACTCTCCATAAAAATACGTTTTGTCAACATTATACAAGTTAGAAACCAGATAACATCGGGTCATTAATAATGATATAAAACGATCTGGAGGGCCGTATAGAACTGACTACCTGGACTTTGACATACGTGGGTTAAAGGACCCACAGATGTTGATCTGTCATTCTACAGTTCATACTTCAGAGTTCTGGGTGAGCAGGACTGACTGCAGCATAGATGTTGCCTCTGTGCAGTTTGGTTGGATGTGGATAAAACTATGAGATTAAAAAAGGACTTCTTTGCAGTGATGTGAAAAGTTGAGGTCTTCATTTCTCTATAGAGGACTAACAAGCATGTGGTTTCTAAAGCTGAAGTTAGAGGTGTAATCTCTCTGGTGCTGAGCGTGGACGACTGAGGCCTCCAACGACATATCAATATGAATTTATTGGAGCACACTCAAGGACAATTGACTCACAGCTAGAATATTTCTCTTTATTGGAGCTGTAATGAAGAAAAATCCCTCAGAGAAGCTCTGTCACTGCAGCAGTGCCTACCTGGAAGTGTGGGAGCAGCGGAGTCATCGCTATGGAAACAAGCACTGTCAGGAAAGAGAAACAGAGCACAAGTTAGCAGTTACATCATGGAGGGAAAAATCACAGATCTGGAATTGCAGTGACTGATTGATGAGTTCACTTTCTGAAAAAGGAGCTGGCTCCATTATAGAAGTTCATCCATTCCTGAGTGAAGAGTCAGAACTTGAAATGTTGGCAGAACCAGAAAGCAGCATTTAAAAGTCTGGATTAGCAGCAAAACCTTTTAATGCAGAGAGGCTGAATATTTAGGTACAAGAAAAGGCAGATGGCCTCTTAGTGGACTAATGGAATTACATCACAGGACATTAAATAAAACAAGACTTTCAGCAGAATCTGGAGAAAAACCCGGTCAGAACGTAACATGCCTCTGCTTCAACTTTTCTGATGAGCAGAGTGACTAAGAGAGCTTCTCTGAACAAGTTTACATAATATATCCATCAAAAACACAACCCAGAGACATCAGACCGAAAAAAACAACCTGGAATCATCTACCAGAATCTTCTTCTTCTTTCCCTTTGGGCTTTTCCCTTCAGGGTCTCCACAGTGAATCATTTTTGTCTTCAGCATCCTCTCCTCTAACACCATCCACCTTCATGTCTTCATTCTCTGCATCTTTGGTCTTCCTCTAGACCTCTAGACTCAGCATCCTTCTACCAATATCTTCACTGTCTCTCCTCTGAACATGTCCAAACCATCTCAGTCTGACTTTATCTCCAAAACCTCTAACATGTGCTGTCCCTCTGATGGATTCATTCCTGATCCTATCCATCCTGGTCACTCCCAAAGAGAACCTCAGCATCTTCATCTCTGCTACCTCCAGCTCTGCTTCCTGTCTTTTCTTCACTGTTTCTAGTCCAACAACATGGCTGCTCTCACCACAGTCTTGTACATCTTTCCTTTCATTTGTGCTGAAACTCTTCTATCACACCTGACACTTTTCTCCACCCATTCCAACCTGCTTCCACTCACCTCTTCACTTCTTTTCCACACTCTCCATGACTCTGTACTGTTGACCCTAAATACTTAAACTCCTCCCCCTTCTCCCTGTAACCTCCCTGTGGCCCTTTGATAAACAGCTGTCTTGTCCAGGGTGGACTGACTTCACTCAAAAGAAAATGGGATAGGCTCCAGCAACCTTATGATCCTGAAAATTACTGAGTTTCTGGGTTTGGAACATGGATGGATGTAAGCAGACGGGTATTAGGAGCTCTAAAGGTGTCACTGCAGGTGGCTGGGGAATTTTTCCTAAACATTGTTGCTTTAATGTTCATAGAAGTAGATCTTTAGAACATGAAATGATCACATTCCTTTAATAAAGCATGTCAGTCGGTGTGTTGTTGTTTTCGTCACCATGGTTGCAGTTTACCTCCACTTCTCAGATTTTCTCCAGTCCTGACGTTTCTGCTGAGAATGCTGTTTAGTGCGGTGTTCTGTGGTGACGTGATCAGAGAAAGCAGCTTCATGCAGGCTGAGAGGTTTGTCACTGAAACAGTGTTGGTCCAACATTTGAACGTCCTTCCTCAAGCTGCACTAACGGGATAGCATAAATCACTTTCCTGCTGAGCAATAAAAAAATGTCAGCCAGTGGATTAGAGACACTCCAAATATGAACTTGTGGTTTCTGCTCTCAAACAAACAAAAAATGACATTTGGAGAGAGCAGGACCCTCCCAGCAAAAGCAACAATCATCCTTGTAACGTAGTCAGACTTCCATTGTCTGCCAGAAGCTGAATAATTGTGTGTTTTGATAAGAGCGTGTGTGCCACCAGCATTTTAGAAAGCAGTTAATAGGTTTTACTTTCTTTCATCTGCAATTCAAAGGATTCTGCAGTCCTAACAAAAGACTAGTTATTCCATCCCTGGGGCACACGTGGGTTTTTTGCAGTCAGAGACATTCTTGTTATGGTGCAGGCGAGTTTTCTGCTGCTTCGCTCTGTTTTCACCGTGAAACATCCTGCAGAAATCATCAGAACTTCAGTCTGATTGAGTGTCAATTCCTGACATTTTAGGAACATTTCCGTGGCTGAGACCACGCAAAAGCAGGACCTCCTCAGTCTCCAGGCAGAGTTTGGATGGGATTTGCAGCTGGTCAGAGACAAGGGAAAGTCTTTTCACAGGAAATGCAACAGTCCTAAGTATGCCAACAAAAGTCAGCGGGCGCCGAGGTCTGTAGTCCTAAAGAAGATTGTTTTGTATTAGGGTCTGGGTCAAAATGCAGTTTCCTTCTGTTGTTGTCTGTTTGGATTTCAGATTTCTAGAGTTGAATCTTTTCAATATCTTTTTTTTTTCCAGAGTTATGTTCTAAAAATAACCCGTGATAGCCAAAACCACATATAAATGTTTTAAAGCAGTAAAGCTCCTCCCTACACACATTCTACACGTTTCTCAGACAGACATGAACATTTTCACTTCTCTTGTCTAAAAGGGTTAAAACCTTTGAAGAAAAATAAGTGGAGGATTCTAGAATGAAAACAAAGATCTGATCAAAGATTTCTGCAGATTCTACTAAACTGAAAACATTCGGTACGGGAGACACGACAGGGGAGATGGATTGACTGAGGACGGTCTACAGCCAATCAGGACATAGAACACAATGCACTCTGAATCTTTTCTGGATGTGGACATGAGTGAGTTGTTAGGACAGATGCTGACCTGTTCTCTGTTGATCCTGTGGAGATGGACGTCATAAATCTCCACAATGATGTTCAGCTCAAATCCCAGCAGCATTCTGAGCTCTTCTGGAGTTTAGATCATCCAGAAAATGATCCAAATCTCTACCAGCTGCTCTGAAAATGCAGCATTATTTGGGTCCACATACCTCTGAGAATCTGAATGTCATCAAGTCAAAGTTCAGAACCAGAACCAGACTGACGGATGAACATTTCAATGACTCCATCGGTGGATCCACTCCTGCTTACAGCTCTCTGGTTTAATGCAGTACCAGCTTCTCACTGACAGAATCAGATAGGAAAGTTTTCGACACAAAATGTTTTTGTTCTAACTTTAATTTTTTTAATTATTATGTGTGAAAATTTGAGGTGTGAATAAAAGTTTTCAAACACGAGTAGCTCTACAGGAGTTTCAGGTTGTAGAAGTAGCTCACCGAGCAGAAAAGGTTGGAAACCCCCTGCTGTAGACGCTCTGGACACAGAGAACATCGTTTATCATCCATTTCCTAGATATAAAAATTTGTCTTTGGGCTTCCTCCATACCACAAAGTTAGGTGGAAGGCGAACATTCAAATGTTTTTGCCCCCCTCAATGTCATGGAGGTATCAGGATGACCTGATAGATGCAGATGCAGGACAAGACCACAGGCCAGAGTGGATGAACCAAAAGTGTGTAATTAACAGAAAGTGTCACTGTAGATGTGGGGGTGGGGGGGGTCCACAAACACAAAAAAGCTCAAAGCGAGCATACTAAAGAGAACTAAACCAAGAACTGAACATAAGCTACACTCCAACACTGAGTGCAAAGACAAAACGACTTAACACACCTCAAACAAATTGGGGGTCAGTCTGCCAACTGCCCCCAACCTATCCCCTTCCTCATATAAACATTCCTTGCGGTGAAGGGGGGGATTACTATTGCAGTGTGCTGCGGGAGGTGACCACTTACCAGTGGCCCCCTTCCTGTGGCCATTGCATGGATTTGCCCTCCCCTTGGTTTTGTTAGCACCTTAGACATGTAGGACCCTTGTTGTGGGGGTGCTTGGACATCACTGCCAGCAAGTAGTAGATGTCCTCTCAGCGCCCTCTCCGCCAATTTTAACCACATCATAGACATGTAGGGTGATTGGAGAGAGGGTGACGGGACCGTGAGCGATCAGGAGATGTCCTATCAAGGCCCTACTGACCAATTTTAACTGCACCCCTTTAGTACACACACCTCTAACACCTCAAAATATACACTCAAACAAATAAACACGCATGCATCACACAAGAAAGGAGGGAAGCTTTGACCCAGTGTTCCCTACCCCATCCCTGGCGGGGCGTGGGGGGTGGGCTGGTGGTCTTGTCTCTTGGGTGCCGGTCTCCTGGGCCCAGCGGCCTCCTCTCCACGCAGGGAGTGGGATCCCTGAGATTTAAGATCTAGAGCAGAGGATCAAATCACATCCAGGGATGTAGTCTTTAGGTTCTAATTCTCCATAATCTTTTACTTTTGCATCTGTTGACGCCTCTGTGGGTTTTCCTCTGTTCTTTTTGTGCAGCATCTGTGGATTGAGGTTTCTGAACAGCTGGATGAGCCTGAGGGTGTCCAGGTCTCTCCTTGGTGCGGATTTTGGTCCTTGCTTTTGAGAACTGGGCCTCTCCAGGAACTCCAACAGTGGGCCTGGTCGGGCCTTGTTTACATCATTCCTTTGGGATCTCCGTTTCTCTTGGGTGCGCCCCTCCTTGGCGGGGGTGGGCAGTCCCTTCCTTTCTATCCCCTGGACCTTCCGCAGTGGGGGCGGGCGGTTGTCTGGAGCAAGGGAGTGGGTCTCCCTTGGGGGGCCCTGACTTGTACCTGGGTGGGGCGGGGGGATGCTCGGTGCCGCTGGGTGGTGGTGGGTTGTTCTTCTGAGATTGGGGGGCTCTCTGGGGGTTGGGTCTTGTGTTGGACCTCCTGGCGCGGTGGGGAGGCTGCTCTTCTGGCTGGGCTGGGGCCCGCACTCTCTGTGCCATCCTGCTCTCGGGTGTGGGGGGCCTCTGTGGCGGTCCTGCGTGTCCTGGTCTGGGTGTTTGGCGGGGTTGCCCGGTGGGTAGATTCTCTTTGCGGCTCTGTGGCGGGGGTTGGGGGGTCCTGGCTGCTGCTTCTGCCCTGGCGGGGGGGTCTTGGCGTGGGGATGGCCGGTTGCTCTCCACCTTTGTACATTCCATCATTATCCACGTTAGCAAAAACATAAACACTCACCTGAGCACAGGTGTCAGCTCACCTTGCGTATTAGTAATGAAAGACTTTATGTGTCTGTTTGTATGATTAAGTCTGTTAGTTGCAGTTGTATTGTGGACATTTAGACTAGTTTAAATGTGGAGATTATTTCAACCAACAGGTCTGTGTGTAACTACAGAGTATGTGCAGACAGGCCCCGCCCATTCTAGTTTACTATTTAGACCTGGTTGTCTTAGGATGTTGCTTCCCTCTGATGCCATATCCTTTTTTCTCTAAACCCCCTCTTTTACCCCCCCCCCCTCTTCTTCTTTTCCGTCCGGTCCAACAAAACAAAAACAAACATAATCAATATAAATAAAGTTTAGCATGAAATACAACAGGGGTTTATACTGAATAAACCTCTGTTGTGACAGTAAAATCTGTCCAACACAAGAGGCTCTCAGACTGTTTGCTCAGCTGTTGGACAGGACAAGTAAAAAAAAAAAAAGTACCTCGGAATTCCACAGGCCAATGGCAACCTGGAACAGGCAACAAGGAAAGCCACAACAGCCAAATACCTCCCAGTAAGGCAAGTCCTGAGAAGCCAGCTCAATGGCAAGAACAATGCCGAGGACTAGTGAGCATAGAAACCACTATCCAGAAGGAAACATAACAATACATTTTATTTAAAATCGGCTTTCAAACCTCTAAAGGTCGCTTTAAAATGAAACAGATAAAACACACGTAGGTAAAACAAGATAAAAAACGAAAGTATAAAAAAATAAATAGAGGACAGAAGATGCTACGGTGAAGCTTGTCTGAACAGGAAAGTTTTGAGTTGGGATCTGAAGGTGATTAAAGAGTTTCTGAGATCGAGGGAAGAGAGTTCTAGAGTCTTGGAGCAGAGTAGCTGAAGGCTCTGTCCAACGAACAGACACCTGAGTTGGGTCAGGGTCTCTGTCAATGGGTCTCTCCGCGGGGCCTCGCCTTGCAAAGGTTCACTGATGTGGAAGGCACTGCAGACTGCACTCAGAGTAGTTAAACACACATCTGCAGTGACGTGTGGATCAGAGGATATTCAATGGATGTTCTGCATGTCAATCAAACGACAAGGGGCATGGTAATTCACTGACTGCAATTTTATAAAGTATGTTTTCATGTTTTGTTTATTCATATTTGATGACCCACAATCTAACTACACACCCACTGTGATTGACTGGTCAATCGAGATCAACTGGTTAATTGCGATCTACCTGATGAGCACCCCTGGTCATTTGTCTAATTGTAGATGGCGAATGAATACTTGTTTGGCACATTCCTGCTTTCTTTGAAGGCCCAAAGCGCTTTACAGTCACAGACCCATTCACATATACACACTCTGATGGTGGCTCCCCTGACAAAGTGCGGTTCAGTGTCTTGCCCAAGGACACTTCAATACATGGGCGACCAAGGTGGGAATTGAACCTGCAGTCTTCGGATCAGGGTTGGACAGCCCTACTACTGCACCACAGCCGCCCTGTACATGATGTGTCTAAAGCATGTCATGTGTCTAACATATGTTATGTCCACATTCACAAATGTCCTTTAAAGTGAAGCAAACAGACTCTTCTGTTCTCCACAGCTGTCCATAGTCTATTGTGAGTGCGCTGAACCGACTACTTTACTAATCGTTTGCTTTGTTATCAATAATTGAATTGGTAAGTTAGCTCTGTTCTTGCATGGGGTCTTGAGTTCAAACATGATTGTGTCACACAGAAGCCAAATAACAAAATAGATCCTAACAGAAAAGTTTTGAAATTCAGCAGGAGCAAAGATTTGAACAGGAACTCTGGAAGAACCGTCTGTTGAAGAACATTAACATTGTTTCAACACCAACACTGCAGATCTGAATGCAGGCAGGACTCTTCACTTATGACAGATGGGTTCTGAGAGCAAATACAAATGACCTGAACATACTATTGTTAAAGCCTGCACCTACTATCTATAATTATGCTGCTGAATAAAGACCCACGCTGACAAAAATGTGTTGGTGATTTTTACATGTTTCTGACGATGGAGAACAGAGAGGAACATTAGTCTTAAATGGCCTATACTAAGCTATTTTTAAGTCTTTCAAAATAAACTAGATCCTTATATATGATCAACTGAACACACTAAAAAACAAATTCCATCCATCCATCCCTTTTCTAATTTGGTTTTTCCCTTTTGGAGCCATGGGGCAGCTGGAGCCTCCCCCAGCCACTCCTGACGCTTTGTCTCGCATTTAAGGCAAAGTCTGATCTGGTTCTGACTGGTTCTGCTTCAGACTCCAGAGCCACTATGGTTACATGAAGGGAACATGAATCCACACCATGGGACGGACTCTGCTGCGAAGGGAATGTTTCCTTCTTTTTCATACTGAGACGAAGCAGCTGATGTTTTTACATCGTCAGCAGATCAATAAAAGCAGGAATGAAAAATGTTTATTACCTTAAAATTTCACTATCTGAACTAGAGACAGTAAAAAGCAAAGTCTGGCTGTAGGCGAGGTCTCTCCAACATACAAGAAGTGTTTCCACAACAAGTAGTGAAGAGATGATAAGGTCTAAGTGTTTTTACAGCCCCCCCCCCTTAATTTGAAGACTGCCGTTGGCAATAGCAATAACTGTAGATTAGCAGTTGGGATTTCTCTGGGGAGAGCGGCTGCTGAGGAAACGGTTCCAGGCCGTTCTTCTGCAAATGTTTTTCTTTCCGAAGGCCAGATCTCTCTGCTTCATTGTTTCTGCTGCCCCCGTACTTTCCCCACTTTTACTGCTCTTCTGAGGGGCTGTTTCTGTGCTGGGCCTCGCTTTTATTTGTTGGTGCTCTGTGAAGGGTAAGAGAGGATGTCAAATGAAACCATTAATCACCTCACAGGCTATAAGAGATAATTGTGAAGGGAGAATGAGAAAGACATCTAGAGACGGCGAGCCAGGGAGATGGAGGGAAAAGGTGAGCAAAGACATGCAGCAGGAAGGGATGTGGGGGTTCTCGGTCGGAACAGCCCTCTGCTTCAGTTTCCTCCCTCCCTGTTTCTCTGACAACAAAAGGTTTGAATGACTGGAACAGCAAGAGGAAATATTGAGGCAGATAAATGACTTTTCCAGCCCCCGTGATGCTCAGGCAGGGCTCCTGCAATTTAAAGGCAGCTGACAAAAAAACCGACAGTTTCTGAAGGAAATGGGAACCTGAGATCAACCATGAAACCAAACAACCATAAAGGTGTCAGACGCCGTGAGAGAGACGCTTGTCTTTGGGACGGTCAACAATAAAACTGGTCTGAAAGAAACAACCACTGACAGAAATACACGCTGCAGTGAGCAGAAACATCGCTGTTTCAATCTCATCCGGACCTTTCAAGCTTCGATCATGAACAAAAACCATGAAACTCAAATTGGTTTACCATATTTTCCACACGCAGAGAAGCGCTTTTCTTCACGTGTGTGCGCTCTGGACCACTGAAGTTTACATTTAAATGTAAGTAATGAGCTTTAGTTGTAGCACGACCTTTTTAAAGGTAAAAACAGCTGTTGTCATGTATATTCAAGCTCTGGAAGCTCCGCGCTAACGCTAGTGGACCGGCGATTATTGATGACAGCATCGAACAAAAGTCTGACATTTTAGACTCTGTATTTTTTCATAGCTCTCCTCTTGGAGGGATAAATGAAGGGAAGAGTCCTGATCGGGCCTTATTCTTTCACTCTTTTTAATCTTCTCCCAGATGTGGAGATTGGTGTTTGAATTAAACAGCTGTGTCACTCCATCATCAAACATGTCGGTTCCCTCTCATTCTTGTTGGAGTCAGTCTCATTGCCAGGTGGTTGTTCAGCAGCTTTAGCAGAAGTCTGGACAACATTCACATCAGATCTTCAGCCCAGAAGTCAACAGTCCTTCACATATGATGGTGTAGCTCCGCTGGCGTTTCCTCTCAGAAGGAGTGTTTGCCGTCTGTCCTCCATCGCTCCCACGCATAAAGACGTGAACTCTATCCGGTGGCACTGGAAACTTTCTCTAAGGTCTGAGGGGAACCCCGCAGATCGTGATTGAACACTAATCCAGCAGTGTTGAATCTGAGTGATCTGTGCAGTTGTTACGCCCCTGAAAAGGGGAATAGTGAATAAATCACACGAGACAGATGCTGCTTGAGTCAAGTCCAGTGTAATAATGAACATTTCACACAAACAATATACACAGTTACAGTGTTGCATTTACAACCACAGGATTCCAAACATAACCAAAATAAAATCTATATCAGCTGACTCGTCTTGCATTCTGTATAAAGTAAGCAATTAGAATTGATAACTAAGGTAACACACTTACAAAAAGAAACGAAATCACCACTACAGTGATTCGCAATAACCATGCCTCTGCTTCACACAAATATCATAAACATATTCCTCCTCAGTGTTCCTCCCTGGACAATACTCCAACAACTAAGGCTAATCTAAACCAATCAATGGAACGTGACACTGTTACCAGGTGCTGAAGCTACGTGATGTGGCTGCGCGGCTCAGCTAGCTAGCTAGGAAACCCCGCCGTTAGCAGCATTAAATAACTGTAGTGCAGTAGCTCAGAAACAAAGATATTTATATTTCCTAACACAGAACAATAAAAATACACAATATATGAAATATTAGAACTGTTTTTACCTGAAAAGGGGAATAGCGAATGAATCACACGAGACAGATGCTGTTTGAGCCAAGTCCAGTGTAATAATGAACCAACGGACACAGCACGTCTCCCCTTCGTGAGCTCAGACAAAATCAATTGAAAAACGATCAACAAATAAAACTCTCAGAACTATATAGTTGAAGGAAAGTTGAATTAAAACAATGTAAAATTAAGGCGATTACTCAAAATGACAAGTAAATATTACCATTAGATCTGATATAATTTTAATAAAGATGTTTTTACATCAAGACCAGATTAGTCGATTGCCGATGAATCAATAACTATGTCATCGTCTAGTCTCAGAAAAATGAATTAAATAATTTTCTCTTTTCCCATTTATTACAATTATAAATAAACTAATTATTATTTTCCAAAACAATTTGAAACATGTTTCTTTTTGTCAAAAATGTTCTGTTTCCCTTAAATTAAAGCAATAACTATAACAAGACTTTTACACAGTCACGACAGGAGAAACATCTGCATGAAGTTTGCCTGGATCTCTGCGCAGCACGCAGCCGTGCACGTGAGGAGCGCAGACTTTCCCGAGCGCTCAGAATCAGATGCGCGGTTCATCATAGTTTTAGCTGCAAAGAGAGACAACTGTCGATCTCTGAACATGACGTAATAACACGATCATCTCCTGAACGAACAGAGGAAGGCTGTCAGACAACCATCTCCATGTTTCTGGACTGAGCGTGAAATGGAACAGGACAGATAGAGCTTGCAGTTTTTCTGAAAAAAGGCTTTTAGGTTTTAAGTGAACCTTTTGGTGCGGAAAATACAGTATATCAAATTCAATTGGCTGAAACGCTTTGATTGATCTCCTCTTCCTGGTACCCAGATGAAAAAATGGTGTCCAGGGCTTTCACCATGTTTTTTTTTTTCCTTGGGGGGTTGGGTGTTTGGATTATTACCTTGACTTGTTTTAATGTTTTTATATCAGCTTTTGATTTCATGAGTTTACATGTTTACTTTTTTAAAAGCCTTTATTGTTTGTTTCTTTCTTCCTGGGCGGGGCTAGCCAATCCATTTGAGAGGACAAGCCTATAGAATGAGGAGGATCTGAGTGTGAAAGAGGCAGAGGGGGGAATAAAGATTTTTAAGGTTCCTGAACCCTCTGAGACGTCTGAAGGTCCATCTGCAGGCCCGTCTGCTAACAAGAACATTGTGACAATTCCGTTGAGAACCTGTAATTGTTGGTAGACTCAAACACACACGATAAACTGAATTCCTTAAATTTAAATCATTGTCAAATAAAGTTTGATTATTAATTTGACAGGGGGTGGGGGGTGTTTATATATGATCCCACCTCTATCGCTTTACTTACTTTACATCGTTACCACTTCTTAACTTTAATTCAACTTCATCTGTCCAAATAATATAAGAAATCAATGAGTCTTAATAGTAACATTACAAAGATATAGAGATCATTGATTATCATCAGAAGACATCACATTACTCCAGGAACTATCAATATTACACATAAGATAGTAATAATCCATTGATAATGATCTTTTTGCTTACATAATTAAGTGTATATTTTTCCAGTTTTGATAGAATTTTCTTTCTCTGTAGACAGACAGAGACCCTGAACAGCCCTGGAGGTGCAGATGCTTCTGCATGACTGATGGTCTTCATTCTGGGTTAACAGCTTTTGAAGTTCTCTGGGCTGTTAGACAGTTAATCATCAGAAACTTAGGAATTTTCTTCAGTTTCTTAATCTTCATTGTTTTGTTCTGGTCATTCTTGCATTCCCTTTTGTCATGTAAGAACACTTCCATTCAGTTTTTGTTCCCTTTGCTTCAATAAGGTTAGTTTATCATTTTGAAACACAGACCTAGATATGATCGGTTCTTCATCAGACTCTTTTCTCCTGGTAAAAAAGCTAAAAAAAAAAAGTTTAAAAAAATAGAATAAGGAGCATGAAAGCAGAAAAATTATGATGAAAAAGTAAAGATTGCAGTCAATTTATCTAAAAATAATAACATACGGCAGCACCAGAGTATATTTTTATCCTTGAGGCTGTAAAAATGTCTCATCTTAATAAAAATAAAGTGAAATATAGTGAAATAATAATAAATAAATATAGTTTCCACTCTGAACTGAAAACTGTAAACAGGAGCAGTGAAAAAAACAGACCCCACAGCAGCAAAAAGGGACCTTACCATGCTGAGGGGGCGTGTAGAAAACATCTGATCATCTAAAACCTGATGTGGGTGTGGCTGGAACCCTCAGACAAAAACACATCCAGATAAATGGCCTTATATAAAATCTACAAGTTAATTTTTTCTGTTTTAACCTTTTCACAGGTATCAGGCTATAATGGGTGTTTGGTTTTCCTCTTTTCAGGATCAGGGGTGGCCACAGATAAACTCTACTCACGTACCTGCAGCAGTTGTAACATTACTCCATCCTATACGTTGACCTGCACATAAAACAAAAGGGCTAAATGGCACTAAATCTTAGACAGACTCAGGTTTAAACTAAAAAGCTGCATTTTATTTCATTTCCCCGTGACAGATAAACAAAAAAACTGCAGCTGAATTCTTCCTCTGAGTATGCGCTGTTACTGAGGCAGAGACTTGATAATGGATGTATAGCAAGAATTTATAAAGTGTCCTCCTGTAACCATGGCAACACACATCGGTGTGTTAAGGTGCTATTGTCCCTGACCGGAGCAGAGTGATGCCGTTCAGCCGAAGCCGAGCTGATGCTCCTAGATCCTCATTTGAGAACAACATAGTGTATTTCTGCTCAACTCCTGCCTCAATGTGCTCTTTGTCAGTCACAGCAAAAACACATTTTTATAAAGTATTAATTCAGTTATAAAATTCCTCTTTACTGTTATTTTACATTTATGTCACTGTTTAAGTGTTCAATAGGCTTTTTTGTCACTGACTATGTGATCAAGTTGGCTCACAACTTAAGGGGGCTCAGATGAACACACACACACACACACACACACAAGCACACACTTGCATGAAGAAATGTCATCTGCTCTGCATTTTTTTTATTTTATTACAATCTGATCTTTTGATTTTCTGCACTAGTTTGGATTGTTTTTATTACCTATTCATAAAGAATCTTTACATCCTTAATGGCAGGAGATAAAAGATCCTTGCAGGCGCCCGCAAACAAGAATGAAAGCTCCAGAAGCCGGAGTGCTCAATGCCGGCAGAGTGCCAAGAACCATGAAGTAGGCGGGGCTTGGCACTGTGAATCAAATCCCCATATGGCAGGCCAAACCATTTTTACAGCATTTCTAGGTATTGACTGTAGCCGTGCAGAATACTTATACACAAAGATAAAGTTTATCTTTTACTATTTTTTCTATAGTAAACTTCAGAGCAATGAACTCTACCGTAAGTTACATTCAAGAGTCTTCCCAGTGCAGTTAGCCTATGCCTCGTTTACACCGAGTGCTCCAGAACCGACTGGATCGGACCGGACCGGACTTTTCAGCGTTTCCGTTACAAAACGGACCTGGTAAGCAGGTCTGACTGGTACCATTTCTAATCCCGTGTTCGTCGTTGGTCCATTGGAAAACGGACTTGGCCCAAGAGGGCGGAGCTTCTGTCGTCACACAATGTAGCCCGTTGATTGGTGGAAAGGTTTTACGACAACAGGCAGGAAGCGTCTGACCAGCGCTTTACCCGACTCAAGATCCAAACTGAAAGTTCTGTCCTCTTTTCAGCTGGACTTTTCTTCGCCTCGGTGTTGAACCTTTCCTGCTTTGTTTCACGACCGTGTTCGGGGACGCAGGGGAGATTCTCTCTGGGCTGAAGAGCTGCTTTGTGAAGCCTAAGAATCAGTCTCAGATCTTAGAGGAACTTTTTGCTGAGCCATGAAGTAAATGTCTCAATTCACCGACTACAAGCGGTTGAAACAAGCTTCCTCTGGGGGGTGGCTGGGCGCTCCCTCAGAGATAGGGTGAGAAGTTCTGTCACCCGGAGAGAGCTTGGAGTAGAGCCGCTTCTCCTCCTCATCCAGAGGAGCCAGTCGAGGTGGCTCAGGTATCTGGTCCGGATGCCTCCTAAACTCCTCCCTGGGAAGACCCAGGACACGCTGGAGAGACTATGTCTCCCGGCTGGCCTGGAAAGGAGCTGGTGGGAGTGGCTGAGGAGAGGGAAGTCTGGGCAACTTTGCTTAGACAGCCCCAGATGAGGAGAAGAAGGGTGGACAATGGATGGCCCTTTACATGGGAAAGAAGCTAACTCCTGCTCATTCGCTCACCACGTTTCATACTGCTGTCTGCCCCTGTCGCACTCTTCTGTTCCCATAAGTTTTTTTCCACTTCTGCACCAACCACTATGTCTCTTCTGATGACACCCAAGTGTCATCAGAAGAGGCTCCTTGGACCATTCACAGGGAGCTGGATATCACAGGGGGCCACGAGGGAGACCTAAAGACCCTTTAAAGATACAAACTTCTTATTGGCAGATATTCTTGCGGATGACTTTGTGAGTTACAGAGTTCACAGGAGAAAAAGGAGGCTTTTTGCTTTTGTTTCAATGCTTACTATTATTGCGCGCTTTTGTGGAATGTCTCTTGATCTGTTAAAAGTGTCTTTGTCGCCACAAAAACAACTTCAGCTTCATTAGCTGTCAGATTTCTCAGTAAACTGATTCTTAACTTCACTGAAACTCTGCTCTCAGCAGCTGTTAAAAGGAATGCCCTGCAGAGGCTTAGCATGGAGCATGGTTGTAGTGGGAAGAGCGCTGGTTTGATCCCACTGGTTTGTCCTTGAGCAAACCAGTGTGTTCAAAGAGCCTGCAACAGTACAACATGTTCAGAACATTAGAAATCCCCGCTGCCATCACTGAGCTGCTTTTACAGGCAGTGCTGCCAATGAACGGCTTTTGGCTCTAAAATATGACAAAGTGCACGTGGAAGAGCTGTCGTGGTTCCACTGAACTGCAGATTAAAATGCAGACTTCTCCTTTAATCCACCCTCTCGGGTTCACTTATCGACCACATTGTTTGAGACACTCTGCCATTCTGTTTCAGTCTTGACAAAGCTTGACTGGTATTGATCATTCTGCATCAATGCCAGCTTTATTTATTCAGTGCTTTAAGAGTCTTATGGCGTCTGTGCCAGACTCTGCACACACTCAGTACACACATTTATTCAGAGAGAGATGTTTCCCAACACAAATTCAAGGTTGTTAGTTGCTGTCAGATTTACAAAGATATACAAACAGGCTCATGATTAGGCTGAAGAGAGGAAAGTGAAAATGATTGTCAAATGCACAGTTTGAGGTCCAGTAAGTGCTCAGTAACAGCTCAGACAGACAGGGTTGTGGACCGATGTCTAAAGTTCACAGCAGCACTAAAGATTCTCTCCAAAATCTCTTTAGAGCCGTCACGCAGCAGCTGCACTGCAAGTCATCCGGGGAGAAGCTAACTCTTTAGCAGATAGCATTCTCTCCTCTAACCTCCGACACCAAACAACTCCATTGGTTAGTTAGTTCAATTCAATTCAATTTTATTCATATAGCCCAAAATCACAAAGAAATTTTGCCTCATTTGGCTTCATGCAGGTAGTTTTACAGATGCAGAAAATAGTCATGAAACATGAAAAGAATATCTAAAGACTAGACAGACTAAAGAATCTGGTTATCCTGCTCTTAGACCCTCCTCCCGGAAGTTGAAAAACTCCTAAAGACCTGAATAGGAAAAAACAAAGAAACCTCTAGGGATTCCACAAATGAGGGAGAGCTCACAACTATCCAGGACGGACAGTGATGATAGAAGAACTGGTGACAGAGAAATGAGCTTCTACAATACGTAGCCCATTGAAATAGAGTTCATTCAGATAGAGCTGAGGGACGAGTGGAAGATGAAGTCTCTCAGTCAGATACAAAGTGCGTCCCACGACCAAAGGAGCAGGAAGCGTGGGGGATCCACTGGACCTGAACACTCCTGCTCCCCAAGAGGGAGAGAGAGAGAAAAACAACATGTGAGTGGATGACCGCTACAACAAAATGGAGGATTCAAGAGCTAACTGGAGAAAGCTAAAGATTCATATAAGCAAGTAATCCAGAGAAATAATCAACAGTCAGACAACAGAGAACATGGAAAGTAAATCATAATAAGAATATAAGAGTAGAAGAGAGGAGAAGAAATGAGAATAGAGGACAGAACCCCAGAGCTGATGTGGAGAAGAACATGATAGAAAATCTCTAAATGACATTTAAACGGATCAGGATTAATCTAGCCTCTCAAGAGCCACAGCAGAGGGAATATTCTGTGATTACTAGCTAACCTGGCAGAACACTAACCTGTCCTAAGAGGAATGTTTTAATTGAGTCTTTAATATTTTTAATATGTTGAAAGGAAGAGGGGGCGGGATTTAGCAAAAGTAGGGAGGTGGAAAGCCCCGCCCTGATGAGCGGCTGACAGAATGCAAAGCAAATTTGAATTTTGACCGACTTGAAGCGCCTGGATAAAACTGAGAATGCATTACAGCAGGGGGCGCTGTTTGTAAGATGGAATGAGTTTTGACACAGAGCGTGGGAATTTACTGTGCAAGAGATTTTAAGTTACTTTAAAATGAATTCAGAGTAAACCATGTATTGAAAGGTCATTTTTTAAATATTGAATTGCAAAATGCATTTCAAAATGAAAGGTCTAATTGCATATTGAATTCTAAACTGTAAAATGCATTGTCATGTGAATTATGACATCAGAAACCCAGGACAATTGACTATGCAATTGATTTTGTTTGTATTCAATATTTTATTTTGAAAATTGTGATATTGAATAGTAAAATTTTATATTAAATTGTAAATTTCAAAATGAAATTTCAAGCCTGAAATATATACTGAATTGCAAATTGAAAAATGCATTTTCAAACTGAATAATCAATTGAATAATGTATGATACTTTGAATTATGAGTTTAAAAAACACGTCCATATAACACCCTCGCTGGAAGTGATGAAGATGAGACGCAGGATTTAAGAAAAGTAAGGGGGGGGGCTTACATGGGGGGGGGGGGGAGGGACGGAGGGCGGAGGATCGATAGAGCAGAGGAAACTTTTCTCAGCTTTCTGATTGAAGTAAAAGACGAAGACAAGCCCTACGTCTGTTGACACATGGGGGGGGCAGTGAGAACTGGGTCTTAGAGCTGTCTTTGTTGGTTCTGTTAGAGTATCTGAAACATGACAGACTTCCCGTCTTTCTTTGTGGACGGAGAGATCCGTTTCTCTGTCCTCTTCTCAGGGTGGCGACCTTTAGTTTTAGTGCCTGGACTTCAGGGTTCTCGGGGCCAGAACGAATCATGGAGACGCTTTGAGATTTCAGAAGAGCCACTGTACAAAACAACGTGATGTCAAAACCCTCCAGAGACCATCCATAAAGTTAACAGCACTAATAGAGCTGTCCATGTTGATGTTTCAACAAGGGATGAGAGGATATGAAGAGAGGAGGAGCAGAGGTGAATGAGAGGAGTATGAGAGAGGAGAAAAGAGAGGAGGAATATGAGAGGAGGAGAAAAGAGAGGAGGAATATGAGAGGAGGAGAAAAGAGAGGAGGAATATGAGGAGGAGAAAAGAGAGGAGGAGCAGAGGTGAATGAGAGGAGAAAAGAGAGGAGTATGAGAGAGGAGAAAAGAGAGGAGGAATATGAGAGGAGGAGAAAAGAGAGGAGTATGAGAGAGGAGAAAAGAGAGGAGGAGAAAAGAGAGGAGGAATATGAGAGGAGGAGAAAAGAGAGGAGGAGAAAAGAGAGGAGGAATATGAGAGGAGGAGAAAAGAGAGGAGGAGAAAAGAGAGGAGGAGAAAAGAGAGGAGGAATATGAGAGGAGGAGAAAAGAAAGGAGGAATATGAGAGGAGGAGAAAAGAGAGGAGGAGTGTTAGAGGAGGAGAAAAGAGAGGAGGAATATGAGGAGGAGAAAAGAGAGGAGGAGTATGAGAGGAGGAGAAAAGAGAGGAGGAATATGAGAGGAGGAGAAAAGAGAGGAGGAGAAAAGAGAGGAGGAATATGAGAGGAGGAATATGAGGAGGAGAAAAGAGAGGAGGAATATGAGAGGAGGAGAAAAGAGAGGAGGAATATGAGAGGAGGAGAAAAGAGGAGGAATATGAGAGGAGGAGAAAAGAGAGGAGGAATATGAGAGGAGGAGAAAAGAGAGGAGGAGTGTTAGAGGAGGAGAAAAGAGAGGAGGAGAAAAGAGAGGAGGAGTATGAGAGGAGGAGAAAAGAGAGGAGGAATATGAGAGGAGGAGAAAAGAGAGGAGGAGTGTTAGAGGAGGAGAAAAGACAGGAGGAGAAAAGAGAGGAGGAGTATGAGAGGAGGAATATGAGGAGGAGAAAAGAGAGGAGGAATATGAGAGGAGGAGAAAAGAGAGGAGGAATATGAGAGGAGGAGAAAAGAGAGGAGGAATATGAGGGGAGGAGAAAAGAGAGGAGGAATATGAGAGGAGGAGAAAAGAGAGGAGGAGTATGAGAGGAGGAGAAAAGAGAGGAGGAATATGAGAGGAGGAGAAAAGAGAGGAGGAATATGAGAGGAGGAGAAAAGAGAGGAGGAGAAAAGAGAGGAGGAATATGAGAGGAGGAGAAAAGAGAGGAGGAATATGAGAGGAGGAGAAAAGAGAGGAGGAGTGTGAGAGGAGGAGTATGAGAGGAGGAATGTCATTGATGAACACTTCAGGACACAACTGTTTCATTGACAGAACGTTGTGATGCAGTTTTTCATACAGTAAAGGTCAATAAGACACATTTTATTCATAATGATTGTTTTAACTTAATAAGGAATTGACATTAACCCTTTAGATACAAAGTTATTCAACCCCAGCAGAAATAAACAGAAAACTTATTTTTGATCAATTAAAATCACAAAAAACACAATATTTCTTAAATCTCCAGTTCCAAATATCTTAAGGTTAATGCTGCACCAAACAACTTCTTGCTTTCCATGCTGATGTTCATATCAGAGCGATGGAGCTGCTCATCTGTCCTTCATCCTCGAGTTCAGGTTTTTCCTTCACTGTGACCATGCAGGGGGAATGCTCTACTTTATTTAAGATGAGAGATTAGGGAGCATTTTTCAAAGCTGCACCTCAGGCCTCAGTTTTGATTTAGCTTCAGCTGCTCAAATGCAAAACAGTGGTTTCCTAAACTGCTCCTTAAAGACTGGCAGTGGAAGATTAAACTGAGCTAGAGTTGAAATGGGATCTGACAGGATAAGGAAGAGGCGAGGAAAGACCATCTAACAGAGAGTATGTGGATGAACAAAAGAACTCAATAAGTAGAAAACAGAAAAGACAGGTTAGTGTCAGAGAGTTAAAGAGATGAAGATTACAAAGAGAAAGACTGATGAGTCACATCTTCAGCTTTCCTTTGACATTACCCTTGTTTTTAATGGCATTCTTATTTTTGAAAATATCCCCTCATCCCAACAATCCAGAGCTGTAAGTTGGAGCTGCAGCTGCAGCATGAATGTGGAATTATGAGAGGGCATTGATTTATCCACCTTATTCCTGGGGACCTGATGTAAAACGGGTTATGGGTGCAACTTCCGGTATAGCAACCGGAAGTTACACGGTGCTATTGGTTTCCATTGAAAGTTGGTGGTTTTGTTAGCTTTAGCGGTGCATTCTGTTGGGATGACGAGCGAGACTGGAGGATCAATGGAGCAGACACAGATAAAGGGACTTAAGTTTGGTTTATTGTAGAGAGGTGAGGTGAAAGCGTGGGAGCTGAGCAGACAGGCTGGCTTGAGGCTGGGCTAAGAGCACAGACAATCAGGCAGAGAGTGGAAGCAGAAGCTGGGTCTTTACTGGAGGCTTAAGCAGGTGATTGGAGGCAGCTGTGTAATTGGTGAGGCCACCAAAGCACTCCACTCACAGCCTAACAGAGAGGGATCCTGTGAGGGATCGAGCAGCCAAGGAGGACAACAGAAGATTCATCCAAAAATGAAATTTTAATTTTTCTCAAAAAAGGCCCATAAAAGAGGTCAACAAAACATAATTAACTCAGGCAATAAACTCAACTTTTAACTTAAGCAACTGAACAGACCAAGTAACAGAAATGAACTGACCTGAACTAAGACACAACAGGGGAACATATATAGTGGGCGATCAAACCACTTCACAAACATAGGGGAAACTAAACATTTAACAAAGACAACACAAAAGACTAAACACAAAAATACTGGTCTTTCAGAAGAAAAAGTAAGCAAAAGAAAAGTACTCAAAAAGGATTAACAAATTAACAGAAACTTAGAGAAACAAAGTAAATGAGGAATAAATCAGTCCATGTTTCCCCCCTGGAGACTTCTGGAGGTGGCGCCTGCCAATTGCCCAGGTGCAGCATTTAAAGGCTGTGATGGCTGTATTTTCCTCCTTTGGCCATCCAGCTCCAGGAAACAGATCTCCAGCCACACCTGCAGCAACCAGCATACACAGAACTGGCAACTCAAAAACAGGTGAAATTAGTTAAACAAACCAATATAAAGAAATCAAAATATGTGTTCTACAAATAAACATGAAATAAATAAATATTTTAACTCAAAGAAATGTTTGTGTCTATTTGCAAATAATTTTGAAATAATAAATGTATCAAATATTGGAAATAAAATTAAGTGTTCAGTGTACTGTGGTTACTGAACTTTTGTTGTGGGTGTGGCAGAGTATGCTGCCATCACAGATCCCAACAGCATTCAACCTTTAGAAGCGAATTTTACTTAATCTCTCAAAAGTTTCATAAATGTCTTTGTTCAGGTTCATGTTGTGCAGCTCGTGGTTGTTCTAACACCCAAACTAAATTAAATGTGTCTTAAGGAGCGTTGTGTGGAACATGGACCGCTGATGAAGAGGGAGTGCAGCTGTCCTCCTCTGACAGATTTTACCATCTATCAGGATGAAGTCAGAAGGATGTGGCTGAAAAATGTCAATCTTAAGAATCCACATAAGACTTTATATGTATGTTAGTTTCATTTTGTGGATAAAGAACCACGGAGGAAAATCCGTATCCAACATTCTGGTTGGGTTCCTCCAGACCATCATAGAAGAAGAGACTCCGGGTACTGCAGAGACCTGACAGCAGTGTCACAGAGCAGGAAGATATGTCTGTGTAATTGCTGCATCTCCTGGTATCAGATATTCAAAAATGACCCATGTTTAAACCACAGCAGACTTTAAACATGAAACGGGCTAAAGCTACACCGTGATGCAACCCTCATTGGCTCTGGCAGCATGTAAACACAAACACGTGAAGCCATAAGGTTACAATAGATCAGCACTGTGTGCTAACTCCAGCAGAAATAATCATGTATGAAGGTATTGATATGTCTCGGAGCTTTAAGATTGTTCAGAGCTTCAACATCTGCAGCAACTGAACTGAGAAAGTAGCTAAAAATGCTACTATATGTTATATTTGGACATTTTTTAAGGTCATCCTTCAATGTTAACAGCACCGGAATTGTTTCGTCTCCATTCTTTAAGACCATTGGACAGAGCTGTGTTCACACATTTATATGTAGTTATAGATCCAAAACAAGAAGAACTGCTAATATGTAATGTAATGTAAATAAATGCTAGTTCCGGCATCTACAGGAAGTATCACCCATAATTCACGCAAAGGCTCATGGGGGATAGGAATAAGGTGGATAATGCTGTCCAATTCCCATCCTAACAAACCTATGGTTGGAGGTTCACTTCAAACTGGTTTCAGCCATTGAACATTTACATTCCATTTTATTTGCATTAGTGCATCAATCAATGTTTTAGCATAGTTAGAGAAGAAATATGCCAGAATTAGCACAATAGCTATTACATCTGTTGACCTGAGACAAATTGATCAAAAATAAGCTTGTGAAGCTTCAGCTGCAGAGACGGAGGTTCACGCCAGTGTTAGAAGAGACAGCCTTGGGTGAGACGTTAGCATGAGCTTCCATTAGCACTGGTTAACAGGGAGAGTCTGTTTTTTGGATCCTGAATAAAAAGCATTTCATGGGTGCAGAGAGTCTGAGCTTTGATGGGGTTACCATCTGGTTTTAGTTTTACATTTGAAAGCTCTTTGTGGTCCGCTGTAGGCAGGGGTGAAAGTAGATTTTTTGTTATGCCGGTACTATGCCCCCCCCACCCCCACCCCCCACACACACACATGCAAACACACACCCACAGTCCAATACCTTTACTTTTCAAGTCCCCATATGGTAATTTTTACTTTTATTTAAAAAGAATAAGTTCTCAGGAGTGTTTTATTTATGTTTATGTTATTTTTAACCAAAATCCCAGACCCTTTAATGTTGGTCTGTGAAAACTCCTCTATGGGGGCGTGGCTTCTGGAGCTGAGCGAAGCTGACCTGCTACATCTTGGACCCTCCCCTGTCTGATTATGGTGGCTCTGAGTCTTCACCACTGCACCACAAAAATGTCTAGCAGTTTTGTTTTGAGCTGGACATTAGATCGGACAAGGAGGAGCTTCATGGACCAAACTTTCACAGATCCTTTCCAGCTGCGGTCAAACGAGCCGCCGTTCACATTTCTGTGGTCACATCAAGAAGCTCCGTGGAGTCTGGTGGAGATTTTCCAGAGTTCTCAGGACTGCTAGCGTAAGTATTGGATGAAACTCACACCAAAAATCCAGTGACGGCTGACTGGACCACATAAATGTGAACGGCAGCTCATTTGACTGCAGTCAATGTGAAGATAGCATCTTCTCTTCACCAGAACCTGAACTAGACACACTAGCCGGACCAGATGAAGGTTTAGTGCATGTGCAGCAGAAAGAAGATCATTTATTCACACAGAGTCTGTCTGTGACAGTTTGATTAACAGAGATTAAAAGGAAATGCAAAAACAAAATGATTACATTTGTTCTCTTTCAGAAGAAAAATGACCCACAGGCATGTTAAAAACTCAAAAAATATTTTTTTCTTTTTTTTGGAAGGAGACTTTAAACAGATCATATTGTCAGTTGTCCAGATTGAAGAATAATCTGGCAACATAGAAAATTCATCTGTGATTGGTGGACTTGGTGTCTCAATGGCATTTTCCATTCAACTTCTATCTCTCCTTTTCTCTTCTTCATCCTCTCCTTTAGAAAATTTGTTCTTCACATCTTCATCCTCACTTTTGGATCTTCCTCTTAAAAATCTGATTCACTTTTCTCTACATCTTTTTTGTTTACGTTTTCATTTAAATAATTTAATCATTTATTATTAGTATCATCAGCTGCAGAGCTGCAGTTCTCTGGTGCGCCTGCTGTTCAGAAAGTCGGGGGTCCGCAGCGCTCGGGACGCAGCCAGACTTGGCGCACGCAAGAGAGCGCAGACCAGGAGAGAGAGAGAGAGAGAGAGAGAGAGAGAGAAAGGGAGAGGGAGAGAAAGAGACGGATTTCAATAACTGTCTGATGCGCCACAAAAACAATGCAAACATCCAAATAAAGCGCTGCCTGCTCTCAGCTCGAATGTCAATTTTCTTATTGTTCTTCCATAAGAGCGACCGCGGCTTCTGTCATGAGTTATATAGTGAAAACTGGCCGCACAGCTGATCTCTCCAGCCGGAGCGGCGTTCCGTCTTCAAATCATTTACCGGAACGCCACTCCGGACCGTTCCGGCTTACTAGGTAAAGCACTGTCAATAAAGACTGATTTGAAAACAAGTCAGCAGCTTCACATCAAACATCCTCTCACAGCTCTGCTCATGGGGTCCAGAATACTTCCCCAATTGCCCACATTGTAATTGCCCCAGCAATACAATAAAGTCTTTGAATCTTGCCTGACAGTGTGAAGCGTGTCTGTTCCATCGTGAATCCGGCTCAACATGAAGGTTATTTCAGAGCTCTGTAAACTGTTGGAATGAGAAGGAAGAGCCGAGGTCACTCCTATTATTGGAAACATTGTGTTGGAAGTGACACTTGCTTTTGTTCACACAAAGCTTGTTTAATTGAATGTCTGTCTAGGAAAAAAATAGCTTATCGTATTTGGACCTGCCCAAATGAAAAAAAGCCCCACTGCTGGTCTCACAACGGACTCGATCAATCGGCAAATTATTATAGAATTGATATTTCATTAGGAGTAATCTTATACCTGTACTGCTGCAATGACAGTAAAGGCCATTCATTCATTGTTATATTCATTTACAGATAATAACATTTAAAAATTTTGCAGAGTATGCATGGAAACGCCAGCGTTTCCACGGTAACCTGGGGTCGTCAAGCTTTGAGTTTTTGGTTACTGCTAGACAGATTTTAAAGGATAAGCAAATCCTAAATAAACTTTTGTTGGCTTTTCTCTATAAACGGCGCTTCAAAAACACTGTCTGTTGACCATTGCCACATTTGTGATAAATTAAAATAAACTTGTTTAATTCATGAAAATCTAGTGCAAGTCTCAGAAGTTTGATGTCACACTAGGTGTGTTTGAGATGACCCAGCGCCTCGCCTGCATCGTTGGTGGGACTAAGCTGCTGCAGGAGGGGGCGGGGAAAGGCGCCTGAGATGAGGGTGAACTCCGAGACTGTACGAGAACGAGGAGATGGGGGTTGTCCTTAACATTCGGCTGAAAGTTAATATGCCACTCCTGCTAGGATGATCTATGCTGTTGTGTCTTTTATATTATTTTTTAACATCATTTAGAGTAAAACAGTTAAAAAAATATCCGCAGGATTCCTTGCATGTATACTCCCCCAAATAAATAAATAAAATAAAATGAAAATATGACCACAGATTATTTGAAATCTTGTTTATTTTTTTCATCAGTGATTCATTTGATGCCAGTTATTTCACATCAAACTACAGGAACTGTGTGAACACCGTTTCCCACAATGCATTGTTTAGTCATTAAGACGGCTTGAAGCCAGCACAGTACCTTTTTTCTGGCTGCGCTGGCTTCGGTAGGCACATTGAACCCGCCCCTTTCTCGTGATACTTCATGACGGCGCACATGTGACGTCGGTGCAAGAAACCAACCAACATGCAGCGCGCTGCAGGCAATCTGCGCAGCGCCGCGTCCGCCTGCATGATCTCAAACACACCTAATGCTCTAAGCTCCAGTATAAAAGCCCCACCCATCTTTGACTCTGTTAATGTCAGGATCTATGGGTTTTTTGGCCCTCTGGGCTTCCCATACCAGCTCACTCCTGTTTCCTGATTGCTGAGTCCACACAGCTGAGCTCTGGAGTACTTGAGCTTCTCTCCTTCTCATCTACTTTGCCAGTTCGTTGCACTTTCTATGGAAGCGTATGTGACACAAGAATAAAAATAAAAGTCAATACTGGAAATGCTATTTCATTTTCAAAATGTACCTGCATTATTTGTCTCTTAAATCAAATGAAAAAGTAATTCTCAGAACTGCTTTTAACTACATTTTCTTCTTCAACTCTGCTCATTCTGTAACTTAATTCAAATGACAAAGCCTATGGAGATTGCTTTTTCGTTTTAACATTCTGCCACGCAATAAGTGTAACAAAAATCTAAATGGTTCTGGAACGTCCCAAGGGCGCATGATGATGACGTCAGAGCTCCTCCTCCTCCGGTTTGGTTTGTGCTGTCTGGAAACTACAAGCCGTTCTCGTTGATTTATATAGAGAAAAAAGGAAGGAAGAGGAGGAAAAACGAGCTCAAACTGAGATTCATCATTACTGATTAACTTGTGTTTTTTAAACCTTAAAGTCAGAAAAGCGGGATACACTGTGGATAGTTTGACAGTCTGTTTCTCCCGCCGCCTCTCTGGCTGCAGCCCGATACAGCCGACGTGTCCAGCGGGGCTCACCCGCTGAATGTGCCGGCAGACAGACAGCTATGCTGGGGCTGGATCATGCTTTAGCCTCCAAAACTTCAAGATATTTTGAATATTTAAAGAGAGATGGGCCACACACTCAAAGCTGAGATTATTTAACTGTTGACTGTTTGGAACATCGGGGGACCGCAGCTCGCGGGATGCGGCGCCGGACGCGAGCCGGTACCAGACGTTGTACTGGACGCAAAGCGGAACCGGGTTAGGGCCGGTTCTGGCTCACCGCTCGGTGGTTGGATCCTGTGATCTAATGGGAGCAGCCTGCGCGTTAGGTTGGAGACGATGACTTAGGGATCACCTACAGCGTCAAAAGTGACACAGAGGGATCAGAACGTTAACGAGACGAAGAGGATGTGTTATGGAAGCGAGAGAGAGAGACAGATGCAGAGAACTGAGTCAGCTGACTGATGCCCCAACAAAAACAATGCGAACATCCGAATACAGCACTTCCTGTTCTCAGTTTGAGTTTCAATTGTCATTGTTTTCTTCTGTCACGTGTTATACAGCGAAAACCAGCCGCACCGCAGATCTCTTCCCGGTGTAGCGCTCTTACTTTCAGCCGTTGTTACAGAATGTCAACTGTTACAGAATCAAAGATTCTATACTGGGGCTTCTATACTGGAGCTCAGAGCATGATGACGTCAAACTTCTGAGACTTTCACCAGATGAAAAATCACAAAATTTAAATATAATACCTCAATTCAACCTGTAGGGGCAGCGCATTTTGACTATATTTTTATGAATTAAACAAGTTTATTTTAATTCGTCAAAAATTTGGCAATAAACAGGCAGCACTTTTGATGCCCCATTTATAGAGGTCAACAGCCAAAACAATGATTTGGTGTTTGTTGCCTTTTAAAGTCTAGATCAGCTGTTCACAGTTAAAGCTCAGTGAAGATCAGCAACCAGCAGGAAAAGTGAATTCTAAAACAGTCATTGAAGTGAGCTGAAGACTGAACTGAAGCTCGTCCGGATGAATTATGAATCACTGTTTCAATGATGTTAGCTTCAGCTTACAAGCCAAAGAGATGGAAGCTCATTCTGACAACTGCATCAATCTGTTTGCTGAATTTAAAACAACCAAGAACTACCAGATCTCTAAGAGCAGCCACGGAGTCAGGGGTGGAGTGTCATCGAGAACAGAGTCCTCTCTTTTTAATGAAGACAATTCTGGCTGATATCAGTGCACACAGAAACATCCTGGAAGCTGCAGCTGCACCATTTGAAAGGTTGCTGTCAGGTCCAACAGTCACTTCATTTTGACACCTTCTTCCTTGTTCAAGAGTAAATAAACACATTCCAACTACGTATATTGAAAATCAGCCACGTAAAGTGATTATGCTCTTATGAACATCAGGGAGTGTACCATAGGTCAGAATGATGCAAAGACTTGCAAAACGTTTCTGCAAGATGTTTCACACGGACAAAACTTTTTCACAGACGCACAATACTTTTGACACGAATATACCTTTATAGATCTGCATCGGCAGACACGGCAATGTCATTCTGCACCTTAATCTAATCTAAACAGAAACCTCCCAAAACTAAATGTTTGTGCTAAAAAAGACTGGCTGATTAAAACAACTTGTTCTAATAACTTCGATTAAAACAAACAAAAGGGAGCCAGATCTACAGAGAGACAAAACAGAGGTCAATGTGAGGTTTTTGAAGAAGAGGCTTCACCGCAGCTCATCATAAAGCAGATGGAGCATCTTCAGAAGTTACAGAAGTCTGACAACTTCTTTAGAATTTGAGCAGGAATCCCATCAAGACAGAAATGTTAGTGATCCAACTGACAACTGAAAGTGATGAAGCTCATCTGCTACACTATCAGACAAGCTAATTCTTCATTAACAGTCCTGGTAAAGCTCCTGGGAGAGAATCTCTTCTTCAAGTTGACATTCCTAAGGTTTCCACCTTTTTTCTCAGAATCCTTTTTCTGTATTTGGGAGTTTTTCCTCACTGGGAAGGAGGATGTAATGGCAGAGATAACCAGTTTAGTTTTGGCTGTTTAGTTGTGTTTTGCCATCAGCTATTCTTTATATTATGACTGATTTCATGTTTTCCTACAGTTATTGATGTGACCCCCATAGAGACAACTGTGCTGTGATAATGGAATCCATCGATATGAGACTGAAGCTGCAAAGGTCAATGGAAAAGTCTCTCATTGACCCTGCTGGAATGTTACCGCCTCCTTTGCGGCGTGTCATAAGAGTATGGTTTGTTGGGCTCAGATCTAAACAAAGACCTCCTGTCTGAAACACTTTCTGTACATTTAATGAAAACTCGAAATTAACTTGATAGTGAAGTAATGATGACAATTCTCTTCAGCAGTTTCTATATTTACCTCAGTTTCACACCATTTGACTGACTAAATCCACTAATGCAGCTAAAGCTGACTCGTTTCTGGCTGTTTTCATGTATTAGAAGAGTAACCTGACAGAGCTCAGATATCCTCAGTCAGTCTTTTCTGTCCTTGTCCCAGATGACACAGACCACCACCATCTTCATCTTCTCACATCACTTCACTTTTAAGTGGAGGCATGTCCCGATCCTCTTTAAAATCCCACTCCAACAACAGTTTCCAGAGCGTTCCCAGTGGTCTTTTAATGATGATGATGCAGTTTTTGAACAAATCCATAAACATGTTGTTTTCTAGGACATAGTTTCTGCAGAGCGGCAGGAGTTCATTGGAACTTCACCTATGAGTTGTGGGCGAGGCTGTTGGCATGGATGTTAGCCCTTCGCTAATTTCTCATCATCCATTTCTTTACACACTCTCCGTACCGTAGAAGCCAAGCCTAACATTAGCATAGCTTACAAATGGCAGTAATATGATTTCTATCCAGCTGTGCAGTTCTGGTCCAGGGCTGTGCAGTTCTGGTCCAGAGCTGTACAGTTCTGGTCCAGAGCTGTACAGTTCTGGTCCAGAGCTGTGCAGTTCTGGTCCAGAGCTGTGCAGTTCTGGTCCAGGGCTGTGCAGTTCTGGTCCAGGGCTGTGCAGTTCTGGTCCAGAGCTGTGCAGTTCTGGTCCAGAGCTGTGCAGTTCTGGTCCAGGGCTGTGCAGTTCTGGTCCAGAGCTGTACAGTTCTGGTCCAGAGCTGTGCAGTTCTGGTCCAGGGCTGTGCAGTTCTGGTCCAGAGCTGTGCAGTTCTGGTCCAGAGCTGTGCAGTTCTGGTCCAGGGCTGTGCAGTTCTGGTCCAGAGCTGTACAGTTCTGGTCCAGAGCTGTGCAGTTCTGGTCCAGAGCTGTACAGTTCTGGTCCAGGGCTGTGCAGTTCTGGTCCAGAGTTGTGCAGTTCTGCTCCAGCTCAGACGAGGAAAACAAATATGTTTATGAGTCTCTTCGTCTGCATCAGAATGGGGCGGAGCAATGAGACAGAAGAAGAAAGATTCCACAGACGATCCTCCGTCTGATGAAAGTTCATCAACTGGTTTATAAAAGCTTTTATGGTCTTGGACTTTCATATGTATCTGATATGATTTTAAGGTATGAGCCCTCGTGGACCCTGAGGTCCTCTGGTTCAGGCCTTTTAGTTATTCCTGAAGACTGAACTAAAGCATACGGCAAGGCCTTATTCAGTTCTACGAACCTCGCCTGTGGAACAGCCTCCCAGAATGCCTCAGGGCCGCAGAGACTGTCCATGTTTTTAAAGTCCCCCAATGACATTTTTTTAAATAAAAAAAAAATGATCTCAATAGTATTTTAATCGTGATTATGAAGTTTTTAACAGAAATACCACAACATACATGTCTTAAAAAGCCATTTTTAATGTTGATTTGAAGCCTCAGCCTGCAAAATCTCCTCTGAGGGGGCGTGGCTTTTGGAGCTGAGCAGACCTGCTCCTTCAGACACATCTTCTCTTCTCCAGAACCTGAACTAGACACGCTAGCCGGACCAGATGAGGGTTTAGTGCATGTGCAGACGCTCTTGTGACGAGGGATGTAACAATTCAGTCAAGCCATGATTCAATTCACAGTTTTAAATTCACAAATTTGATTTTTTTCAAATTATTTTCTACACAATGACTTCAAGGTATTGTCCACGTTGTGCTCCATGTGACCAACAAAAGTTGCAATGTGTTTTAGTATATATGTTAAATATGATATAAACTTTACGTTCTCAGATTCCATCTCTTTTTATTGAGACACATGCACTATGAGAATACAGCACCATCCTCACAATATGTTGTTGTTCTGTCATTTAACCTAAATAAAACTGTGAAACACAAGTATTTGTAGATTGATTTAAACATACTTTAGAATAAAATGAAAAATTCCACGGAAAAATGATAAACTTAAAAAAAAGTATAAGCAGATGAATCCTCAGATCTCATGTTCTCCAATGGTGAGTTGCTGGTAGTGGAAGACCAAGTCTTTGAGGAGATGATCTGGTTTTGCTATCAGTAATGATCTTCTCAGTTTTAGAGCTTCTCTCAGGTGTCTGTACAAGTTTGTTGTGGAGGAGGTTCTACTTGGAATTACTTTCCTGCAGACTTTAAATTCTTTATTTGTATCATCAGTTTCCAGATTCTTTTTCTGTCTTTCTCTCGTACTCAGTTCATGACGGACCGCTTCGCAACCGCACGCGCTCGGCACACACCGCCGCGTGTGCGTCTGCAGCGGGGTGACCGTTCACGCGCATCTTGAGGAGAAAATAGTGGCTGTGAAAAGAAAAAGTTGCAGAGTGTAACAAATCACGGGGTTTGCTTGGTATTCCTTTAACAGTTGCGATTGCAGCATCGTAAAATCCTGGAGGGTCTGAATAGAAGAAGATTCTCCTCCTGCTGTACCTGTGTGAGCGCGCCGCTCTGGCGTGGATACACCTGCTGAGAGCCCGTTCATAAACCCGCATACAGCGCGCTCTTGAACGCACCAGACGTGTAGTCAGATGATAATATGCAGTTCAGGTGATGTTGTTGATGTTTGCATTGAAAGAGAGGGAGCTGTCCAACATGACGCCCTGGCTCCTCACTTGGGAGGAGGAGGAGGGGACTGATGAGGTGAGAGGATGGATGTTGTGCCGACTAGCAGAACCTCCGTTTTATTGCTGTTGAGTTGAATAAAATTGGAGGAGAACCAGGACTTCAGTTCAGACTAGTGATGGGAATTCCGGCTCTTTTGAGAGATCCAGCTCTTTAGGTTGTTCTGTTGCTTTAAGTAATTCATTATCAACAACTGTATAAAATTATTCACAAAATGAATTACTAATATAAAAAAAGTTTTTCTTGTAAATATACTTTTATTTCACTCATATAAACAGAACAATTAATTTAAAAAATAATAAAATACATAAACTATTTACAATTCACCTTAGCTGTTCTGCTATCAAATGTTAACTTTTCTTTGTAAACAAATTCACATTGAAAACAATATAAAACTCTGCAACCACAACACAAAATACAAATGAAAGTGTACAAAACCAATAAATAAAGACATTTATTCACAATAACATTAAGAAAGAGTCTGAGCTTTGAGGATGAAATCTGGTTCTTCTGTCAGTAATGATCTGCTCTGTGTTAGAGAAGATTCTGCACAGGTTGGTATTGGAGTTCTAGAGAATGATTTCCTGCAGATTCTCTTCCTTCATTCTATCAAGAAAAGTCAGAAGGTTCCAGTTTGTTCTTCTTTACTGATGATCTCTTCTTTACGTGTTGATGTTGTCTCTTGCGCTGCTGCACATGTAAGCCCCCCCCCAACACACACACCTGCAGTGCCACTGCGCGCTCAGATGGGAAGAATCGTTGGGTTGCTGCCATGTTTGAGTTCAACAGAGAAGTCCAGGTTATGGTCGGTGAGGAGATCGTGGATTAAATGTTCTTTGTTCATGAGTGAGTGGAGGTTGAGCAGGCTGAAATGAGAGGGGGCTGACCTGGCGAGGCTGACTAGCTCGCTGTGATTGACAGCTTCAGGGTTGGAGAGCAGCGGTGACACGTTACGCCAGCATCCACTCTACAGTCAACCATTGCTGATGGATGGGTGGATGGATAGGAAGGCTCATTCTGACAGCCCCTCCCTCTCATTGCAGATTGATTGTGAGACTTTTTCTTGGTGTTCCTTCATCCTGTTAAACCTTCCTCTATGAAACAGTAGCAGGATAACGGAGTTCCTGTCATCATGTGGAGCTTATGGCTGACCTCGTTGTATCATGTTGTCAGAGCTGCAGGCGTTACAAGCGAGCCTGCAGATCCGCTGCGTATTCAGTTGTTGCGGCTTTTAATTGGTGTGAAATTACTTTTCTAGTGGAAGTATCTGACTTTGCACAGAGAAAAAAAAACCACTGACAGACATCCACATGCTCATGGTGCATGATGCTGTTGCAGGCTGACTAAAACAGAAATGACAGTGGATTAACAGGTATGGCTCTTACCAGGGTAGGTGGTCACAGGTGCCAAGCGTGCGTCAGTGCAGTTGGTTTTCTGTGCTGCTGCCCAGTGAGAGGTTAATAGACGAGGGCTTCTGTCATCTCATCCCGGGTCACCCACAGGCTTTTCTACTGTTGGGCTACAACACCGCTCAGACATGAGGAGACAGCTGCTACATAAATAAATGCTCACGCATGATCTCACTGCCACCACACTGCTCCTAAAACCAACCTGGTTCTGCGCCTGCGCAAGCTAAGTTGAACTTCTGTTGCTCAGTGGTGTGTGAACGTTCCTAGTTTTCCTCTTTCTTTCTTTCCTACTAATGACAGACAACTTATGTACATACGTATATACAAGTCTACTAATGACTAGAGATAATGCTGCTCAGGAGACGTACGCATTCTGGACTCCATCAAGTCATTCCATTGGAGCTTGTATGGAAATACCGTGGGTGCTGAGCTGGCTGCAAATACAATCCGCGGCTAGAGGGTAAGGCGGCTAACCGGCAGGGTTTCAAACCATCTGTCCCCTCCAGTAATATGGTAAATGTTAACGCCAGAGCTTACTGGACTGATCAAAACTTAATGGTGCAACATGGAACATGGAAAGCAGCCTCATCACCTTCACCATGTCAGGCTAACCAGCTACGTATCGGATGCTAATGTGACTTTATTACCATGAGAGTAGACCATGACCCAAACATCAGTGGGAAAAGCCAAGGTAGTGGTCTCATCCTGTACGCCATCAGACGCTGGTGTCATCCATCTGCATGATCACACTGACACCAGCACAGGCAGCTGGTGGAGTTTGTGCACTGGAGCCAACAAAAACTGAGCGGTCAACTGTTTTTGTGTTTTACAACGTTCTTTGAATTTTACTACTGATACGTAGTCTTAGGACAGTTATTGATACTCTTAATATTTTTAATAGCGTTTTACCCACCACATATTTTTTATCTATCTTTGTACTGATATTATTACTTTCTACATTTTTGAAATGTTTTTAAAATCTCTGACCTTGTTGGGATAAACACAATCACTTCTATACATTTTCTTGAATGTGGTCTAACAAAGTTTTCTCTCTTTGAATCATCCGATGCAACTGGCCTTGCTACTGCAGGAGAGGACGGGGGAAACAGTGCGGACGTGCACGAGGGAAGCAGTGCACACTGAAAGGAGGGAAAGGAAAAAAAGGCAGCGCGCTAGCATGCCGATGGGTGTTGTCAACTGGCAGAGCAACGAAAAGTAATAAAAAGTTCCCGGGAGAACAGCAGAACCCCAGAGGAAGAGCAGCTCTTCGGCCCGGAGAAAATCTCCCCTGCGTCCCCTGACCACGGTCGGGATCAAAGCAGGAAAGGTTCAACACCGCGGCGAAGAAAGGAGGACAAAACCTTCGGTTTGGATCTTGAGTCGGGAAAAGCGCTGGTCAGACGCTTCCTGTTGTCGTAAAACCTTTCCACCAATCAACAGATTACATAGTGTGACGACAGAAGCTCCGCCCTCACAGGCCCATCTGTTTTCCAATGGACCAATGACCAACGCAGGTCTAAAAATAGTTCCAGTCGGACCTGCTCTGGAAAAAGAACTGAAATCTGGAACAATTTCACTGATATTGATAATAAGAGGACGGAGTTTAAACAGAAGAAAGGTAGCAGAGGGGTATTTAAAGAAGATGGTAACAGGAGGAGGGTAATAACATTATAAAACAACCAGGTATAAATACAGTCTGGAATGGGCGGGGCCTGTCTACACACACACTCAATAATTACAAACACATTTTAACTTCACGCACACACTTATATAAACCCAGACATAAGGCCTTTCATGACAACATCTCATCATTGATCTGTCATGTTCTTCTATTAACACAAACTCTTCACATGTTTCTCAAATAAGGAATCTGGGAATTCTGCCTGGAATTCTTTTTTCAAATTTATATACAAAAATGTGTTGATTCGTTTGTTGACTTAATTTATTGTTTTTTTTTGTTTTTGTTTTTTTTATACCATTGCACATAAAACCTTCATTCTATGTTGTAAAAACATTTGGTTAAACAATTTTGGGATTTCTACAGCTAAATGAATCCCATGTTCCCAGACAGAATTCTCAGTTTTATATATATATTTTATATATATATAGTTTTATATATCATGGAAAAATGACAGAATAAAGGGAGTGTACTGACAGCAGTGGGGGCAGTGGGGCAAACTGGACCTGGGCTCCTTCTGGATTGTTGTCTCAAAGGAGAACCCACATCCACTGAGGCTGTTAAAGTCCTTCTTCACAACCTGTAATTGTCTCTGTTAGTGTATAAACCGACACCGGCCCCTCATCAGTTATGTGGCCCTCACAAGAAAAAGTTTGGGCACCCCTGCTGTAAGCAGCACTTACAATGTTGCTTCTCATCCAAGTCAAAATAGAAATAAGAACATGAATGACATTTCACCAACAAGCAATAATCCACTACAAAAGATGGAGGGTCAAAGCTGAGAGCTGGAAGAAGACAAAAGTTCTCCTGACGTCACTGAAGGGTTGAAGTTTTCTCCTCTGGGTTGCTGTTAAATTGATTTTATAACATACAAGTGATTACATTAAAGTTCAACGTCACAGTAAACAAGTGGGGGGGGGCATATAATCTGAATAACAACTAACAGTTTAAGAGAAAAGAATCTCCACCTCCAAGAAACCTCTGGAAATTCCATCCTTCTCAGCACTCCTGTAAACTGTTGTGAAACGGCACAGAAAGCCGGATGAGCTGCTGTATTCCTCCTCTCTAAAGCTTCCAGATCCTGTTTGCATCAGGATTCATGTGGTTCTTTATTCTTCAGATCCATTTTCTGCTGCAGATCCCATAAAACAGCCTTGTGTTTGTGCCAAGCAGAGCCGTGTTTCCCCAGGCATTTGCAGCTTTCCAGTCACACAGATTAAATAATTTATTCATTTTATTGTCACTGTAAAAAACATGGAGGAGTTGGAGGATCATTTCAAGAGAATCACTAACAGAGACAACATTGCTTTGAGATTGCTGGGGAAATCTTTAAAAAAGGACTTTGAGCATTTTTGGTGTAGCTGCCTGACGGAAGCACGGACGGAGCGTCTGACCTGCGAGGACAGATCATCGGACGGACGGCGTGACAGCTGACCGCCACAGTGATGCTGGCTGCCACATTGTTCCGCTGCTTAAGACACTTGTGTAATTGTCTCCTATATAACATAACTGGTATCTACTGTGGTTTTAATCGTACATTGGTGGTGCTGCATGAGAAGCCTCAGTGTAGAGCAGACCTGGCAAATTCCCATTTAGCAAAGCCTCTTATCTGTGTCCAATCAGATATAATTGCCTCCTTCTTCCAGATCAAGCCACCTATACAGGGAAAAGAGCTTTAAAACACCCCAGAGGTTGGATGCATATATCTGAATATGAATATATCGATGTTAAATAGCTGCCAGAGATTAAACACAAAGCACACAATCAGGTCCACCTCCTCACACCCACCCCTGCTGGAAACTGTTATACACAGTGTGAGTCAGCCAGGTCGGCTTTTCATCGTTCTCTGGCTATGCAAATCCTCGTCTTTGGACTTAACCAAACAAGTCCTGCTTGCTGGAGGAAGCAGGATGGAAGCAAGCCACATCATCAGCTCCGAACCTGAAAGGAGTGGAGGAAAGACGGAGATTCAGACTCATGGAAAGAGTTCAACTGGACTGCTGAACCTGAGCGGGAACGTCCTGCAGCTTTATGTCATTGACTTTTACACAGCCGTTATTCTCATTTCTGGTTCCGGGTTGATGGTAGTGCTCAGCATTTAGCACCATCTTGCAATATGCAATTCTGACCACGCTCCTGAAGATAAAGGCTGAGTGATGAATGAAGAAGACATCCAAAAATCCCATAATTTCTTCTCTGATGGTCATTAGAATCCAGCAGAAACAGCTGATGGAGAGACAGGAAGACGTGGAAAGCTCTGAACGAGCAGAAAGACGAAAACATCCACCGACTCTAAAACGAGAATCAGAGACCTGGTGATCACCAAACCACGGTCAAACGTCCACAATGACCACCGACAGCGCAGGAGAATCTGGTGATGGAGAGCAGCAGGTGGAGGCTGTTCTCAGTCTGAAGGTGGATCCCATCTTCATGTTCCTCAAACTTAACAGAGCTCCAGAGCTGGACCCGGTCCTGATGCTCAAGGATCTGGAAGACTGAGAGACGCTCTCGGTCAGTCTGAACAGACGAGTCAAAGACAAGATGAAGAGAATCAGTGAGGCAGCGGAGATCTTTATCTCCTAAAGTCTACTGAGACCAGGATTTGGAGCAGATACTTCTGAACTTTCAACATCTTGACCTTAAGCGGTTCACATTTTCCATGTTATGTCAAATGTCTGGACATGACCTCCAGCAGGTGACCTCTGATTTGGCTTCATGTCTGTCCTGCATGAGTCGTCAGCATGCTGCTATTGTCAGCTCCAACCTCTGCAGACCCGGGAGCCGGTCAGGTGACAGTCAGACATTCTCAGGAGGTTTCTACTGTTTGGCTGCTGACAGGGATGCATCCACTTCATGAACCTCTTCATTCAGACCGGCTGGTAGTGAACTCAGGATCAGGGAACATGCAGATGAAACCCTCGAATAGACTCTCATCTGAAACATGTCGTTTTAAAGCCATCACACTCACATCCTCCAACCAATAAAACCATTTTCTTTGCACAGCTTTGTCAGCTACAAGTAGTAATTAATTCTTTGTGAAAATCCCACGTTCATATCTGTGTCACAGCATCTATTAAACAGGGCCACACAAATGAAGTTCCCTCATCAACAGCGTCTGCTTTTTCCTTGGCGTCAGTGTGCTTTGATAATAAGAAATTGTGTTTCTGTCCCTGTGTGGGGATTGGCTTTGATAATCTGTGTATCTTCTGAAGTCTGGGGCACTTCCTCTTTTCATTCTCTCCTTCACTTAATGCTCTGGAATAACCTTCAGAACATATTTCCCTCCTATCAGCATATTCCACATCTGCTTATCGCCTCCTGATGCTCGGGTCTGACCAAACATTTGTGCTCCTTTAGAAAAGCTTCAAGGACATCAACCTCCAGCTCTACCTGCGTCTCCATTCTGACTGGGGATGGTCTCTAAGGGTTTGCACTTATTCAATTGACTGCTTAAATGAAAACACAATCAGCTTCATTTATCATATGCCTACAGTCTCTAAAAGTCTATATACTGCTGCTAATGAAATATTAAACATTATTTTGCACACGAGCCTTTATAGCTCATTCAGGAGTGCTGTGTGCTTAAACTACGACAAAAATAAGAGAAGAATTTAAATCCCAAGATTTTATTCATTCAAAGTGGAGGAAATATCTAAGCAACCAGGCTCTAGTTTCTCCAGGACTGTTGTCTAATACTATGGCTCTGTCTTTTTATTGAGAACTCTCCATAAACAATAAATCTCTTTTTTGTAAATTAATTTCTCCCAGCAGGGCTGCATTGATGGCCCAGCCCCCTGAGGCAGTGAAACACCATCAACGTCTGTCTTTTTGCTTTCTTCTCATTAGCTTTTGTTTTGTTGGTGGCTGTGTCATTGTACGGCGTTCATGAGCTCATCATGATCATGGTGCAAGTTCTCCCCTTTCAGCAAAAACAAGTATGATGAAAAACAGAAAATGATCTCTGCACACTGTGTACACCGAATAGACAGAGGTTTGGAACGCCCAGAGGGCTACATATGGTATATAAGTATTGTAAATATCAGAGGACAGCAGGGAAATGCCATTCTGCCCCTCTGTCATTCTGCCGCTCTATCATTCTGCCCCTCTATCATTCTGCCCCTCTGTCATTCTGCCCCTCTATCATTCTGCCCCTCTGTCATTCTGCCCCTCTATCATTCTGCCCTCTGTCTTTCTGCCCCTCTATTATCCTACCCTCTCATTCTGCTTCCCGTCATTGGTCTGAGTCATCATTTCTATGGCAACCACTCCCACCAATCAGGAGTAAGCTTATTTGAAGGCCACACCCCTTCCACTTGACAACATGAAATCAGCGTATTGATTGTTGGACGTTCACCCACTTTTATGAGGTATCTGATTGGTCGGTTTAAAACTTAAATAACTTGAACTGCAGAAAAAGGAAACAAGAGGATTATCAAGAAGATGTTCAGACTGCATCAGATCCAGAACGGTTATTCTGACTAACAGATTGACTGAGTAACAGCTGGTCAGTTCTCTGGAGAAGTCTGTGGGATTTTATTTACTGTTAAGAACACCGGGGGGGGGGGGGGGGGTGGCCACTCAGTCCGTTTCTTTATACAGTCAATGGGTGGATGAAATTGTCCAGACATGTCCCGGGGGAAGGGGGGGGGGGGGGTGTCTCCTGTCAGAACTCTGCTTTACCTTTACAGTTCATTTCTCATCATGGGGTAAGATTTCCCATCGTAGGAACTTGCTGCAGTCCACGATGTCAACATTCAATTACAACAAAACTAGTTGCTATAGAAACAACTGAAACAGCAATGACATCATAAATGAAGATAAGACGAATAGAGAATCATTCATTTTTGTGTAAAAGGTGACACTTTACTGGAGTTTATAAGTCCAACAGCTCTGGAGAAGAGAGTGTTCTTGTGATGGGACGTCCCAGTCAGGATGGACCCCGAACTTCTTCCTGAGGGGAGGGGTTCAAAAGACTATGTTCAGGTGAGAGGTGAGAACCATCTGCCGTGACCTGACCTGACCTCTCAGTGTCCAGAAGCCGTTCATGTACACGGCTGCAGCCGAGCTCTTCTCAGCAGAGGGAAGAACGTGTTCTAGTCTGAGTTTGTCCCGGCATGTGGATCCACCAAACAGGGATGGGGCCCATCAGCCCCCACAAACAGAATGTCTGCTGATGGGCAGCTTCATCTGTGACGACTTTCTGTGAGAGAGGCCATGATCTTAAAGGTCTTTAGAGACAGAACCAGACCCAGGGGTGTAGTGTGCAGCAAATGGACATTTGTCACTCAGCTGGAGGTTACATGAAGGTAAAATAGTACCTGAAGATTCATTAGAACAGGATGTGTATTTAATAGCCCGTCACCAACTGGACCCCACTGACAGTCTGGTCAGAGAATTCCTCCACTCAAGATAGATGCTTAAAGATATGAAAAACATTGAGCCAGTCAGCCGTGATTTTCTGATGATATTAATATGTCCTCAGAATCTCATTTTCATTTCACCTCTGAAGCCACTTCGACTGATTTTAAAATCACTCCAAACTGTAATTAATATAAAGTTAAATCTGTAAAGTGACCTCCACACATTGACACCTGAAACCCTTTCAGTGTTGCTGCAGCAGCATCAGTTAGTGGGATTAAAATATTATCCCAGTATTTTAAAGCCAAAGCATTAACAGCTTTGACTCTCATGTAGTCCCGGTGAAAATGATTGCTTACATTGTCTTTAAAGACAACAGAGAGAAGAGATGACAATAAATTTATGATAAAAAAGAGTTCCAATAAAAATATAAAAATACACCTTGCTGTGAAAAATACTGAAGTGATTGCAATAGAAATACCAACAGCTAATAATAGAAGAGATTTGCGTAATTAAGGTGCTTTAAAGCTAAATAAAAATTCTGTAACCTCAAACAAAGCAAGTCTTAGGGTGGAAACCGTCTCAACATGTCTTGGTCAGAAGGAGGGGGAGGAGGTCCAGGTAGGTCAAAGAGGTTGGGAGTCCGGGGGGGGGAGGGGGGGGGGGGGGGGAGAGTGGTGTGTTTGAGGTCAGAACAAGCTGAATGGTTCCAGCCGGTCTGCCTGACCGTTGGACTGGGGATGAAAGACAGAGGAGAGACAAACAGAGGGACCAAGACAGGGACAAAAGGCTTTCCAAACCTTGGTAATGAGCTGTGGGCCTCTGTCAGAAACCATGTCAGATGGTATTCCATGGAGTCTGATGATATGTTTGACCAGGAGGTCTGTGGTCTTGGTTGCTGTGGAAAATTTTGGAAGAGCAACAAAGTGTGCAGCCTGTACAAGTAGTCACAGAGGATATTAACAAATGCTTGAAGAACAACGGTTGGTTAGTGAGCCTGAAGGGCATGACTTGATACTCAAAATTTCTGTGATGGGTGTTGAGAGCCGTTTTGCACTTGTTCCCTTCCTGGATTCAAATCTGGTTGTAAGCACTGTGGAGGTCGAGTTTGAAGAAAATGGTGGCTTCCTGGAAAGATTCGAGGGCAGAGAAGATTAACAGAAGTGGACATTTGTTCTAAACTGTTATGTTTAATCTACCGTAATCAATGCAGAGATGAAGCGTCCTGTCTTGTTTAAAGATGGGTAGCCAAGGAGCAATGGTGTTTCAGGAGTGGTTTGCAGCTGATCTTCTCGTGATGGTTACCAGCGATTAAGAGAGACACTGGTGGTATGTTATGCAGAAATAATTCTACCATCTAGGGCCTTAGCAGTTACTGGTGTCTCATGTTGCATGAGTTTTAGTTCAAGTTCATGTGCTAACTTACTGTCAATCAGGTAATCGTCAGTGCGGAAATCCACTAGTAGCGGAAATATTTGAGTTATAGAGTGTGGCATGAAGGCTGGGCCTGGGGTATTCTTTGTTAGAGGTTTGGCTCACCAAGACCATTCTGCAACCCACCAATGCTACAGAGGGAAAGACCCCACGTCCCCCGAGAACTAAGGAGAAGAAGACGGGGGACTGAGCTGGAGCACTGTGCCGAGCCAAAAGGAGACACTACACACCCGCTCTGCCATCTATTGTTATGGGAAATGTGAGATCTCTTCCTAATAAGATGGATGAGCTGACAGCGCTCGCCCGACACCAAGGGGAATTCTGGCATGCTAGCATCATGGTGTTTACAGAAACACGGCTAACAGCGCTAACATCGGACACCGCCATGGCACTCGATGGATTTCAGATGACGCGAGTGGACAGGACGACGGAGAGCGGTAAGAGGAAAGGAAGAGGAATGCCAGTATGTAAACCTCCACTTCCCACACTCCCCCTCACACAAGCCCAGGTGAGGAGGCAGCTCAGCCAAACCAAGGCTAGGAAGGCTACGGGCCCAGATGGCATCAGCTCCAGGCTACTTAAAATCTGTGGAGATGAACTGTGCAGCATAATGCTGTATGTGCTCAGTTTGAGCCTGAAGCTGGGGAAGGTGCCACAACTGTGGAAGACATCCTGAATGGCACCAGTACAAAAGACATCTCATCCGACTGACTTCAAGGACTACAGACCATTGGCACTGACCTTTCATGAGAGGAAGACAATGGAGAGGCTGGTGCTCACTCATCTTCGTCCAATGGTGAGTCAGTCAATGGACCCCCTGCAGTTCGCCTACCAGCCAGGCATCGGCGTGGAGGATGCTGTCATCCTCCTGAACAGAGCTCTGTCTTATAAAAGCTCAGACTTGAACAAGAACACCAATGTGTGAACACGGACATCAACATGGATTTGAACACGGAAACAGACAAGAACACGGACATGGACATGACCATGAAAACAAACACAGACGTGAATATGAACATGTTTATGGATGGCGATGTTTCGGGGGATGATTTGCATTTTTCAAACTGTATTCTTCACTCTTCCAGGTACACAGTCTGGGCTAAGATCCTAATGAAGGTTTGCAGCCGTCATGTTACTAATAACAGAGACACACCAACGAACTGAAGAAGTTCAGTTTAACTCCAAACATTTGCATGTGTGATTTCATTATATGTATTTTGCTGCTCATGCAGAACATGATTCCTATGTGAAATGCACCTCATTTCTGTCATTTGTTTGCCTTTGACTGGATTATTCAATTTTCAATTCAATTCAATTTTATTTATATAGCCCAAAATCACAAAGAATTTTGCCTCAATGGGCTTCATGCAGGTAATTTTACAGTTGCAAAAAATAGTCATGAAACATGAAAGAAAGATCACTAAAGACTAAACAGACTAACTAAACTGGATATCCCTGCTCTTATAAAACCTTTTCTTTCAAACTAAATGACCATCTCTGTCCACTTCTTCCAGCTGCCTCTCCTCTGTAAAAGGCAGTAAAACATAACTGAGGCTGTGAGTTTCACTTCCCTCCATCAGTGCAGTGTTGATGAGACATAAGTGTCCAATATTATGTGAAGAAAAATGTGTGTTTTAATTTGAAAAGCCTTTGTTGTTAAGTGAGCTGAAGGGATTCTAGCAGAAAGGCTGATGGCAGGTCTGTTCTGACTCCGTTTGAGCTGCGTGGGCTTTCAGAGTGTGTGGGTGAGCAGGAATTAAAGAAGGGGAATAAATCATATCTCTACCAGCTGATAACTGAAAAGTCTGCCTCTTTTCCACAAATTCAAGCCCTTGTTGAGGAGAGGAGCTCAGGCGGATGCAAAACAGCCTCTTCTGTTGGTGGCGTCTCCGCCTTCAGCGGCCGTCTGTCACCAGCTTTACATACTGATAACAATTCTCTGTAGACCGGTGAGAAGTTTGGTTTCTGCCAGAGAGACGGGTGTTCCTCCTCCTCTGTCATGGCTGCTGCTCTCTTTTTTAACTCAGACTGCTGAGCGGATCCTGATTGTGTTCTGGAGCAGCAGTCAGACATGAGAAACTCCTGCCAGCAGCTTCAGTTCTCCACAGATCTGCTTCTTGTGAGCAGTGTTTCACCTGCAGCTGCATCTTTTACTCACTGAACACTTCAATTTTATGAGGTTTTATTTCACATCTTATTTTGACATTATGTGAACTCGTGGACCCCACAGAAATCTCCTGTGGTTCTGGTGAGGTAACCGTCCTCATCTCTGTCTCTTGTGCTGTGAGCTTCTTAATGACAGACTGAACACTATGCTTAGTTTACCCATGGTAATGATAGAGGTAAAAGCTCTGGATCGGTCCAGTCTGATGCATTTTTTGTATTCGGAGCTGCAGGAAATGGAATTTGTAATAAATACATATTAGAAATGCGATTGATGGTGTACCTTTCATTCAGAAATATCTGTAGAAACAAAAAAATGTTGATGAATATCTTGCGGTTTCCCTCTGAGCTGATAGTCTCTTACACAATAAGATCATGCTGTAGATCAGGGGTCAGCAATATTTATGACATAAAGGACCAATTTGAATTTTTTTTAAATAAATAATTAGGAAAAAAAAAAGGGGGGCCAATTTGATTTTTTTTCCTGAACAACTGTCTTCACCAACTATGATGAAAAACTCTAATACAAAGAAATAGAAAAGCATTTCAATGTAAATGAGATTGTATTTAATTGCAAAAGGAAAATAGTTCAGATGCTAATTTTCATTCCCAGTAAATGGAGTGGTGATCAGCTGTAGTTATAATTTTAAAACATGTTCACACTTAATTTTGAGATTTGGCAGAACAGAAAGTAAGTCTGGGTATAATCTAACCTTGCTTGCTAATAAATCAACAAACTCATGTTTCAATCCAGCTCTATATTCAAAAAACAGCTAAAAAAAAACAAACATTAAAATACAAAAAGATGAAAACTAGAACCAACCATATAACAATATACAGAGAATCTCTCATACCAGCAACCAGCTCCACTTCACAGCCGTGGGGCTATTAGACTGCAGCTGCCCCAGCTAGGCCAAGCACCGCAGCAATAAACACCCACCAAGCCAACAGACCCCCAAATGGAAACATAACTTCATAAATGTCAGCGACGCCAAAAACATGACCAACAATCATGAACAAACATGAACGTGTGCAAAAGCTCAGAATGAGCTTCAGTCTTTCCTCACCCGTGTCCATCCAGACACACGCTCGCTCGTACCTCCACAACTGAAATCTCACCCGCAACAATTTACAAACAAAGGGGAATTAGTACAATGTTTGATCTTTTAATCGCAGAAAACTTTTCTTTTCCTACGGTGCACATTAATTTAAACCAGGTGTTCATGAAGGCTGACGCCAGGTTCACGCCGCACGCAGAAGAGGTTGGGTCTGGAAGGTGGGTTGGGTTAAAATGGAGGCAAGGGTGGAGTGGGAAATCGGGAGAGTCGGGAGGATTCCCGGTGGGCCGCTTCATTAATGTCAGTCGGCGTCAAGGACAAATAATCGCCGTAGAACATAAATGAATCTTTGTCGCCGTGTTTGCTCTGAATCGAGACGGCACCGTCAGTTTGATACAAACGCCCCTTTTCATTTCTCACCGTTGGTTGAGTCCACCAGAGCGCGCTTCTACCAAAAAGGTCTAGGCCGGACAGAGGAGGGGGCCACACGGATGAGCAGCGAGTAAAAATGGGTGGGAAGCAGTTTAGGGGTTTTAGGAACGAGCGGTACGGGGCGGGGCGGCAATCCAAAGGGGCCGCCAGCTCACACAAAAAAATCTGCACCATCCATGTTTTCTGTTATTTCACGGTGTTTGGAACGCCTTAAAAACAACTAATCGGCGCGCCCTGCAGATGACAGTAGCACGTGCAGCTGCACGCTCATTACTTTTCTTTCGATTTTCTAAATATGACATCACCGGTTTCAGAAAGTCAAGATTGAATCAACATGAACATTTCATGATGTTTTTCATGACTCCACTGTGTTCTGAGGGAGAAAATGTGGACGATTTAAAAGTTACACTCAAGCAGGTTTCTTTATTTGAAATTGTTCGACTGCAATGCATTGTGGTCTATATTCCTTAATCTAGTGAGCATTGATGCACACTAGTTTTTTTCAGAGACTTCTGGGAGATTTCTAGTTTCTGGATTTTGGAATCAGTAGCTTCACAGCTCTAGAATATGGTGAACCCACTGTATAGTGAGTAGGAGGGAATTCAGACACAGCCATATCTTAACCAGTCATAACTAAAAATGAGCCAATCACAGGATTAAAGACAGCAACCATGAACAGATTTTTTCTTCTCTGATTTACAGATCGATAGTCATCTTTGGTCTCCGTTCTCAATTATATTCTAATGAAAACATGGCTGCTGGCATGGACAAACAAAATCCAGTTGATGTTCAGGGGGGTTGGGGCAAAAGTTTATGACAAAAGTTGTTTTTAGGACTGTTTAGAGTTGGATGAGAGAGCCACAGTGAGTACTCTACAAACAGAACAGTCCAGCATCACAGTGGGATAGGATCAGAAAATCTAGAGGATTTCACTGTCAGGACAGGTTCTGAGATGCCACAGAAGGCTCAGGTGAAGCAGACGTGGAACTTGGAAGCAGAACCTGCTGTTCTTCTACAAACTGTTATGTGTGTTCACTTGGGATGCAATAATATTCAATATAGAACTGAACCGTTTGATTTGGGTTCCACTGTTCCGTATGACTGTTTTACAATGCACATTTTATTTACTCAGTACCACAATGAGCTGCCTTAAAGGGGCCCTACCATGATTTTCTTAAGCCTGTCAGAGAGAACTATATCTATATATGTGATCATATATTACCTTTGGACCAATAAGAAATATTTTATATTATATTTTGAGAGTTTTTTCCTTCCTGAAGCTCCGCCTGCCGCTGCGTGTGGCCGCTTCCCATTCCTTGACGTCATCCTTTTGTTTGTGGTAGCGTCTCTCCATACCCACAAAAGTAAAACAAAATTTTTTAAAGATGGCTCTACGTACCATATATCTGCCTTTAGTAGGCCTGGCCATCACTACACTGCTTCACAACACACGGCATCTGCGCAACTATGGTTGGACCTGGGGTTGAGGTTTTAACCGCACCATAGACCCGTAGGGCCATTGGTGAGAGGAATCAAGAGATGTCCTGTCAAGGCCCTACTCAGCAATTTTAACTGCACACTTTAGTACACACACCTCTAAACACTCTAACAAACAAACACACGTTTATCACTAAGGAAGGTGGGCCCTTCGACTTTCTGTCCCCTACCCCATCCCTGGTGGGGGGGTGTGGATCCTCGGCCTGGTGGTCTTGTCTCTTGAATGCCGGTCTCCTGGGCCTGACGGCCTCCTCTCCACACCGGGAGTGGGATCCCTGAGATTTAAGATCTAGAGCAGGGGATCAAAATACGCTGGAGCCTGGGGGTGTCCAGGTTTTGGTGGTGCAGGTTCTTGTCCATGCTCTCAAGAACTAGGCTTCTCCAAAAACTCAATCAGAGGGTGTGCCTTGTTTACATCACCCCTTCGGAATCCCCATTTCCCTTGGGTGCCCCTCTCCTTAGCAGCCCCTGCCGTGCTCCCCGCTGGACCTCCCACGGCAGCAGCTGTCTAGAGCATGGAAGTGGGTCTCCCTTGGGGGGCCCTGGCTTGTACCTGGGGTTGGGGCGGGGGGATGCTCGGCGCTACTGGGTGGTGGTGGGCTGCTCTTCTGGGGTTGGGGGACTCTCCGGGGATGGGGCCTCGCGTTGGCCCTCCTGGTGTGGTGGGGGGCTGCTCTTTGGGCTGGGCCAGGGCCTTCGCGCTCTGTCTTCCTTTGCCTTCCCGCTCTCGGGTGTTGGGGCCTCTGCAGCTGTCTAGTGTGCCCTGGTCTTGGCGGATTCTCTCCGCAGCTCCATGGTAGGTGTTAGGGGGCCCGGGCTGCTGCTACTGTCCCAGCAGGGGGTCTTGGCGTGGGGATGACCTCCCCCTTTGTACATTCCATCATCATCCACCTCAGCAAAACAAACACTAACCTGAGCACAGGTGTCAGCTCATTTTCGCACTAATAGTATGCATGACAGAATGAAAGGCTTTATTTGTATAATTTTAAAAAAAGATACAAATATCAATATAAATAAAGTTCAGCATGAAATACAACAGAGGTTTATACTCAATAAACCCCTGTTGTGATGGTAAAATCTGCCCAACACAAGAGGCTCTCAGCCCGCATCGGTTTGCCCAGCTGTTGGACAGGACAAGTAAAAAAAAAAAACTGTTGACCCACAATATAGTGTACCCGCACGTCCATGTTTCACCGAAAAATCTATGTGTACCTGTGCTTTATGAAGTGTGCAGAGACTGAAGATGACAACAAAAACGCACAACTTTCCACATACGGCTGGACCAACACATCCTCACTCCCAGCTCGTCACTTACCGACACATGGTGTCAAAACTTGAAGCTATGGGCGTACCCTTCTTGTCAAAATGTGACGAACTGGCTGGTCCAATTAGATCACGGCACCGGACGTGCAACTGCAGACCCATAGCTGAAACGGGACCCAACCCGGAGCGGTGCTGGGTCAAAAATGTGAGGAGCTGGTCCTCACATTTTCTGATTGAATAATTGAATCAAGCCTCCCAGCCACCATCTACCGGGACATGGAGCATGCCACTATAACTGGGGCAGCAACCGACGCATAATGGTCCCGGGACTGACCTGAAACGGTAACGGAACCTGACCCGAAGCAGTATCGGACGCGGAGCACGCGGACCCAATTCCATATATACATATTATATATATATAATATATATATATATATATATATACATATATATATATATGCGTGTGTGTGTGTGTATGGTATGTATATAAAATATGTATATAAAATCAATCTTTCATAATGATTTTATTTTTATATATCTTTATTTGCTTTTCATTTACTTGTTTTTCAAAAACGTTTTAATTTCCAATTACTTGATATGATTCTTTTTCGTGGTTTTCTCAGATGTTTATTGTTTAACTCCTGCAGAATGCAGAGACAGAAGTGAAGCATTGTGGGGGAGGGGATGCCTGGATCACTGTTTTGTTGTTAAAATGACTTGAGGTGTGAAACCATCCAATGATTGTGTGTGTTGATGACACCCCCAGCAGGGGGGAGTTCAGACAATGACTGCAGAGGAATAAAGTTTTCCAGAACTGCATTTCACAATAAACTTGGCTAATGTAACCTCTTGAACTTTGCTTCACCTTTGACAGAACAGAACCTGGGAGACATCCTAGGATGGATGGAAAATCTCGTCTCAAAAGAAGCTGTTGTTGAAATTAACATTCAAAGAAGTTCTCTGATAGAGCGAGGATAGGCTCCAGGCCTCGAGGAACACAAACCTGCATGTTTGCCAACATCCCTGCTCTGGCATGTTCTAATTGGCTGGACACACCTGAAGCAGGTAATCAGTCATGATCATTGACTGTATAAGGGAGAACTGGACTGAGCATGCCCCCCTACTTCCCTGTTCCATATAGGAAGTACCACTGGGTTGCAAAAAGTTCCAAAGTCCCATTGACTTCCATTGAGAAACAGACAGTTATTTCTCAGTCATTTTAAATGTCAGAATAATCATTCTTCCTCTGCTGCTTTCTGCTTAACTTCTTTTTTCTAATCATAATTTTTTTTAAAGATTTTTTTCCATTATCACAAGTTATTTGAGTTATAAATTGACCAATCAGATGGCTCAATAAGCGTTTGTGGGTCTGACGTGGAACGTCTGGGGGGTTTGAGTGACAGATGACGGGTAGCCAATGGGAGCAGACTTCATCAATGCGTCCGTGAAGACCTTTTAACACCTACTTTACAATTCAACAATGTTCCAATCATTGTCTTTCTATTGTTTTCCTCAATGGAATGCAGCAGTTTAAAACAAGAGGACATGCTGTCTCCATCTTTTACTCTGTAGAAATAGATTTAGAGGCTCAACGCGGTTAAACCGGGTGGAAAAAACACGCTCGCTTTACAAACAGAAGAAGTTGAAAGTTAACGCGGACGTGCGTTCAGAAAGACCAGCGTATACAGTCACTGGTTTCAATATGGAAATAGATGATTAGAACTGAGAATGTTTATGTTTCCAGAATATGTGTGGAGACACATCATTTAGCTCGACAAAAAAGAAAATATGCAAGTAAATACAACATTTGCAGTGTTGTGGGAAAGCTACGGAGAGAGAAAGGGACGGGGCGGCGCGAGTGTGATTGTACGTGCACGCGCGCATGTGTGCGGGAGAGAGAGGATGAGAGCGGAAAGAAAAGGAGCGGGCGTTCAGGGAGAGTTGGAGTAAAGCAATGTGCTGTAAAACAAAAGTGAAAATAAATGGTGGATTCCAGCCTCCAACCAGACAGTGAGAGTATCTGCCTGCAGAACCAAACACCCGCGGGTTTAACCACGAGGACGGAGCTGCAGCAGCTCTCCTGCTCCCCCCGACCACGGTCAGGACGAGGAAGAAGGAAAGGTTAACAGCAGAATCAAATGTTGGAATGGTTCTCCCTCAAAGACTTGAACAATGACTTGTACAATTCTCTCGAGTCGCCGTTATTAAAGTGGAAGCTGTTTACAATCCGCTGTCTCGAGGTAGAGGCGTAGAAAGAGGCGGAGACTCACAATAAACTCACCTTAGATTGGTTGAAGGTACTTCCTATAGATTCCATGACTCACAGAGACTCGGACCAATCGCTGGTGGTTGTTTGCAAAATGGCGATAGCCGTTTCAGGAAGTGACGGTGAAAGCGGCGGCCTACTTTCAGAGGAGAGGAGGTAATGCATTTCCAATGGGAGACCTCATTGCTTGTTTTGTCCAGTGTTTTTACAGTCTATGGTCATGATAGGGGTTGGATACATGGAAGTCATGCAGACACAGCGGCCCCTGAGCCCCCTGGAGTCGCCTGTCCCTGCTTTAGAGGAAGTGGAGTCATATCAGGTGTTTGAGATCACCCAGCGCCTCGCCTGCATTGGCGAGACCAGGCGACTACAGGCGGGGGCGGGGAAAGGCACCTGAGAGGAAGGGGAACTCCGAGACTGTGCGAGAACAGGAAGTTGGGGGTTGTCCTCAACATTTAGTTGAATTTGAATATGCCTCTCCCCCGTATCTGTGCTATTATGTCTTTTATATTATTTTTAACATCTGTCAGAGGAAAACAGATGAAATATTGCTGCTGTTTTCCCTGAACTGTAATAAAACATTTATATTACATTCTAAATGCTTACCTAATATTTCATGTGGGGAAAATGGTGCAGTCTTGACCATTAAACTCTGGGGCTGGAAAGTTGTCCCACTCCACCCCTGAATGGAGGCACAAGGATGAGTGGGGTAGAAGCAGCGACCCATGGCCCCTGGAAACGTGGTTCCTTTTCAAAATGCCTCAAAGCTTCTCCTCTGACCATCCAGTGAGAACCTCAGAGGAAGACAACCATGTTTAAAAAGTAGGGCTGTAACGAGTATCCGGGGGCTTGGGCATTCGCGATTTGCTCCTGAAATTTCGCGTACAAATAACCGCGACGTCCAAGATCGCTGATTTGCGATCTTTATAAAAATAGTAAATTTTGGTAAAATATTGTCAAAATTTGATCTGGGGACGATGTATTTTTGCTCTGAAATGCAGATTAATGTTGTATTGTAAGTTGACAAAACCAAAGCCGTAAAAAGCAGACGAGTACCTGCCACCGGAAGTACACATCTTCATGACAGTGAACTTCCGGTTTTCAAAGTAAAACTAACGACAGCCTTTTTTCCGTTCAGAAACTGACACTGAAGTCCCGCGCAGTGACATAACTTCTGAAAAAATGATTAGCTTTAACATCAGAGCTTTACTTTCAGTGTTTACATTCTTTTGATTATGTAACTCTTCAACAGTTGACGCAATTAACGAAACTCCATCTTATTCTGAAGAAACGCAGCCTCACGCTGCTGAAAGGAGGATGGAATCAACGTGAATCAGAGGATTCTGCTTTTTTCATACGGGCTCTGCACCAATATGTAAAGCTTAGAACGTAAAATATTGAAGAACTTTATGGATTGAAAACTGTGGAGAGGATTTTAAGGTTTTTCTTTTAAATGATCCAAAACATCAGTGATTTGTATCCTTTCTATGTTACTGCGAACTTAAACAGAAGAATGTCAAAAGAAAAAAAAAGTTTAAAATGACGAGAAGCATTTCTTTCTGTCTGAATCTTTGTGTTTTTTTAATCAGTTTTGTTGATTCTGATCTCCTGTTTTAATTAAAGGTATAAATAGTGATTAAATACAAATAATTAAAATTTTTATCCATCCAGTAAACAGACATTCACTTAGCAATAAACATTATGTTTTAAAGTAAGAATCGTGGTTCAATTCGTGAATCATTGAGCTTGATTCGTGAATCGTATCGGATCGCCACCTGAGCAACAATCCACAGTCCTATTAAAAAGAGTCCTGAAGCGATCAGTTCTGATCTGCACAGAGTTCTATGGAGGAGTAGTGTTATCCTGACCACCATGCACGTGTCTGTTCCTCAAGGTGACAAGAACCCATTTCTATCAGTCGCTTGTTCTATTTATTTGTATTATGTGAGGTTTCTGTTCTGCTCTGCATATGTGGTCTGCAGGCACTTAGCCACTCAATACTTTTCAGGACTGAAGTGTTTTCCAGCTTTGACAGTGAAGGGCAGTCTCTGTGGCCTGCAGGATACAGATGGATATTTATACCCCACTGTCACACAAGGACACACGTCTCACAGCTGCTCCTTCTTTACATGAACTGATGATGATGGGGTAGAAAACATGCAAAATACAAATGACTGTTTCTGTAGGAGGAAAACCTGCATATGTGGCTCCAATACATTCCATGTATAAAGTTAAGTCAAACATTAAAGTCGTAGTCACAACCATCCAAACGAGGGTGACCAGAGGAGCTGTTGTATCTTAAGGGAGGCTCAGGTGTGTTTTTTAGGTCTCGTATGTTGTTACGCTGGTACATACATTTATCAACTATTTTCTTTGAGTGATTTTAACTTCTCTGATCTTCTTGCTTGGTGTCGTGTACAGCCTGTATCAAGAAACTTGGAGCTGAGCTCCCAGTAGAAGAGTGTGAGGGGCTGATATAAAGCAGATACTTGAAGGAACCGGCACCCACCCAGCTCTTCTGAACTGTGACATTAAGGCCCGGTCCCACGGGCTTCCACAGCCAGATCATGGCTGGAACAAGGAAAAAAATCCATCCCCATGATGTTAGCAGTGCAACGGCGAAGATATGGCCGCGGCATAGACGTGCATACACACGGTACAAAATCTGGCCACCATTAAGCGCAAAAAGAATCTATGAACCGCTCAAAAATTCAGACTGTGGGTGACTGCGTGTGGTACCAGTGGTACAGCCAGGCAATGGCTGTGCAACAGCAGTGCAACAGCAGTGCAACAGTATGAGATCGGGCTGTGGAGCGAATGCCTGTGTTCTACTGATCTGTCCTACCTCGTGACATCTTCCTACCCATAACACAAACTGATAGCTATCCATATGTTCTACCTTATCATCAGAGAATCCTACCTACTGTAAATTAATGAATTTACAGTTTAGATGTTTGGTCGTAAACACAGCAGGGTAAGAGAGAATTATGGACGGAGCAGGACAGAATTATGGGGAGCAGCGCAGGCTCAGAGGGGCGAGGGTTTTGAACAGGCTCACAGAGAAGCATAATCAGGAGGCAGTGCGGCCTCACGGGGGTCCGACCGACAGCTTTACTGCGAGGCAGCACATCCTGATCAGTAAATGTAGGCAGGACAGAATCCCGGGTAGGATGGATTTATAGAACACTGGCGCACGTGCTTGGACACCAAACTTTTGCGTTCTTGCACGGCTGTAACACGGCCGTTTCCCCAGCCAGTCTGTGTTTGTACCACTGCTTCCAGCGTCTGTTTAGCAGGTAAACGTGGGAGGACGCGCTTACACGTGATTAAGCTGTACTCTGGCAGTAGAGTGGCAGTGGAATGGACTCTGGCGTCTGTATCCCTGCTGTTCCACGAACATGCATTTATCGATCAATCTTAACCAAAAATAAGCACGTCACGTGAGGCAGATTTTCCAAATTTTTTACCTGTGATATGGCTTTCAAATCCTGTGGGACTGGGCCTGCAGGGATAGTAAATTCCAACTCTCTCTACCCTTCAGACCTACAGATCTAAATGTAACTAGGGACCGCATTCAACAGAATAAAAAGAACAGGCTGAGACAGAGAACTTCAGAGTGGAGAGAGACAGAAGTGATGAAGCTTCTCCGTCTGTTTCTCCTTGCAAGTATTTAGAACTAATCCCTCTCTTGTCTTTCTTGTAGTTGCAGAGAATGTTTCAGGTTGGTTAAGCCTAACATACGGCCACCTCATGACAATGGAACATACCATTGTCATGTGTATGGTAGGTGTATGGTGAAGTATTGGTAAGGAGAATGGATGTTCCACTCTTATGCTGTACAAGTGATGCCGTCACACGGTGTCCTTACACCACACCCTGGTCAGTCGAGAGGTGTGATTACTGGCTCACCTTCATCTGGTGTTGTCGCAGTGTTCACTATGACCTGTTGCCTGCAGCATACCCGTAGAAAAACATTTCTCGCGTCTGTGACCTGATATTGTGAGTGAATCACCTGGATGCCTCGTACAGGTTTAGTTTTTTTCACCTGCAGATGCCTGTACCCACCTGTAAGGACAGTTTGCTCAAACCACAAACGTTTTACCACCACCAGCTTCATCCACCTTCCCTCACATCCAAAGGAAACACTGGGCCCACTGGTGCTCAGCAGTGAGGAGTCCTGTGCAGAAGGAAGCTCTCTGGATGAGCTGGAGGCCAGAAGCTGATCCTGTCGGTTGGTCACTCCTGAAGACATTTGGTGAAGTCTCTCTTCCTTACTGAGCTTACTTTAGAGGGATCTCTGCTGCATTCTCATCAGACAAAGTGAAAGGAAGGAGGGACATGCTGATAGCTCAGGTTGAGTTCTCATTTTAAGAGAAATATCAACTGTGAATGAATGAATGAATGAAAATATCAACTGTGTTTGCTGCCTGTGGTTAGTTTTCTAACCAAGCAGCAGCCGTTCTGTCCCGTCCCGTCCCAACTGATTCATTATTAAAGATCATTTTATAGAGAAACTGCTGGAGAAAGAGCTGAATTTGTCACGAGGCTGAAGCTGTTTCCAGGTGGTCAAACAGAAAAATCACCGTTCAAGTGTGAAAGCAGACGAGCTTCAGTCAGATGAGCAGCTCAGCGTTCTGTCTTCAAAGATATTTGTCTTTTCCTGTGAACACTATGATAAAACAGTCCTCTCAGAGGCCGCTTAAGGTCGTCAGCCCGCAGTGTCCAGATGAAGAACATAGCTAACATCAAGGTTCTGAATTGGTTCTGTTTCTGGTTCTCTCCTTCTCTTTAAAGCCTAAAAAAAGAAAACAACAGAGAAAAGTTTTTGTAGAATGACTCTGAAAGCTCCACATCCAACATTTGTTCTGAAGGATTTTCACAGAAATGGACCAAAAGTCTATTTCTGTCACTAGAACCTCGTCTGCGGCCCGAAGATGAGTGCCAACCGTAGACCGCGGACTGAGATGATTGGAGCCTCAGCTGCAACCCAGAAGCTGTCCAGCTGAAGTTACCCCCCCGCTGCAGTGCTTTGGTGGGATTTCTTCTCTTTAGATGAATGGCACAGCATCTCAGGCAGCAGCCAGAATATCGGCATGCTCTCTGTCAGAGTCAGTAACAGCGTGACGTTAAGGAATGAATGATGCAGGTCTGAGCACTGAACCGACCAGGCCCAGTGGAAGAGCACCGGCTCCCCGGCGCCTGCATGAGAGCACCAACTCCAGGAATGGCGTCAGAGTGAGTTTTCAGTGACGCCAATCGGTCCAGCCAGATTTTCTGTGTTTATAAAAGGACTTCTGGACCTGCTTGAAGAAGTCTGTCCAACAGGAGAGCAACAGCAGGAGATATTCTTCTGGAATATGTGGACAAAACGATGACTTATTGAAAAAGAACCTAATAATTTCACTCATTTCATTAAGACAGGAACCATCCTTGGAGACGAGTAGTTTAGCACAAAATCAATGTCTTCATTGCAAAACTCTTATCAGGGCTGAGAAAAGCAGGTCAATTGTCAGCCTGCTCTGTGACGGCTGTGACTGCTGTACGGACTTGAGCTCATTTAGGAGGTAAACAGGGAAGTGAAGCAGCTGAGCATTTAAGCTGCAGGCGGCGAGAACAAACGGCGAACGGAGCAGGACGGCGTTCCTTTCAAACCCACGCAGTCAACACAGGAGGGTCAGAAAGCAATAATCTGTTAAACACACCCTCTGAGTTATTTATCAGTGTTGTGCATCCATCCACTGGAATTGTTCTGTCATCCCAGCTGAACTCAGAATGACTGTTTCAGAGGAGGTGGTCTGCAAAGCATGAGGTGAACCAACAAGGCCGAGCATCTCTGCACATGTAGCTGAGAAACCGGCGGTGTCTCCGGTGCTCGAGCTCTTCTGCATGACTGTCACACAGATCACTCGATATGGCAGCAAGCATTCCTGTGAGACTTTGGACTAATGGCTCCTTAGCGATGCACATCCACATGCCTGGTCTCTCTGACATTTCAGTGTCTGCTGGAGCATCATGCATACTGAAAGGCACTTTTTCAGCGGGCAGCATGGAGAGTTCTTTAACAGACGTTCTCAAACCCAGCTCCAGCACCAACACTCTGCTCCAGCAGGAAGCCTTGGAGCTCCTGGTCAGGCTGCCCTGCAACAAGCATCACATCATGACGTCCACAAGAAACTGAAGATCACAACTTCTGACAACTGGTATTATTTCTTAATCATCACTTATTTTTTTCAAACACAAAATTAATTTATTATAATGAAAAGACCACAAAGAACAGATTGAAAACAACTCAAAATAGAGTTAGAGTGAGACTTTAAAATCAACAGGTGGAAGACCTTGGACCCCGGCTTTAGACTGCACCCTGGTAAGCACGGGTGCTGAAACAGTGACATTAGCCTTAGCTTGGATGCTAGGTTCAGCGATAGCATTTTCATTTAATAGTTCTTTTAATACAGATAAATCACAACCCAAAGTCAAATCAACAGGTAGGTTTTCTACCACTCCAACAGTCAAAAGATATGATTGCTCATTCACCCTTACGGTTATATCAGCTTTTGGGTACAGGTGCTTGTCACCATGTACACACACAATATTTGTCTGCATGCTGCAGTCCAGACCACCAATAGAAATTAAATTCTGTCTATCAAAGAAACGAAAATTCCAGTGTCCAACATAACAGTAACCTGCTTAGCAAGCTCCTGTGCATTTTATCTTGCCAATCAGGCATACAGAGGCTTTATGACCAGGCTGCTGGCAATAAAAGCACACAAGGTCCTTCCTGCCATTAGCTGAATAGAGGCTGGGTTGATACCTTGAGGTGCCTGGTGGAAGTCTCTCCATGTGGAACCCGGTGGGGTGGCTTGGACAGGTCGACGCTGATCCCCACCAGAGGGTCTGTGGATGATGTCCCTCGTCGGGCGTTGAAGTACTGCAGTGCAAGCCAGGCAGCAGTGAGGCCGTCCTCCGGTTCGTGCTCCTCCACCCACGTCCTCACGTCTGGTGGAAGTACCCTCGGCAGCTGCTCCAGGATGACGATCTCCCCAATCTGCTCCTTGGTGTGTTGCTCCAGACGGCTCCAATGACGGTAGAAGCCCTTCACTCGGTGGTACGTCTCAGTTGGATTCTCCCCGACTGGCACAACCACAGACCGGAACTGCTGGCGATACGTCTCTGGCGAGATGTCAAACTTCACCAGGAGTGAGTCTTTCTGGTCTTTGTAGCAGTGGGCTTGCTGCTCGTCCATTGCCACGTAGGCCTCCAGCCTGATGGTATCAGTAAAGACCGCAACCTGCCAAGATCCCCCCGCTCCCGTGCCTAATGGGACTCCCGCTCCCCATGGACAGTCCCCCCACCAGACAGCCCTTCCCCCATTCCCAAGACCCCTCCGAAAAGGTGTTTGTTCCTGTTGCCATGGTGAATCATGCTGTCTTTGCTTCATTTAGATTCGTGAACAATCTAAGACAGGAAGTGAAAATACAGTTCAGCAGGACATTCATAAAATAAATGTTGTACATTTTTCTGTTGAAATAGTTAAGATTGCTTTGTATTATGTATATAAAATTGTGTTAAGCAGCATTCAGCTGTCAGCTTTGCCTTTCTAAACCTGAACACCAGAAGTCACTATCCACTTTTTTGGCCTTGTCACCATTTTGTCTGACGTCATCGTAAAAAGGGTCTATAATGTCGAAGTGAATAACTGGCTTTTTAACTTGCCATAATTCTTCTACTGTTCACATGATCACCGTAAATCAACGGATTCTGACGCAAAAGAAAAACAGCTTCTTTGTTTTTGCTTTGCTTCGATATATTACTAACATAGAGCGCTCATAGACATATACAGTCGGTGAGAGCGTTGCATCTCAAAGTAGTTTATTTCCGTGGCAGTATCGACCGATAAACGTGGATTACACAAACACTTCATGACTGCACAGAGCTTCATATCAGCGTGGGGCTCATGTACTCTCCTTCAGAATCCTCTGGAATTACATTATTGTGTTAATGCTTGAAAAGTTATGGTAGAAGAAAGAATGTAGCCCACGGCTGCTCTTTCCTGGTCCTCAAGATCTACCACCCTGCCTGTTTTCCAGTTCTCCCGCTGCGCTCTTTCAATCAGATTGTGGAGACATGTGACTGAGCTCATCAACAGCTGGCAGGTCTTGGAGATCTGGAAAATAGTCCAGGTGGTAGATCTAGAGGACCAGGAATGAGCAGCCCTGATGTAGCCTAAACACTGGTGCTAAAGGTCCGGTGTTGAAGGATTGTAATAGACTTCTTTCATTCGCTCCAACTGCCTCCAGCATTCTACAGTGTGTGTGTGCACGGACCCAAACTGAACGATTAATAATAATTCTTATTAGATGTTTTTACACCTGCACACACATACAGGAATGAGACTTCTGGAGTTTGCAGAGATTGTCTTTTTTTTTTCCTCATCATGGTATGACTGGGTGCACTAGTGTTTTTTAAAATTTTTTCAGGAGCACCAAGGAAAAATCCAATCTCAAATCCGACCAAATTAGTTGCACTCTAGAGCCCTGCACTGTGAACTATCCCAACAACTTCTTTTGTAAAATATGGAAAGCCTAGAAATTTGTTTTAGAAGTATTTCCAAACTTCTACACGGTACTGTGATTATGGTAGTATTAATGATGAGTATATAAATACAACTGATTTAATGTCGACAGGAAGGGGCTCAAGCCAGGGTCTCATTGTGCCGGTCCCAAGCCCGGATAAATGCAGAGGGTTGTGTCAGGAAGGGCATCCGATGTAAAATCTTTGCCAAATCAAACATGAGAATCAGAGCTACAATATCCATACCGGATCGGTCGAGGCCCGGGTTAACAACAACCACCATCGGTGCTGTTCACCGACAGGGTGCTGATGGAAATTGGACAACTGTTGGTGGAAGAAGGAGAGGAGGAAGGAGGGTTCATAGGAAGAGAGAGAAGAGGAAAGTCACTAGTGTTGGACTGAGAGTTGGAACTTTGAATGTTGGAACTATGACAGGAAAAGGTAGAGAGTTAGTTGACATGATGCAGAGGAGAAAGGTAGACATACTGTGTGTCCAGGAGACCAGGTGGAAAGGTAGCAAGGCTAGAAGCTTAGGAGCAGGTTCAAGTTGTTCTATCATGGTGGAGATGGAGGAGAAATGGAGGAGGAGTTATCTTAAAGGAGGAGCTTGTTAGGAGTGTTGTGGAGGTAAAAAGAGTGTCAGATAGAGTGATGAGTCTGAAGATAGAAATTGAGGGTGTGATGTTCAATGTTGTTAGTGGGTATGCCCCACAGGTAGGATGTGAGCTGGAAGAGAAGGAGAAGTTCTGGTTGGACCTTGATGAAGTGATGATGAGCATCCCTGAAATGAGAGAGTTGTCATTGGTGCAGATTTCAATGGACATGTTGGTGATGAGGAGGTGATGGGCAGGTTTGATATCCAGGAGAGGAATGTAGAAGGACAGATGGTGGTTGATTTAGCAAAAAAGATGGAAATGTCTCTAGTGAATCCATTCTTTGAAAAGAGACAGGAACATAGGGTGACCTATAAGAGTGGAGGGAGAAGCACACAGATAGACTACATCTAGTGTAGACGGTGTAATCTGAAGGAGATCAGTGACTGTAAAGTAGTGGTTGGTGAGAGTGTTTCCAGACAGCATAGGATGGTGGTGTGTAGGATGACTCTGGTGATGAAGAAGATGAAGAATGAGAGGACAAAGGCAGAGAAGAGGACAAACTGGTGGAAGCTGAAAAAAGAGGATTGTTGCATGACTTGTGGAAGATTTCTGACAGGAAAAGGCAGATAATGAACAACGAGACAGAAGGAACGTGTATAAACGAGTGAGAATAACCAACATAATTATCACAGGTCTTCAACTAAGACTGAGTCAACAAAGACTCAACTCATTAGATTATTCCTCACATCCGTTGAGGTCTGTCATCCGCTTTCCAGGAGAAGGGAATTTGGACAAACCAGGGATCATCATCAGGTTTGTGAATCGAAAGCACAAGATAGTTCTGATGAAACAAAGAAAATACCTGAAGGGCTTGGCTGTTTATATAAATGATCACCTGTCGAAATATCATGCTGATCTAGCGAAGCACGTTAGAGTCTTACGGAAGAGACGACAGATCCAAGGAACTTGGGTGCAGATGTCCAGGATCTTTGTCAAACCACTCGGTCCACCAGATCTCATTGAGATAAAAAGCATGAAAGACTTCGAGAAGTGTGGGACTCCTCGGACCCCCACCATGGAGAGGAGCAGGAGCTGTCTCCCCCCTAACAACGGCTGTGGATCATCAACATGAACCTGTGATGACTGACAGGAGAACAACTCAAACATGACCAAGAACACAAGAGAAACCCCAAAGGAATCTTTACAGTAAAACTCCATACAATAAATTTGATCCACCTTTCTCAGACATGAGCATCTTCACTCTTTTCTCTCAAAAGTTCAAACCTTCATAGAAAATGGAGTCCAGGATTCTAGAATAAAAGCAAGGATCTGTTCGCCATCAAAGATTTATGGAACTGAACGTACAGGGGACACGAGAGAGTGATTGATAAGGTCTGCAGCTAATCAAGACACAGAAAAGATATCACTATAAGACAACCAAACCAAAATTGAAAACATGCAGATTGCTCTAAAATCCAGCGAGACGGTTGGTAGCAGGTGAACTGCGCTATGCCCAAGAACCGCTGTACTTCATAAATAAATGAAGCTTATTGGTTTCCAAACGTCTGGATGGAAACCTGGAAGTTTATTCAAATGCTCTGAGCTTCACAACATGAATCAAGATAGAAAACTAGAAAAGGTCAAAATGTCAGGGATGGTGGTGGAGGACCCAAATGCAGGAGACCAGACTTGTTGGCAGAAACATAAACATTAAATCAACTTAAACATGACAAAACCAGGAGAACAAACCAGTGAGGTGACAGAACATAGAAGAGCAGATGACCTGACAATGAGAACGGAAAACCAGACACTTAAATACACTGAGGATGATTGACTAAAGGAAAACAGCTGTGGAGGATTAACCTGAACGTGGTGAGACTGACAGGGAAAACAGAACATGACCAAACCCAAGCACTGAATCATGACACAAAATAGATGGAGCTTCTAAAGACCTGCACTATGATTTCTGGGGGTCCTTCTGGGTCAGGCTGGCTTTTTACCCCAAACCATCTGTACTTCCTGTTAATAGACAATTATCCACACATGCACACATACACACAAACATGTATGGATCTTTGCCACTAATATTTAGTCATTTGATAAACTTTGTGTGGCAGTAAGAGTAAAGATCCTTTTAAAAAGCAGCGTCTTCATCTGTTCCCTAAAAGACTCGGCATTATTGGTCAGGTGAAGCATTGAGGCCGTTCAGGTGTATCACCTGGATAGCGAGCTCACCCCCAGGAAAAACTCTTTGAGAATCTAAGTAGGTTCGGAGCAGAAGACTAACAGCGGCGGCCGGCGACTTTACAATAGAAGCAGATGGGAAACAGTCAGTGTCGGGAGCTGGTGGAGTCAGACCCAAACTGCAGGAGAGCGTTTGTTGACAGAAACTTAGACATTTAATAAATGAGTCAAAAACCACAGAGAAACCAAAACCGTGACACAGCAGAGCAAATGATCTGACACGGAAGAGCTGAAAACCACACACTTAAATAGACTGATTTGTAATTCTCTGAAATGAAGACAGCTGTTTATCATACCTAAAACTCCCATGACTGAGGCACAACACAACCAAAGACCATTACATTAATGACAGAATCCAAAGCTCACAGTCAAGGGCCTGGACCAGGTCTAGGTGGGCTTCTTCATAGAAACAGGCTTTTTGGCTGAAGGTTGGATAAATGCAATAACGTGAAAAAGCTGAAAATAATTAACTTGCTGCCAAAGACAGGGTGACAACGTGGGGATTCACACACACTGAGCTGAACAGATGAGGAGGATTCCAAACTTGAACCAGTATCATGACTGAAACTGAAGGCCACTTAGAAATATTTTTCTGAAGAAACCAAGAAAAACCAGTGAGAAGTGCTGATACTCTAGATCTCCACTGAGGGGAAAGACATTTCAACAGCTGGGAGAAAAATGTGCCTTTTATCCACGTTATTAGTCTTTTATGCCTAAAAAACTGAAGGTTTTCTGCAGAAACCTGAAAAGAAGCTGAAGGACTGAAGCTCATTTCCAACAGGACATGATGGAGACTTCTGAAGCAAAAACTTCACTCTTCTCTTTCTGATGATTCTTCAGAAAAAGTAAAGAATACAGACGGAACAGTTTGCTCTACAGACCCACGTAACTAAAAAAAATCATATGTATCTGTTTCTTTAATACCGAGGATTGGGAGTAAATGCTTTTATTTTGAAGTTCAGCTCTTGCTTCATACTGTTAGCAAAGGGAGTCTAGCTGACATGATTCAGTGCTTGGGTTTGGTCATGTTCTGTTTTCCCTGTCAGTTTCTCCATGTTCAGGTTAATCATCCACAGCTGTCTTCATTTAGTTAATCGCCCTCAGCCTATTTAAGTGTCTGGTTTTCAGTTCTCATGGTCAGGTCATCTGCTCTTCTCTGTTCTGTCACCTCACTGGTTTGTCCTCCTGGTTTGTCCTCCTGGTTTTGTCATGTTTAAGTTGATTTAGTAAAGTTTGCTTCTGCCACCAAGTCTGGTCTCCTGTATTGACTGACACTAGCATAGCTTCCCTCTCACGTCCTGATGGGTCTTATTCATTACTACATTGCATCCTGAGTTGTACTGAAAGAAATGCGTCTGAGAGCAGATGACTGTCTGTCTGTCCTCAAACTCTGAAACTTCAGAACATGATGGAGTTCTCCAGGGTCAACCTTATGTGAGACCAGAGCAGAAACAAACCACATGGACACAGTGGAAGGAGGGAATCACTAAATTAATTCTTGTTTTTCTGAGGAGTGAGCTTCAGTTTGCTGAGAGGAAAGCACTTTTTGCGTCAGTCCTTTCTGCTTTTTTTTTTCCTGTGGTGGCTGCCTGTCACGTTCACTCAGGCTGAGGTGAGGACGGATGCTTCATGAACCAAAATGTCCCACAGTCTGCTCAAGCAGGAGGGAACCGAACTGAAAACTGCAGCTTTTGCTTCATGAAGCGTTCTGTAGTGAAGCCTCTTTGGAGTTTCAGAACCAACATTAGCTATGAATCTGGAGCGTTGCTGCTTCTGGTCATTTCCAGAGTCCTCGCCGAGGACTGGAGGTGGAGTCCTGCCTTCAGTTCAGGTGAAAGATGGGGGTCTTAACTCTTCAATGCTGGAGCTGGAGTGTACACCCACTCTGCACTGCCGCAGCTCCAGAGAATCCCGAGAAACGCAGGTTTGCACCACAGCCACTGTGTTGTTCAGGATCTTTAGGAATGACGTTAATTGAAAGGTAATAAGGTCAGCGCTGGAGCTCCACCTCCGGCATTAAAGGGTCAAGACTCATCTCTCTGAACCTCCTATCAATAAAGAAAATGAAACATGGAGGAATGGCAGCAAAACCGCAGACTAAAAGAGGAAACGCTTCATGAAGCGGCTGGGCTGAGCGTGCTCACCAATCCTCAAACATCTCAGATCAGCAGAAGGAACAATGAGGCTCTGTAATGAACTGAGTGTGCAGTAGTGAGCAGAGGGGATGATGGGTAAATCCTCAGCGTGGCTCTTCCCAGCACTGCAGTGTGCCTCTGACTGCCTAATGAGGCCTTATTAATTCAGATCAGGGTGAATGATTAGCTCATCATTCCTGCCTCTCTGGAGAGCCTCCTGGCTCTCTGTGAATTTACAGCGCAGCCGTTCGGAGCGTCTGAAACTTTAATACGCCGCTTTTAGAGCTGCTGTTGATTGAAATGAGCTGCAGCAGATCGCTAATATAAAGAAGTCCTACACGCTCCTGCGGGGCACGGCAATTACTCAGAACTGTGTTAGGATGACTGCTACCTTCTGGATCTGTTCAGTTCTGAAGAGGCTGCACTCCCACCAGCAACAGATATCTGACAGAGAACCCGGACGCCCCCCCCCTTGCTCAGCACAGACTAGTTGCCTAGCAATGATGTCTCCAACTTTGGGCTGTGTGCAGCTTACATCCTGAAGAAAAGGAAGAAAATCCATCAGGATTAGACTGAGAGGACTGTAACAGGCAGACTCTCTATTTTTGCTTGCTCGGACGGATTATTTCAGGCTGCTGCGTTCGGATACCGACATTATAAGCAGTGATGCCAGAGCAGACGCTGTGAGGACTGCGGCCGCCGAGCCTCCTCCGCGCTGCCCTGTCCGTCTGTCAGCGGGACTGAGGAAATGGGATTCGGAGAGGTCAAAGCGGAGCTTGTTTCAATCTTTCACCATTTTCTGCAGATGTTGGATAGCCTTGCATGTTTGCAGACATTTCCTTCCCTAAAACAGGCGGGAAAAGTTAAGCCACTCGTCAGGCTCATATTGTTGTCTTATTCATGGGTGTTTCTGGAGGTCAACCGGGTTCACTCAGCCAATCCCACGTGTTGCTCTCAGCAGAGGTTCTCTGCAGCCTCCAGCTTTGCTCTTTAACAGAGGTAGCAGCTTAGTGGACTTCCGTTTCAGTCTGTTAACTCTTCAGATTAACATTCATTTCTCAGCATTTGTTACTATGGAGTCGATGTCACTTTTCATGCTATACTTTGTGGATAGGAGCTGTTTGCTTCCCACTCTGTGATTTAAGTATTATTAGTATGAGGGCTGACCCAGATGTAGGTGGGCTACCGCGGTCCAGAAGGGTTTTTTCAAGGGTCAACCTAGACGACCGCCTAGGGCACCATCTTCCAGACAGGGCGCCAAATTGAAAAAAATTTTTTTAACAGTTTGACACACCATTCATTTGGTGTAAAATGTAAAAAAAAAAAAATGCAATAATTAAAACCATAAATAAAATACCTCAAAAGTTTGACCTAATCAATCATTTTGCCCCTTCCAAAGCTGATTGTCCTCAACCTTCTAAAGCCCGGCTGGACGGCTAATGTACCAAATATACATATCTAAAAACAAGAGCTGCACAACCTGAGAGTTACAATCATAGGGTTAAAAGGTGGTCTAGTCCCGGCAACAAAGTGTGCGCTGCAGTCCTGAGCAGCTATAAACGATGACATCATCATTAATGGACATCTGAAAGTCCCAAAAGAGCCAGTCCGACCCCTTGACTATTACACTCTTTTTGAACCTTTGACAAAGGAAATCTTTAAACCTTAAACACTGAAGATGCCTGTCAAAAGATCTACCATGCTGAAGGAGAAATATCAATCATTAGTACAGTGATAACATGGCTGCTTTCCATTGCCAAGGTTGAGGGTTCATGAAATGTTATTATTATTAAAACTCTTTTTAGGTGGTTATTATTTAATCCTTAAAAATTAAAATAAATTCCAACATGTTTCCAGGCAGCTGCGGTACTTCTTTGTTGCCGGGCCGTGGTATTTGTGTGTGTGCATGCTGGGTTAGCATTTTGCCTAAGGCGCCATGCAGTTCAGGCCCGGTTGCCTCATTGGTTTTCCATCTTTGTCAGAGCCTCGTGCTCCAATCACATCCTGTCGTTTAGTGAAGACCGTTCCTCAACAGGATCCCGATCTCCATCAACTTTGGGATCTACTCTTCTTCAGCTATATGCAGGTTTGTGTAGCAGCTGCTCCGGGTCTGTCTGCTTCGTCTCTGGTTCTGTTAACGTATCCATGAGTCTGCAGTTCATGTTCTGAAAGTCACACCAGGCTGTTTGCTTGATGTGTCACACGTCTGTCTGTTCCTCAGTTGTTCTCCTTCAGACACAAGCTCAGCCTTTAACTTCAGGCCCTCATCAACAGAAATACTTCACCTCTAGAACTCATGATAAAACAGACATTTTTATGGAGTATTGTGTTTCTCTCCCAAAATCACTTCTTCATCACTAAACTCCAGTGGTGGGCCGTCAGGGCCTGCAAGGCCTTCTCTGCTGGCCTAAAAATATCTGAATCACAGACTGATATTAATCATGTTTTGTCCATGAATATGTATTCAATAATTCCAAATTGTCTGTCCGCTTCCTTTTATTGCTAACCCCCTGGTTGCGCTGCTTCCAGACGTGTTTTTTTTCATTTTTAAGCATTTAGCCAATCACATTTCAGCACTATTTGTTGCTAGGGTCAAAGAAATCTGCCCGGAGGCCTTCACAATCAATTCTGCGGGCCCTGTAGCATAAAATAAATGTTGAGCAAACAGTTGCTTCAACCAATCAGAGTTGGAGTTGGCGACACCAAGGCCCTCTAGCAGGCGTACGGAAACGTCAGCATTTTCACAGGCGTTGATTGGATAGTCAGAGAGCGTACCAGCCAGAGCTAGCAAACTGAATCTGTAGCGAGCTGTACGAACAAACAGGATTTAATAGCTGTTTTGTCAACCCACAATGGATGAAGGAGGAGAAGAAATGGATTTGGTGGCAGACTTGCTGTCAAAACCATTTTCAAGACGGACTTTTCAAGAAAAGCTGGAAATTGTTAAACAAGGTCGGGCAACTCCGAAGCTAGCAAGCCTGTCACAACCGGGGAAAGGATTTGTCCGCCACTTTCAGTCCACTAACTACGAGCTCCGAGGAACGCTGTAAATTGTATTTCTGGGAGTGCTTATTATTAGCCACTGATGACATGGTGTTTGGAGCCACACTGGATTTGTCTTGCCTTACCAAGGCAGCAACGAGTCATCAGCGCACCACCGGACATGTACAAGCAACGGTGCTCTCCAAAACTTTTGGGGAAACCAGAGTGGATCTACAGCTGAGCGAGCACGCGCGCAGGGAAACGGAGCTGCACAACGAAAAGGTGAAGAAAAATATGGAAATCTTGAAAAAATGATAGACTCTCGTTTTTATTGGGCAAGCAGGAACTTTCATTTCGGGGACATGATGAGAGCGCTGGATCCACAAACAGAGGAAACTATTGCCTTATTTCTACCGAGCGGTCCATAGCGGACTGGATCGGACTTGAATAGTCTTGGCATTTTGAGTGAGCATTTCTGAGGATTGGACCATGAAAGCCCATACGGGTGTAGACTGATGACGTAGCTGCGTGTCAAAACAGTGAACGAGAAGCTGTAACAGCTGACTCAGAAACGCAGTGAAAATGAAAAAGATAACCGCGGAGGATCGTTATAATCTGGTGCTGCTCTGCAGAACAGTCTATTGTTCTGAATTTAAAAGAAAAAAAAAATCTCTTCATGTTGATCAATACTCCAATGTTCTTCAATAAATGTTTTTTTAAGCAGATCAGAAGTGTTTTTGATGAGTTTGGATTGTACCGGACATTCTTCATCCGCGGGGGTCGAGAAAACACAGAGACGGGAACTGGTGTGTGTGTGTGTGTCTTTGCGCGCGCAAAGAGCTTGATTATTCTTCAGAAGACCCCGGTGTTGTGTGATTTGTTTGCTTCACACTGTATTATTCTCTCAAGAAGATCGCAGGTGTTGTAAAAGTTGTGCTGCAACCTGTACGTTTTATCTCTGAGTGAAATGGTGTGATGCTTTGGATTTTAGAGTCAAAGAAACTATAGTGCAGCGCGTTAGGGTGCCGACAGTTTAGTCGAAAATTGAAGCGACGTAAAGCAATTAAATGAATCGACTTCTAGATCTAAAAGTCGATTCTTCTGCTTACTTTCTATTGTTGAAGCTCAGATATGGAGGAAATTGGAAGTTAGAATAGCATTCCGCTTGTTCCCCTGGTCCTCGTTCGGGTAAAGAATCAAAGCAGAAAGTAACACCTGGGCAAAGAAAATCCAGCCGAAAAGAGGACAGAGCTTTCTTTTTCTCTTGAGTTGGGAAAGCTCTGGTCGGACGCTCCTGTTGTCGTAAAATCAATTACATCGTGAACGAGAGGCTCCGCCTCGGGTTGTTTCCGTTTTGTGTTGAGTGTGACTTGCCTTAGCCGGTTCCATTTTGTAGCATAAAGGCTATAAAGTCCGGTCGCCCGATCCAGTCCGCTCTGGACCACTCGTCGAGAAATAAGGCAGAAGTGTGTCGCAGCTGTGAGGGTTGGATTGATTCAGACGGAGCACTACTGAAGGCCTAGGTGTGAAATGCACGGCCCGCCACTGCTAAACTCCACCAATCATTTTCTGAACCGCTTTGACCCTTTTGGAGTCATGATGCTGCTGAGCCTAATCTGGCCACTGATGGGTGAAGGCAGGATCCACCTGGACAGGTTTTCAGTCTGTCATAGGACCTCCGTCACATGCACACACACACTCACATCTATGGACAATTTAGAGTAACCTATGAAGCATGTTTTTGGATGTTGGGAGGAAGCTGGAGTCCCTGGAGAAAATCCAGACATGCACGTATAGAACATGCAAACTCCACACAGAAAAGTCAGTGTTGGTGCTTCTGTTTCAGGGACTTGAACTGCTGTGAGGCTAGAGCGCTAACCACTGCACCACCGTGCTGATCAGTAAATTCATCTAGAATTCATTTCTGTAGAAGGCGTTCCGCATTGTAAGGCGCACTGTGTTTTGTTGTTTTTTTTTTTCTAAGAAATACTTTGGTTTTTGAGTCCGCCTTATACTTTAGGAACACCTAAACTATGTATCTGGGTCTCCCTGTGCTGGTCCCCAGCCTGGTTGAAGTATAGGGTTGTGTCAGGGAGGGGCACAACTCGACCAAACGACCTGTACGAATCACTGAAAGCTCATTGGCTGTGGTGACCTCCAACAGGATGTACTGAGAGGTGAGAAACGCCGCGGTTCTGTTAGCTAGTTAATCAAACAGAGGTGTACATGCTGCACCGAAGTCAGGCCTCGAGGGCCGCTGTCCTACATGTTCTCCACCCATTCTGCTATTAAAGCTCCTCATTGGCTAAACACACCTGATTCAGGTAAACAGCAGGATTTCTAGAAAACCCACGGAGGCCGGCCCTCGAGGCCTGGATTTGGACAGCCCTGTGTTCGATTTTCCTTGAATCGAACACAGAGACCCGCTCAGAGTGATCAGCACATCTGCTGATTTTTCTGATTCATGTAGAAATGAATCAAAAGAATCAAAGCAGCAAATATTTGTGATGAGCAGAGCTCCATCCGTCTTCAGGCGGTGGAGGTGTTGGTGGGTGGTGGGGGGTCAGCAGGTCCCACAGAGACCAGGACCTGCAATAAAAAGCATCAGCGAGACGCAGCGCAGCTGACGTGGGAGCGCTGCTGCCAGAGGAAAGTTTGATCCTGTTCTTTTGCATTTTTAATTAATTTCATACTAACACCCCCACCCCCCCAGCACATCTCCCACTTGCCAAAGCTCTTTAGCAAGAGAACCTCTGGGAGAAATGCTCCACAACACATCACACAGCTCCTAAAAAAAGCTGCAGGATGACACAATCCCCTTTAACTGGAACCGTGTGCTGTCAGTGTGTGGAAGCTTCAGTGTGTGGGATTATCCATCAGTGTGAGTTTGCTGAAGTCTGCAGGAGCTTCTGCTGCCACAAAACACACTTATGCATTTTAAAGACAGAAACTGTGTTGTTTCAGGCGGCTTTGGACAGACTTCTTCAAGTCGACCTTCAGTCTGTGCAGATGAGCAGCATGGAAATGAGATGAGGACCATCTGTGTATCACAGACAGGAAAGAACAGAAGCATGAAAGTTCTCCAGAACTTTACCCAAACTCATTCATGATGCAATGAAAGACTTCTGTCCAGGTGAAGCAGCACCAAGTGAAGGCAGAGCTTTTAAACACTTAGATACAGCCCGTAAGACTGTAGTCCACATGACAGCAGCAGCCGTCAGCGTTTTCAGGAGAACAGTTCCGGTCCACCTCTGAGAAAGACCTGGTCTCCACAGGCGGCAGAAGACCGACAGCATAACCTTCAGACTCATGAGAAACTCAACTGGTGGTCAACGAACAGAGCAGAGGCTGGTTTATGGACACGTCTTTGCCCTCCTCTCGTCTCAGGGGTTTTTCTTCCAACATCCCACCTGGTCTCCTGCCCTCTTAATGGGTGAACCTGTGCTTGACTGTCTCATCCTCCCTCCTGTTGAAATCCACATGTTCCTTCATCTAGTCACACGATCGTTTTGTGTGCCTCCACAAGAGCAACGAGCCTTCTTGCTGTCAGGAATCAGCGCTCTGTCCCCCCCTCTGGTCACCAGCAGGAACAGCCTCCGGAGTACTGACTGCACTTCATTTCCCAGCAGCCCCAGCCCACAGTTCCTGCTCAGCTGTCTCCAACCAATCACCCAGCTGCTTCTTAAGCAGCACACAGAGCCACACTCAGAGTGAAGTATTGTTTGTTCCTCTCTGCCTGCATTACCGAGTGGTTCTACCTGGACCTGATCTTCTGCTTATTCTCTGATTGCCTGCCGCCTGCCCTGAACCTCACCTGGACTCTGACTACTCTGCTCTCTGTTCTCGGATGATCCCATGCTCGTGTATGACCTCTGCCTGTCTGACCCTCATTTAGTTTTGTGGACTGCTGCACGTGGAACCAGCTCTCTGCCTGTTTGTGACACTTGCCTTGTTTCCAGTGTCTGTTCTGAATGCATAAGAGAACTTTTTTCTGCATCCTGCAATTGTCCACACCTGGATCCTGAAATCTACAGTCAGACAAGGCAATAAATGGTGATATCTACAAACAAGAAAAGCAACAATCAATTGTTCAAACAATACAAAAATAAGATAGATAAGAAGATGATTCCAGCAGGAAAAGCACCAGCAGAGCAGAGTGTTGGTTAAAACCCGCTAATAAAAAGGTTTTAAGAGCTTTTCTAAAGTCCTTTGTTCTGATACCGGTCACCACCAGGAGCATTGTGGGCCTCAGTGTCTTGCTGAAAGGCTGAAAGTGGTGTAGGGTTGTAGTGATCGGCACTCTTACATCAGTCCATAACACACTGCCTGTGTGGTCATGGACTGGTAACCTGTCCAGGGTAAACTCCACTCTCATCTAGCATTAGCTGGATAGGCCCCAGCAGCCTTGTGACCCGGAACAGGTTTGGTTCAGATGATGGACCAATGGGATGGCTGGATGTTTTAACAGAACATCCTCTGCCCTCATTTTGCCTCCTTTCTCTCAGTTCAGAGTTTAGTCTTCAGGCACTTACTGAAAGTTTTTAGTAGCTTTTCCTCTGTGCATTAGTCTGGTTTGGGACTTCAGCAGTCAGTAGGAGACTCCATTATTTAGCGTGTCACTCTATTATTTAACCGTGTTCACATCAATGCAAATGTAAGACTTTCTGAAGTCTACGTTATCATTCCTTCCTGTTTTTGGAGAACGGCATGTCCATGTAGACCAGAGCGGATCCGGATGGCTCTGAATCTGGTGAGCTCTGTTTATGACCGAGTGTTTTGTTTGTAAGCATCGGTTCCAGCGCGGGCATTTCCACCGTGGTTTTGGAGGGGTGAGCAGGTTGGAGAGAGATTTTGCGAGAAGCGCTGCTTCCTGTAACTGGTCTCCTCACTGCACTGGAGCTTGCAGTGAAGAATGAAGCTCATTTCCTTCGGCTGGTGTGAAATGATGCGCAGCTCTTGCAGTCCGTGTAAAATTGACCATGAAAGTCACTCAGTTCAGATCAAAGTCATTTACTCCTCTTGCCTGGACTCTCCAATAGCTCCAACACATTAGACCTTACTAGAAAAAAAAGCTTCACAGTGCTGCACTGATGACTGCAGCTCTGAGCAGAAACCACCAGAGAGACATTCCTCCACAGACTCAGATTTGCTATCAGTGTTAGCCTGTTAAAACACGCAGGTTGATTTCTGACTCAAACATTTCCTGACAACAGTAAAAAGAATTAAAAGGTGGAATTCTGGGAATTGTTCAGGCAGTGATCCGAGCGAATGCTTTTCATTTCTGAAGCAAATCTTTCTTCCTTTGAAGGTTTCCACCTCTCTCGTTCCAGCATGCTGCCAGCTGCAGAGAAACCCAGAGGACTTTATCTGTCCCATTGTAGTGGAAACATTTAAATGTGCTTCCATTTATAGAAATGAGGGGAAATCTATTCCAGCCATCAGTTCATCCGTCAGACCTCCTAAATAACCACCGAGCAGCTTTCATTGACTGGAACGTCTGCCTCTACGAAACCATCGGTTCTCCCGTCTGCATTCATGACATCACTCAGACACTCGCTGAGCTTCACCGTCTACTGCAGGAGCGACGTTTCAGCGATACTTCCATCTCTCTGTGATCCAGTTTGATACCTTCCTGTCCCGCTTCAGTCCAAGGAGGGAAAATAAAAATAAGGATGTATTCAGACTGGGAAAGTCCAACAATTCAGACTGAGTCCACGTATTTGTTCTGGATGGAGTCCTGAAGACTGCGTTTGGTCTGTATTCAGACTGACTTCTACTGGAGATTTCTGTTCTGGACCAAACTTTGTAAACAAAACCCTGTGACTAAAGTTCTCTTCAGTCATTGGCCAGCAGTTATGGGGGCGGGTCAAAACAAAAAGAGAAAGATGGAAGTTTGCAGACATGCCGCATGGCGGTTACTGAGGACGCTCCGGCTGCTAAGTTCACTAATAAGTGTTTGTGACTGATGGATTGTGGGGAAACAGTGAGAGGTAATGTGAGTCATGTTGAAAGTTGTTCTAAGGAGTTGCTGTGTCTCGTGGTTGTGGTGTTATGGAATGTTTTGAAGAGAATTCTGTTGGAACTACAATAGAACTTTTAGGATAACGTCATGACACACGGCAGCTCAAAATGCCAGTAAGAAGTGTTTTAATGAACTCTAACAGTGATCACTTGGAGCAGGTACTTCCTTTTTGATAACGTGACATTCAATGCTTTACATTTGTCCATCCTCCATGATTGCTTCATTCCTAACGTGTTTCCCGCCGACCATAGTGGCCATTTTGGTTCATTATTTCACTCTTGGATCATATTGAGACAGAGGAATTTCAGAGCAAACCGAAGTTCAGTCCGCTTGAAAATGAACCGAAACCACCTCGAAATATGGATCAGAGAGTGGTTCATGGTCCGGGACCAGGATCTGTTTGTGCATGTTCAGACTGGTTCCCTTTATTTGGACCAAATGTGTCCAGTCTGAATACACCCTTAAAATAAAATTAGAGAAACTTTTAATGATCACCTCCATGAGAACGAGACAAATATCATGAAGTTCAGGAGAACAATCAGATGTTCCTCCATGTTGGTTCTGGACTCCACCCACTGTCACATCAAGAGCCAAAGCTGAGTTCCTGATTGGTCAGCATGATGCAAATTCTTTTTTAAACTTCACGTTTAAACTGCTGGAAAAAACACTGGAAACTGCGTTGTGCACCAGATGTACTTTTTGATTGTTGGAAATATTAATTAACAAAATTATGTTTATGTGTGGGTCTTGAAGCCAGCGTGGCCTCACCTTGCCTAAAAGGATTCCACTCAGGCCTCATGGAAGGTTTTCGGAATGTGTTATCTGATGTCTGATGAGTGAATCTACAACTTGTTGTTACTCCTTCCCCTGGGGCTGTTCTCCAGGCTTCGGAAAAGTTTCAGAGATGTCTTTATCTGAGTTCTGTGCTCGAACACAACTCCTTATAAGGACATAGGCTATGACCTCTGACACAGGACCCCTGGAGGATAAGACCATGCCTGTATTTCGAGTTCCTGTACTGTCTATAAAAGTGCTTGTCTCCACGTGTGGCTCAGAGCTCCCACGAGGTGACTCTGAGCGGTTGCTTCGTGGGATTTCTCCTTCCTGCAGGAAGTTAATAAAAGTGACTGAGTTCAATAAGGCCTGGTTCTTGGATTTTTTAGGAACATTTATAGAAATCTCTTTAGGAAAAAAAAGTCATTCTTGACAGTTGGTGCCGAAACCCGGGAGACAACAGCCGTACGAGGAGGACCGCGAGGGAAGACGACTGAAATCCTGCTGCAGGGCGGGTCCGTTACCGGACCCGTGAACAGAAGACCTCGGACACGACGTTTGACTCCGGGGCCGGTCGATAGGGTCTTCTCTCAGCAGCCCTCCGAGACGGTGACGTCTCCTGAGGGCCAACGAACCAGGTCAGTTATTGATTCAGTCTAATATGAGGTTTTAAGAGAAAAAAAAAAAAGGTAAATAAGAATGAATAAGTGTAAAAGTGAATAAGAAGAAAAGTGAATAAGAATAAAGGTACAAGTATAAGAGTGAAGAGAAAATCCTAGTGGGTTGTAAGAGTTGAACCGACAGGTCCGTCACCACACGCGGCACAGGTGTTCTTTGATCAGTAATATTTTCAGCGGTCGCCAATGTAAGAGTTGTACGTGTCCGTCGATAAGAAATTGATCAAGACCGTATTAACACACGTGGGAAAAAGTGTTAATTGGCAGAAGTAATTTTAAATCAACTCTATCGCCAGGAGTCACCAATGAAACATTGTACGTGGCTGTCGACAATAGATTGATTAGACGGAATAAAAGGTTTTTGTGGGAAAAAAAAGTGTTTTAAGAGTGAAATAGAGTAAAGCGCTGGGGGGGGGGAGAAAAGACAAAAGGAGAAAAAACCGTGCGGCCGGAGGAGCAGGAGGAGGGGCTGAGCAGGGCTGGGTTGCGCGGACACGCACAGAGAGAGAGCACAATGGAGCAGGAGAAGAGAAAGGTGGGGGCTCAACGGGGGATCTTACAGACTTATTGATTACAGCTGAAAATACAAGGCCTGTTGACAACTGAGCTCATAAAAATAAATAAATAAAATAAACTTGGATATTGGATAAATAAAATAGAATAAAATAAAACTAGAATAAATAAAATAAGATTGATTGTAAAACGAGTGGGGTGTGTTTGTCCATGGACAGTGTGAGTGCAGAAAAGTTGTCTAGGTGAGTTTTATGTGTGTGAATGTTTGTGTGTATTTCTTAAATAGCTATTCATAACATTTAAAGTTCTTTTTTAATTTTCTCTCTAATTTTCCCTTAAGTTTTAACTTGAATATTCCCTTAAGTTTTTTAATTATACTTTTAATCTTTTGTGTGTATGACTTTGACTAACAGAACTTTTAAGTCTTCTTTGTGTCTTTAAGTCTGACAAAGAAAAACAAACCTATGAACAAAACAAAAACTATAGTTGAGGGTACAGCTTAGACTATTATTTCTCACTTGTGTGTTATTCTTCTACTGTGCTGCTAATCACATTCCTGTGCCTGCAGGCGAAGGCACAACTAACACACACACTTAGTCACTCAGATCTTCATCCACGCACGCACATAGACACTGCCTTGATGTACCAACACACAGCCATCCACAACATAAAGACACCTACACATACACATTGTTGATCAACCAAGTCATTGATAGAATTAGAATACATTTAACTCACTCAAATAACAAGGCAACATGGAAGCCATATACCTTCAAAGGCTGCCTATCAGTCCTTGCCTGCACAGTTCTGCCTGATTAAATCCTGGCTGACAAAAGGAAGAGAAAAAAAGAAAACCCAGAGCATAGACGGCACCCCCGAGCTGATAGCCAACCACAGATAACCAACCACAGAAACAGCAGAATGGATGAGAGAATTGTTGCAAAGTGAAGAAGTGTCGAGAACAAATAATCTGCCAGATGTTCCTTGTTCCCCACAGGAGGAGCTGTTGCAGCCAGGTGACCAGATCCTGATCAAGGTGATCAAAAGAAAAACCTGGGCTGCACCCCACTGTGAGGGACCCTTCACTGTCCAGCTGACCACCTCCACTGCTGTGAAGATCGCTGAGAGAGCCACTTGGATCCACCAGAGCCATTGCAAGAAGCTGGTACCTCTGAAGGATGGTAGGAGTGGAAGACGCCCGGTACCAAAACCTTTGGGTGCTGAAGAAGCCAACTGATCTCCTACCCCAGCTCCTTACAGCAGGTCACAAAACCCAGAGCAATGACGATTTCTGTGACAATCACCAGAACCACCTCAAGATTCTATGGGTTGTCCCTCAGCGAAGGGGGAAACACACAGGACAAATTCACCAAAGCCTCAGTAACTGGACCCAACCTGGGTTTGAAGCTGTCAAGAACAATTAGTGGCAACCGCCGCCGACGGAAGCCTGACTCGTGCAGTAGGAGGACTGCGTAGTTTGAGCAATAAAATGAAGGAACATTCAGGTGTTGATACATCCATGTGGGACAGTTGGTTAGATATGTTTGGGGCATACAAGACCCTTATTTCTTCTATTTTGATTTCACTTGCTGTGTTTACTTCACTTCTTACTGTTTGTGGTTGCTGTTTGATTCCTTGCCTACGCAGCCTTATCCAACGATGATGAATGTGTTGCTTAAGTTACATTTTATAGTCCCTGCTTTTCTTAGCTACCCGTGGCTTTTGAAGTGTTCGCACCATGAGTGGGACGAGGGGGAATTTCCCACTGGGTTTTCGCCCCCTTCACGGGCTCAGAACAGAAAAATCTGTTTATGATGTTTTAGGTTAAAACTGTTCATGCAGGAGACTTGAAACTGATGTTTTCGAGATTGCTGTTGCGAGCTCCAGTGCTTCAAGACCCACAACAGGGCGGAACTGTTGGAAATATTAATTAACAAAATTATGTTTATGTGTGGGTCTTGAAGCCAGCGTGGCCTCACCTTGCCTAAAAGGATTCCACTCAGGCCTCATGGAAGGTTTTCGGAATGTGTTATCTGATGTCTGATGAGTGAATCTACAACTTGTTGTTACTCCTTCCCCTGGGGCTGTTCTCCAGGCTTCGGAAAAGTTTCAGAGATGTCTTTATCTGAGTTCTGTGCTCGAACACAACTCCTTATAAGGACATAGGCTATGACCTCTGACACAGGACCCCTGGAGGATAAGACCATGCCTGTATTTCGAGTTCCTGTACTGTCTATAAAAGTGCTTGTCTCCACGTGTGGCTCAGAGCTCCCACGAGGTGACTCTGAGCGGTTGCTTCGTGGGATTTCTCCTTCTTGCAGGAAGTTAATAAAAGTGACTGAGTTCAATAAGGCCTGGTTCTTGGATTTTTTAGGAACATTTATAGAAATCTCTTTAGGAAAAAAAGTCATTCTTGACATTGATACATTGGCATGCTGCAGCAAAACATGAGCACATCAGCCGAAACACGCTGCTGTCGGAGCTCTGAAGGCGCCGCAGGACCTTATGTCGTCTGTACTTAACACTGAAACTGGACGCCTCCGATGCAGAAACGAGAATTTGATGTGAACATAGCTTTAATCTCCTACTGACCAAAAGTACTTCCTCATCGTCTCTAATCTGAAAAGAGTTTCAGAAGAGTTTAGAAATTCAATAAAAAGATAAAAAGAAAAGTATAAACTAACACATCCACTCCAATAGATTCCCTTCTGGTCAGCTTTCCCTGCATCTTTGTGATCAAATGTTTGGGATTCACAGCAGCAGCCTCCGAAGACAAATGCCATGTCTGGGGTCAGCTTCTGAATGCTGGCGGCTTAATTAAGGTGGAAATGCCAGCAGAGAACACACGGCGCAACAAGGGAGCAGCTCGGGAATCAATTTACCTCCCGTTTGGAAAAACTAGCGTGCTTCCGGTCGCTTTCTGTTCATTCCTCCTGCTTTTCAAAAAATCTAAAAAGCTCTGAATTATCTTCATAATTCACACCGACCAGAATCAGATGGCAGCATATGCAGACGTCAGACAGGAGGACACGACTGCAGGCGGAAGCAGCAGGTCCAGTCTCTGCGCTGTCAGGGCTCCTCTGAGGTTTCTGCTCTGAACGCCATTTGGTCATGAAGCTGTTTGTGGACCAAACCTTCATACTCATCTAAACAACCTTCAAACAGTCTGATCCTGATAACCATCTGGAGACACTGAATGAACTCATCAAATGAGCTGATCAGCTGAAACAGTTTCTGTTCCTCTGTATTCACCCTCATTATCAGTGTTGGGTCATTTCAGGGTCTTTTTCTTTCTGAAGTCGTTGTTTATATTTTCTTTGGTTTGTCTTTGTTTCTGTTTCTGAGTTTGACAGTGAGAATTTCATTGTTCAGCACTGCTGCGTAAATCACAACAACCTTCTTGACTTTTGGCTAGACTTCAAAGTCCATCTCCAGTCATCTTCTGATTGTTTTTTAAAGCGTTCCCTCTGGTCTTTTCATTAGAGACAAAACCAAACACCTGTGTCGTTTTCTAGGACATACTTTCTGCAGAGCGGCAGGCGCTCATTAAAAATTCCCCTCTGGGTTGGACTGTTGGGTAGAGTAATGGTGTAGAATCGCCACAGATATGCTTAGATTTAAATACTGGATGAATGGGAATGTCTGTTCACTGATGAATTATATACACATATATTATTTATATATATATTATATATATATATATCTCCATAGTTTTGACCCTGCCTACATTGAAGCTGCATGTCAGCTGATGCAAAAGCATCGTGTGTCTTACCTGACAGCACAGACATTCATATGAGAGGACTGCTTCAAAGCTTTTTTGGCTTCTCCCCTGAGAATGGAAGTCATTGAATTCCTGCGATCGGTGTGTTTTCACTGTCCAAGACATGACAGAAGAGTCCGAATTGATGAATGGAATTTCATTTTTCTCAGCATGCAGAGTGAGAAACCCCAGAGTGCTATGATGTATGTCCTCTAATTACAGCAGGCGAGCTAATGAGCCTCGTTTGGGTTTGGAGACTAATAAAGAATATCTAACGCCGAGGTGATGCCCTGCAGCAATTAGAAAACTTACCAGACAAGCAGTATTTTTCCAGAGCTTCTAGGAGCACTTCAGTGTCAGGAAAACATGGTTTAGAGTCTCCATTACAAGAGATGAATTAGTCAGCTTCCATCTTCAATAGATCAAGATTGATCATTTGAAACACGGCCGTGAAGCCGGTGCAGGTACCACATGTGCTCGGCCTGCGAGATCCGTGGTACCTACAGCGGCCCCGCCCCCTCCAGACGATTACAATGTCCTTTGACCCAGAGCGTCTCAGTATCATTACATCAGTGTTACAACATAGATGTACATGACAGACCAACAGGTTGTTCTATGAGGAAACACATCTGCCCCATGTTTTCCAAACTCTGTCATATTTTTAGAGAGTGGGGGAGGGGGGGTTAGGAAAGACTGGAGGTTCAGACACCTTTAGCAAAGCTCCGTTAATCAGAAGGCAAATGTTTCTGATGTTTCACAGTAACTGAATGAAGCGTTGCCATGGGAACACACAGGCACCGCCCTGTCTCCAGTCACAGAGGACGCGATAGACTGATCATGAAGCCACTCATCTTCAGCATGTTCTCCTGCTCTTCTCCGCTTCTGTCCGGAATGATCAGACATCATCGTTGCTGCACAGCCGTCTCTTTTCTGTTAGTAATCCTGAAGGCCTTTGGTCTGTACCATCCATCTCTAGTGTCCCAAACGCCAGAGAAGAACGGTTTCTGAACACGTTTGAAAAAACACAATGAAAGTTTCATGAAAACAGGTTTTTCTTTTAAAAACAGGAACCGTTTTATCTTTGCTGATGTTTAGCAGCTGTGGTTCTACAGCGCAAAACAGAGCCGGTTTTAAACTGCTATACATAAATAACAAAAATCTCTTTTTAAAAAAGTGGTAACAGGGCTTTCCTCTGTTTTATTTTCAGTCAGAAGATCCATGATCATCACTAATGATATCTGTGTCTGTTACTGTTTCCACTAAAGTTTCAGTCATTATAATGATTCTTGTGTTTTAATTAGGTCTTTTTTCTACTTTATTTTTTCTTCATTGTTTTCTCGTTATAAATAGATCTTCTGTCTTGTTATAATGAGAAAACAAAGTTCATTTTCTCGTTATAACGAGATAATCCAGAATGAAGAATGAAGCATCTCCCTCTTCCTTTCCTTCACAGAGACACGAGACCTCTCCTGTTTGAAAACACTCCACAAAAGTTGTTTTTAGTCTATCTTTTATCTATTAGTGGATCTATGATCTTTAAACGTCTTAGTTTAGTTTCATGCACCAGCACCTCCATTAATTTCCCTCAAAAACCCCGAACAAACATTGACAGATTGACAGAATTCAGGCCTGCTGAGTGTTTCTGCATGATGCGTTCACTGACCTCTGGACAGCTGCAGCACAACGTTATCAGAGAAAACGTTGAACCTCAGAACTGATGATTATAAAATCGATGGATTAAATTCTGTCGACATTTATTCTGAAAAACTTCTTTGTTTATCTGAGGATTGTATAAAAATGACTGAAGTGTAGTGGTGGACTGAATTTGGCCGAGTGTCTGTTTGGGTCCTCTAATGTCTGGAGTTCATTGAACACATCATACGCAGATTCTCGTTGGCTCTTTGATCTGTCAATCATTGTGTTGGGAGGTTTGTAAAGGGAGGAGGGCTGGAGCATGAGATGGAATGAAGGAGTTTGAGGAGCGTAGACTCAATGATAAAGAGAATAGACTGACATCAACTTTTGTGGAGGGTTCTTCTGCTGCTGTTCTCGTGAAGCACGAAATGAAGAGACTCAAAACAGAGGAAGTCTCAGCATCTCCGTGCAGGAAAAGGAGAGGGGGACGCTTCCTTTTTCGTTATTGATTATCTCGTTATCAGATAAAAATAAAAGTGAACGGTGAAATCTGTGTTCACTTCTGCTGGTGTGAAGATGGAGATGCAGACCTGCAGTGCCTGTCAGAATAAAGACTCTTAAGCACATGTATGTGCTCTCCTTCACTGCTTTGTCACACTTATGCTATAGGATAAACTTGGCTTATTATTCATTTTTTTATTTTAATATTATTTGTCATCTTTGAAGCACATGTTCCACTCTTTAGAGACCTAAACCATTTCAATCAATATTTTTTTATATCTCACTTTTCATACTTGGTAACAAAAAAGTTCTGTACTCCAAGAAAAAAATGATAAAACAACCAAATTAGTTTATAGACAGGATCCCTCCAACCCACACAAAACCCCACCCCTTTAAAGTACCAGAACCAATTGAATTAATTCCATACTTTCACCTCAATTTAATGATTATTTTCATCATTTCCTAATTTTACTTAGAGGTTGAGAAAACAAATTATTTATTTATTTTACATTTATTTTATCAAGACACAAAACATAAGTAAACACAAAGAAAGTATAGGCAAATTACATGTTTTGTAAACGTCTTTATTATGCTGACAAAGATTTTTTTTTTTTCAAAATACCACACTTCAACGTCGAGTGATTTTTTGTGTCCACTAGATGTCCTCCCAGAGCACATGAAGCTTCATGAAGCATTGCACTGGAGTGAACCAATTGGATGAAAGGCTTCAATGCTTCATGAAGCTTCATCTGCCCATCACTAGTTTGATCCATGTGCAATAGTGTTTAATCATAGACAAGAGCAGGAGAGGGCACGAACAGGACAGCCAAAGACCAAAACACCTGCAAGCATGTTAAGAGAAACCTGCTCAGAATGGCAAGTGACACAAACGAGACTTCACACCGAGCAGAGCTCAGAGGCCGGTTAAATACAGTGGAGGTGATTGCTAAATTTGGAGGTGATGGAAGCTCCAGGCTTAAGGCACATTGGCTGATGGGAGATGTAGTATGAGGAGAGGAAGCAAGGTGAGGCCCCCTCTGGTGGTCGAAGGACGGAACAGGGGCTCGACTCATGACACCTGCACTCCCCTCAAGATGCAATCTGTGAATCTCTACAGACTGGACAATCGAAGAACCCACAGAACCGGGTAAGCCCCCCCACCCCTGCAAAGAGGAATGAGACCAAGACTTTAGTCAATGTACATCAATCGACCCACAGGTGGTGCTGATGAGCACTGTGGAGGAGAGAGGTAACAGAAAGCAGGAGATGAGGGAGGAAGCAGAACAGTCTGTTGCTAGGCAACTCAACCTCAACCACCGTCAGCGAAGCACACAGCTTCCAGCATGAGAGTGGTTCTACAGGTTACTGAGTCACATCCACTCTGATTATCTTTGATCAGGTACGAGTCCACGGATGAGAATTCAAATCTGTATAGAAGATGCACTACGGCAAGCGAGCAGGATCAATATGACGGAAGCATTGAATTTAGTTTTAAATAGTTAGTCATGTTAAACAAAGTTGCAAAACATACTGTAAAAACTAATTATGTTTAAACAGTCTACCTACAATTGATGAAGTTGTTGCAAACAAAATAAGTTTGAAAACATTTTATTCTTTTTTTTTTCAGTGAAACGAAGACAAACTTCCTGAGAAAATAAAATACTCAGAAATGTCATTCTAAAGGAAATACATGCCAGTGAGTTTGTTGTTAGGAGAAGCAGCTTCATGATTGAACTTTATTGTAAAGATAAAAAAGTCCATTCTTCATAAGAATGTCTGTTCAACCTCAGAAATGAGTTCCAGTGGAATAAAGCTCATGATGGAGACACCTCCATCCAGTGAGTCACGCTGTAAACAGAAGAGATCTCACAGATCAGCTGATGAAAAATCAGGACACGACACGCCACGAACCGCTGAAGAAAAAAAAAACAGTTTCTCAAGGCGCCTGAGAAAAGAGAGAAACACTGCGTTTGTGTTCTGCTGTTGCCAAGCGACTGCAAGCGGCTGATGGTTGGCTGTCATTCTCACAGCCAGCTGTTATTATTTGTGCTGCGTTGGTGTGACTTGGCGAGGAAAGTGTTATGTAAAATAGAAGAGTTACAAAACGGCTCCTGTTAGCTTCAGAGATGGTACCTGGTTCCCTCTGGCCTTGTTTCTGCAGAGCTGCAGAGGAAGAACGACGGTTTTGAGGTGGATTCATGAGGACTTTCTGCACACTGAACATGAAGTTATTATGCAGGATCTTTCTGGAGAGAATTTTAGAATAAAGCATTTTGTATTCAATCATAAATATCTTCACAATTCTTTCCTGGTTTTTAACAATTTCACAATGGAAAACAAAAACCCACGAAAAACTCCTAAAGTCTGTAAATAATTGAGGTTTAACAAGTCTGTGAGGCATCCACCTCAATTATTGATAAGTATTGGTAATACTGGCACATAATAATCGGTACTGGATCAATATTAAATATGCAGAATCCCACACCTTCATTAACATCTAGAAGAAGCTGCTGGTTTTTGTCTCCGACACATCAGAGTTGATCAGTGTGGAGCAAGCCGGACTCCAGTCTCACTCCCATCAACCTCTGATCTGTTTCCAGAACCTTATTCTATCCATGACCGTGCAGTTCTGAGCCATCTTTAGCTTTTTATAGGATCTAGTCTCTGCAGAACGGCAGGAGTTCATTAAATATTCTCTTCTTAGGAGAGGGCGGGGCTGTTGGTGCAGAGTAACCCGCCCCTGACTTCTCCCCGTTGCTGAGAACACGGGCCCCGCCTAGGTTATTTTCCACATCACAGATACAATCTTTTCCAACTGCACTTTATGGTGGTAACGGGCCGGACCGTGTGAGGTTTGTGTGAACCTCAGAACTGATGATTATAAAATCGATGGATTAAATGCTGTCGACATTTATTATGCTTTGTTTAGCTGAGGATTGTATAAAAATGTGAGGCGGGACATCGGCGGGCTGTCCGAGCCGCCTCACTCATGAATTCATTCCTCCAGTCAGCTGGACGGAGGAGGAGCCATGAAGCTGCTGGAAGTGCTTTCTCACTGAACGTGATTCACGGGCCCCGCTCCTCTTTCACCACGTGACAACACGTGATACACAGCCTGCCGCTTGTCAAAAAGTGTGTTCCTGACGCCGCACAAGCATCAAACATTCCGCGCGGACAAATCAGACCCTCGCAAGCGCTTTTTCCTCCTCCACGATCAGAGAAAGTCCTCGCGAGAGAGACTGACCACTTCCGCGTGCGTGAGTGATGCCCGCGAGCAAGCAGAATCTTCAAAGGTGCTTCCACACCGGCCGCATGTCTGCGCGGGTTTATGAACGCACGCTCAGCAGGTGGTATCCACACCGGAGCAGCGCGGTCACGCACGCAACAGTGGAGATTCTTCTTCTATGGTGTTTTTACCGTTCATTAGCGCTGCTGCGACTGTGCGTGAAATATTGAACCGGGTTGAAGACTCAGCGCGTGCACGATTTGTGCGAAGAGCTTGAGACCAGATTTAAAAACTTGCGTATCAACGCGCACTCCAACCTTTGAGTGAGCGCACTGCTCTCAGCTCAGAAATGAAGGAGGTTCTGTAAATACAGACATTTGAAACTGAATAAAAATAGTTTTCTCTTGTCCAGTGTTTGTCAAGTATTTTCTCTTAGACACCCCCCCCACACACACACACACACACAACTTTCAGCTGCAAACATCATTAGTATCAAGTTCAAGTTTAACGTATATCTCCTCAAAATATTGTACTTTTATTATCATTAAAGAATAATTTAAAAAAAAAACTTCTTGATAATCTGTTTTATTAATTGTTCTTTTTCTTTTTTTAGAATACTTCCAAAACTTCCAGACAAAGTAAAAACAATCTTTCCTTGTTTCCCTCCACAGTAGTGATGGAATTCTGTCTTTTCTCAGAGATTCAGTTCTTTTGCATTGGTTCACTGTAAACAGCAGCTCTTTCTGCTACCAAATTGATTTTTAGGTTGTTTTTGCTATATTTAATTTACTATGTAGGATTATGCACAATATTCATCACTAATATAAACATGTTTTTATTTGGATTCCCTCCAGGGGGGCGCCTCACCATTTGAGAAACACTGTCAGTCAATATGTGGTTTCTACAGTCGACTGTGTCTGCTGTATGGTCATTGTTATTATTTTAATTATTAATGATTGATTTTCTGATTCATTTTTTATAATTAATTAATTCATTCATTCATTATTTAGTGTTAAAAATAAAGATATTTGAGAACATTGGAATGTTTTATCAGCGATTTTCTTGTGGAAATCCTGATGCGGCCCGGCCTCACCCAGACTCTGCCTCCAGCGGCCCCCGGCTGAATTGAGTTTGAGACCCCTGCTTTAGATGCACCAATGAACCTCATGTTTATGGGCTGTAGGAGGAAAAGTCAACATGCAAACTCCACACAGAAAGAACAAGGGATGTCCCGATCAGTTTTTTTTGGGCCCGATCCGATTCCGAGTCATTAGATTTTGTGGATTTGCCGATACAGAGTCCCGATCCGATACTTTTGTAACATATTTAAAACATGAACAAATCGAATAAACAGATTTGTGTTGTCCATTATTTATATGTAATTAACCTTCTTTTAACATTAAAAACTTAAATAGGACACTTCAGGGAAGTAGCTTTAATAAACAAGTAAAAATAGAGCAAATATAAAAAAGCAACTATTTTCTTGTTATATAATTGATAATTAGTCATATGAGAAAGTTTAGTGACTTTAGCTTTAAAATCTTTAGAGCTGTTGTTCATTTGACCAAATGTGATTCCTGTCCTCATTTAAAATTCTTAAAAATGAATGATGATTTTTTTTTGGCATGAATTTGATCATGAGTGTTCATTACTAGCTTATATAATTAGAAACAGTTATTAGGTTTTTATAAATTTTATTATTATTTTTTGGGGGGGTTTGTTTTTAGATCATGTGATTTGTTTTTTAAGCACTTAAGCACATCACATTTTCAGTTTTATTGCCCAAGTAGTCATTTTAATTTTAACTTTTATTTCTGTCAGATAAATAAAACAAACATATCAAAGAACAGCTCGGGTCCTGAGGAGTTAAATCATGGAGCTAGCACTTAGCTTAGCACAGTTAGCAGCTGCTGTGCAGCACGAAGGGCTTAGCATTAATGAGAAACAAAAACTCTTCTGTTGAAATGTCTTTATAGGTGGTTGTTTATGTTAAGACAAACTAAAAGAGACACTAGCTCTCTGTTTAAAGTGTTTTTAAAAGCGTTATTTATCCCGGAAGTCTGAATCTGTGACCACATTGCTAGCTTGTTTATGTTAGCATCCGGTTTAAACTGCTGCCAAATTCTGCTGGTGGGTTTTACGGCAACAACATTTTGTGATCTGTTACAGACATGCTGACATCTAGAGGAGTATTTATCCAGAATAATAAGATTAATAATATAAAGCGCTGATTATAATAAGAATACATAAAATATCCTAAACTGATTGGAGGAAAAACTCCAATACCGATCGAGTCATCCACCATGTAATCGGCCCCGATTTCCGATCACGTGATCGGATCGGGAAATCCCTAGAAAGAACCCATCTGGGATTTGGACCAGGACCTTCTAATGTCAGGTAAGAGTGCTAACCACTATACCAGTGCCCAGTCGTAGTTCAAATCTGCTAGAGAATTGAGAATAGAGAATGCATTTTCTCATGTTTGTGGATGTACAAGAAAAAAATCTGAAGCTGACCTTTGGGAAGAGCGCCGCTCTGGGATGAAAGCAGCAGTTTTAGAGCCGGATCCATCCTCTTCCATGTCTCGGAACGCTCTCCTTCAGGGACCTTCATCTTTGACGCACAGTCCTCTGCACGCTGCTCCGTGCTGGAGATGATTACCATCAGGTTTATTCAGAGGTCAAAGATGAGGCTGGACATGGACTGTTTCAGTCTCAGCAGAAACGCACTTACTGCGTCTTTTATAGAGTTCACCGAGTCAGTAAAACACATCAGAGGGAAAGAAGCTTCATAATGTCTGTGTGAGGAAAGAGAAGAAAGTTTCTAGTGAGGAGTTTTACAGCCTGAAAACATCTGCAATTATTATCATTATTAAGATGAACGTCACAGATCTCAACCTACTATAGGTCAACGAGGGAAGACCGGACACAACAGAGGTGTACGTAGCACATAATCTGTTAGAGTTTAGGTTATGTGCTTAAGGACGTGGGAGGGGCCGAAAGCAGCACCAGCTGTTCAGTTGGAATTCTAAGATCCAAACCTGCTCCTGAAGGGTCTGTCAGTCTGAAGATGGAAAGACGTCTGCAGACGGGATGCTGTGGTCCATGTCAAACCTTTATGTTTCAACGTGTTTCTAAACAAAAACTCAGCCAGACAACACACAGCGTTACATCACCAGCAAATCCTGGAGCAAGTGATGAGAAACCAATGAAACTCTTTTTCTTAAACCACAATTTCTCCCTCCTACAGTGAAATGAACAGAGAGGCTGAACGCTGCTCGACAGACAAACACATTCCTGCAGAATCTTTGTTTTCTTTGTTTTGGACATGTTTCCGGTGACTTGTGTTATCCACTCTTCAAATCACAAACTCAGCAGCATTCAAGGACGGCTCTAAAAATCTGCTCCCAGCCTCAGCCACGTTCCTCAGAGGGAAAACGCTCAGTCCAGATGCTGACGCTGCCACAAACGTCTGAATCGAGCATAACGCTGCTGATTCATTTGATTTACTTTTAATCATATTTTATTTAGCTAAACATCATGTTATAGAGTAAAAAGTAAGGAGTTTTATTATAATTTACAGAAAGGTATTATATGTGAAATGCATTTCTGTTTTAAAGGAATACTGGAAAGTATCAGAATCTCAGACTGGGTTGCAGAATCTTTAGTCTAAAACAAAATCTGAACTTCATTTCAATACTAAATTCTTTTTAATGGTTTTTATAAATCTAAAAAATATTTTAGGTATTTTAGGAAAAGTGTGGATATGCTGCACTGTGAACACGTCAGGTCTATCATGACTGTTTCAACTAAAGTCTCTCTAAGAAGTAAAGAATAAAGTATTCTGGTGTGCGCGTGTTTGCAGTGATTGTCATTGCATGTTCAGTCTGTAAGCACACACACACCCACACCCCCACACACACACACACATTCACAGGCACGCCTGCATGGAAACATCTCTACATTGATGAACATGTTGACGAGTCTGAATTTTTTTTTTACTGATTCTCAAAGAATGTTTATATCTCTAAGTTTGACCACGATGCATGTCGGAGTCTGGCTGGGCTGCCCCTGATCGTCGGTTTTGTTCATAGTGTTTATGGACAGAGTTTCCAGGCGCAGGCAGGGTCTGAAGACAGGATCTCCCTGAGCCAGGACCTCCTGCATGCATTGGAACGGCGGCCGTCATGCTGTCACCGTACGGGTCTGTTGTGGTGGAGAGAGAGCTGAGCCAGAAAGCAAATCTCTCAATTTATTGATCTGTACTTCAGTGGTTGGGTGGTTGACTCCTGTCCAGAAGATGGAGGGTTTGATGCCTGCCCATGTGCTTAAAGGGTCTCTGTCATGGTTTTCTTCATCCTTTCAGAGTAAACTATATCCATAAATATGGTAATATATTACCTTTGAAACACTAAAAAACGAATTATTGATGAAATATGAGTCATTCTTGTGTCCTGTTTTAATACCTGTAAGTAAAACGACTCGATTTCTGAGGCTCCGCCTTTCGCTCCTCATCAGTCCCGCCCATTTCTCCACATCATCCTTGAACCCGCCTCTCCACCGTGAACAACATTTGATATTAGTGACATGAAACTGCACAGAAGTGATGCTGTTCTCCCTATGTTTGATTGGAGCAAGGCGATGGAGGCGGAGACAGAAACAGACAACATCACATCATCATTACCTCTTGGGGAATTATGGGATGCATTTTCAGGGAGCCAATGAGCTCAAAGACTTTAGACTTTGTTCTGTTCTTCATAAAGCATGCTGGGAGTTTGTCTTGTTATCTAGAAGTCATCGGTCACATGACCTTTCTACAAAACCAAATTCTACAGCAGAGGTTTAAAGCTCCAGTGTTAAAGTCCTTTTCCACTTTTTCCACATCTAAAGCTCTTCATAAATCACAGTCACATTCATTCTCTGATAGTGGCTCCCACCAGCGCTGAGGAGGGAGGAGTTCAATGCCTCAGGACTCCTCAGAACATGGGTGGACAGAACGGAATCCAACTCTTGGGAGCTTCGCATCAGATGAAAAACCCACCTGAGTGGTGAGAAGAGAAGATTCTGCCGTTTGGAGACACAGAGGGGGTGAACAGATGCACCTCCTCAAGTGCCCCTAAAATATCAGAATCAGCTGTCTGAGGCCTTGCCCCCTTGCCCTTGTTGGGGGTGGGTCTTTGACTGTGACTGCACAAACCTAACTGCAGCTCTTTTCAGAGGGGTACTGAAATCCATTGTGTCATCTGAATACTTCTCCATGTTTTCCTCTAGAGAGGAACTCAGATGGTCCCGACCAACAGGAGTGAACAGACCCAACGCCCACAACCTCTGATGCATCTGTGAGGTTCTGAGAGTTCATCTGAAGCGAAGGAACTGATCAGGTTACATTATGAAGAGTGACCGAGCAGAGAACGCTTCATCAGAACGTCCTGGAGCAGTTTGCTCAGTCAGACCGTCTCCACTTCAGGTTCCTGAGCTGACGTCAGCCAGAAAGCAGTGGAATCAATCTGCTTTAGATATTTCTGCTGAAGAAAAGATTAAACACGTGTGCGTCACTCGTCAAAGGAGGGGGACATGAACACAGGTCTGAACAAGCTGCAGACCCATACATTGAGTGTTTCTGTGTGTGTTTGGAGCAGCAGGCTGGGAAGTGAAATTACAGGGGATGTTAGCCAGAGGTCATTTTAAAAGTGAGTGTGATCTGTCAGAGAAGCCTGTGGCACCGACATTGGATTCAGACCAAGTATTCATGATGGTTCCAATCCAGCCCACATTTAAGGAGAAGTTCAGCAACTAAATGTTGTTGAAAAGTTATCAAGATGATCTTCCTCAGGTGTCAGCCCAATTCCATGAAAAAAATGAAAAAACTCAACTTGGAGAATCATCCAGCAATGTTTGTGCTGTCAGACCAACAAAGTTATTACTGACAGAATCCAGAGGGAGCTTTGAACAAGGTGGTGGTGGCGGCACAAGAGGGTTTAACTGCAAGCTGCCTCCAGCAAGCATGAACTCTGACAATCAATACATCACAACGCTTCAGTTTCACACTTTCAGAAACAGTGCAGTCACACGTGTAGATGTGTGTTAGTGAGCATGTGTTAGTGTGTGTTGGCATGGGCCGGTTTGAACAGTAATGTGTGTGTGTGTGTTGAAGTGTCTACATGTGACTGCATGTGTTTGTTAACACGGCTGCGTTCATGAGGCCCGAGGACAGGGGTCCTGGTAGCCTACCTATCGACTGCTACCAGGTGGGTATGGGGCCTGCGTGTGAATCTGGATGATTGATGCTTTGCTGTGGGGCGTGTCCATGCCGATCCAAAGAGAGACTGGATCCCGTGGCAGGCGCTGTCGTAAGGGGGTAGGCTGTGCTTCCACATCTTCGTCTTCTTCTTTATTTATTTTTTTAGCAAAACAAAAAGCGTAACATTCTCCCGACTGTGTTCCTCCTGAGGCGTTGTTTCTGCCGTGCCATGTGGCGCAAACGGAACAGTGGACTGACGGCTTTACACACCCCCCCCCACCACCACCACCCCCCACCCACCCAACAACAAGTTCTGAAATAAAGTTAACTCCTTCTTTTTATTTCATTCATTTATTGTGCAATAATTGCGAGTAGTTTGTTTAAAATAAAACTATCCAGAAAAGTCATTTCACTTCTCACTTGTGGTATCCTTTTCTGTTCTGATGTAGTATTTCATAGTACTGCCCTATTGAAACTATGTACTTTAGCCAATAAAACTACAGTTTTAAAACACTCATAAAATAAAAACTCCTAGTTTCCACAAAGTCATTTCACTTCTCACTCATATTATTCATTCTTGTAAATTCACCCACAAAGTTTCAGCCTGATCTAATGTAGAATTTTTTAGTACTGCCCTACTGAAAATATGTACTTTGTGTGTGAGAAAAGAAATGACTATGGAAACTAGGAATTTTTATTTTATGAGTGTTTTAAAACAGTATTTTGTTTTCGTCAGGAGGGTTATATATATGTGTGTATGTATGTATGCGTGTGTGTGGGTGCGGGTGGGTGGTCTGACCCTTCTGCCAAACTTTAGAAGCCTTTGTGGCCCACGCGTTGAAAAGTTTGCCCACCCCTGTTCCATACAGTTGAACAGTTTGTCCAATATGTGTTTGGTCCTATGGAACAAAGAGAATGGGTAGTCGGTTCTGGTTTAGGAGTGGATGTGCAGGAACCCCAGAATGATCATCTATAACAATGATTAACAGTATGAACTCCAAAATCTGGAGGCTTTCAGTCCAGTCAGTGAGTCAACTATGAATCACTGAAGATTATAACAGTTATGGCCAAAAATCCCTCGCAGCTGGTGAAAGTCAGCAGATCTGATATCAGTCATTGAAATACAATGACCTGCAGGTTATGAGCTTTAGTTACTGATAGCAAATGTGACTTAGAAGAATCGTCAGGAACTGTGGGGCAACAAAGCAGTACTCAAAGTTAGAGACTGCATCTTCAGATATGGAGATGTGGGATTAAGTGAAGAGATGGTATGGGGGGAGGACACTGAGGAACTTCAGAGATTGGAGAGGTCGGGGGGGGGCATGAGAGAGAATAGTCCAACATAAACTGGTCCAGCAGAAGGGAGATTGGGACACAGATCCAACCAGGTCCCAAGTTACGCTCAACAACAGGTCAAAGTGGATCCAGGGGAACAGATGGGGGGTTTATCCAAACTCAAGACGCTACCGGACACATGAACCAGGAAGATCCAACAGCTTTCTGGCAGAATCCAACAGAGGAGCAGCTGAAAAGAACGGAGGAGAACAGGTGAGAGGGAGGAGTGAGAAGGAGGCAGAGCCTGACAGGAACTACCCCCCAGCCTCAACAGAAAGTCCTTTGTCTTCCCTAAATTCACTTTTTTAACTCAGAGGTTGCTCAAATCAGGGATGTCAAACGCCAGGCCTCACGGGCCGGCCTCCGGCTGGTTTTCCTGAAATCCTGCCTCATCTGCTGTTGATTACCTGGATCAGGTGTGATTGCCTAATGAGGAGCTTCAGTGGTAGGTTGGATGGAGACATGTGGGACCAGCCTGGATTCTGACACCCCTGCCTTAGAGGCTTTTCATATTCATTCTAGTCACAGTTTTAATGGTTATTAACGTTTGTTAAACTAAGTCGGCTCTGTGCTTTTCAGTGTTGATCAGAAACACAAGATTCAATCTATTGTTGTTAAGATACATGAGTTATAGTTCTGAAGGAGAAATCACCTGTTTATTATTTGTTCTGAGAAGTCCTGCTGACACTTCTAGCTCCACAGAACAAGAGTGATGAGCCCATCAATCAATCAACGTCACAGTGTCACTCTGGATTCTGCATGAAAAGAAGGTGTTTGCAGACTCAACAGCGGGACGATGAGGAAGCTCATCTGAAGCCTGCTCTCCTTCTTTTGGTCCATCTTACCCCTCAAAGGAGCCTGAACAAGCAGCTCTGCAGCCCAGTTTAAACATTTAACTGGAGATTTCATTTCAAGGGGCCTGTAAGTCAAGTTGTTTACATTTCCAGGAGGAAGAAGGCTCATAAAAATATTTGTCTGGGGTTGGTTTCAGCAGAACTTCATTTCCAGTAGTTAGAAGGAGCAGGAGCCGATCCTTTTGATCCCCAAATGTTTATGGTGTTAAAATGGAGGTGATGCAATCGGGTTGTAAACAATCTGTCTCTGCAGATATAAGCATGCTGTTGCCATGAAAACACTGAGCCTGGTTTTAATAGTGTCATAGCAAAGCTTTTCTTTCAATAATTGGGTCATGATGAAATGTTCCTGCTGTCTTAGCTTCAGATTCATGAGATGTTTGTGAAGAGCAGGAACTCCAGGTTTTTCTCAGCTGAACCCTCTGAGTGCTCTCACTCTTTATTGGAGTGGTTCTGGTTTTGCAGCAGACACATTTGGTTCTGCAACAGCAACCCTGCATGTCTGGCATGTTTTAATGCAGTAACATGTCGGCATGACGCCCCACAAATTTTACATCAGTCCTCTTGGAAAGTGGACAGTTTCCTCAGGAAACCAGACAAGAGCTGCAGTAAAGATGAAAATCTTCCCATTAGGCTGGAAGGTGTGTGATCTACCACACCTCAGTCCTGAGGTGGAACCATGAGAACTTGTGTCCACGTTCTCATGGTTCAACAACACAGCAGTCAGAAAGAGCTGTGAGACGTTGGAGCCTTTATGCTGAATATCAGGAAGTGACAAGTTCAGGTGTGCTCTGGTTTGTGACTTTGTTGATATACATAGATCAAAGACCATGCATATCATCGAGGAAATACTAAAAATCTCTGTTTTTTTGTTTCACTCTTCAGCTCAACAGCAGTTGGCAAACAAGAATAACATGGAGTCGATGCACCTGATGATGCAATTAGCAGCAGGTGCACAGATGTAATTAAGAGACTCCATGAGAGCTGCCAAGAAATCAAGAGGCAGAAAAATGTTTTCAGGGTTGTTTGCTGGGCTCAGGTGCACTCTCCTGCCATGCAGCTTCACCAGTAGGCCGAGTTAGCCTGCAGGTGTCCTGCAACGTTTTGACGGCCCAAACCTGAGGGCTGCAGCCCCCAGGGCGGCTGAGGAGCGCCAGACGGCATGAACACTGAAGCCACACAACACCATGAAGCCTCTGCACAAACGAGCATGCTGCCGATGGTCTTTGGTGCCATGTGACTGCATCAGCAAACGCTGCACCTTCTGCTGGTAAGGAGTTCCTAAACATCCTCCACGAAGATCTGGACTGATCCAGCAGGAGCAGATCTCTGCCACGTTCATCTATCCGTTCACAAAACTGATGGATGACGGAATTGACAGAAGGTACAAAATAAGAACAAAACCTTTTCAAAGAGTTCCACTGACCTGATTATCACCAACTAATTTGGTGAGAGGTCCAGGACCTCTGTCAGCTTGGTACACCGGGGTCCAAACATGCAGAAACATTCAGTCAGTTTTTCACTTTTCTTTCATTTAATTACAATGTGGAGTAAAATTTGAAGAACTCTTTTAGCTTATCGTCTCAACAAGTATTTCTCTCATTCATTTTTGTAAAATACACACATGTACATGCATTGTCGAATAAAAAAAAAAGATTGCACACAAACTTGCTTCCTCATAATGCAACATGTGTGCTTTTCACAAACATTAACATTCTGCTGTCTGTCACTTTACCTGTCTGCATGAACGCACCTCAAAAAGCATAGATAAATCCCTTTTCTTGAGCAAATGTTAACTTTCTGTTCTACAACACTTAAAAGTAGGTTGCAAATAATGCTACACATTGAACATTAAAAGTGATACATTTCATAAGTGCAAAAATCATTAAAAACATAAAGATAAACTACAAAACAGACCTAACGATGACACTTTGAATGACGTGTTGAATAAATTGGGGCCAATATTATTTGAAACCCAAATAAACAAATTGAAAAAATATTGGTGGCCAAAAAAACTTAAAACTTTTTACTGTTCTAAAATAAACTTATTTTCAACTTCAAATGTTCTCTTTTTTAGGTTTCAAACTCAGAATTTCAATTCCCAAACTAAATCAGTTTGAATGTTTTTTTTTCCAATTTAAACTCTTTCAAAATAGGCGTGTTTGAGTTGACTTGCGCCTCGCCTGCTTCGTCGACGAGACTAAGCTGCTGCAGGAGGGGGCGGAGAAAGGCGCCTGAGATGAAGGTGGACGACGAGACTGTACGAGAACGAGGAGTTGGGGGTTGTCCTCAACATTCGGCTGAATTTTAATACGCCACTCCTCCTAGTATGATCTGTGCCGTTATGTCTTTTATAGTATTTTTTACATCTCTTAGAGTAAAACAGATTAAAAAAATAGTCGGGGGATTCATTGCATGTGCACAGTCCCAAATAAACAGATAAAATAAAAATTAAAGTTCATTTTAAAAACAACTACGACACACATAACCACAGATTATTTAAAATCTTGTATATTTTTTCATCAGTGATTCACTACCTTCCAGAAAGAGTAAAATAATACACAGATTTCCTTCATTTAGCACCAGTTAAGCAAAGCTTCAGTCCATTATGTCTCGAAATACATGATTTTCAGTCCACTTTTCTAATTGTAGATAGAGCCATCGATCACGCATCTTCTAGATAACAATGTAAACATTAGCACACCGCTTTGAGATGTTGCCGGTTGAAGGACCCCGGTCTAAATGTAGCTGTCCTTGCGTGCGCCTGTTCAAAAAATCGCAGCGTAAAGATGAATGAAAAATCATACTTTTTATAAAAAATGCTTGGCGGTCCGGATGAAAGAGTCTCAGGGTCCGGACCGCGGTCCGCCAGTTGGAGACCCCTGCACTACAGCTTCATCCAGTTCAGGCTCATGGGAGCTGAACTAGCTCAACCTGTTCCAACACAGAAAGATTCCCAGTTTCAGCTGCCAACAGCTGCAGTCTTTGGATACACTGGATGTGTGTAGGTGAAGAATTAGGCCCTCATTTATTCAGATTTGGTTGACATAGCTTGTTGTCCTCAGTCTGCAGAGGTTTCAGTTCCTAAAATTTTCTGAACTTGAATGGGGGGGGGGGGGGGGGGGGGGGGAACCAGCTTTGAGACTTCCTGTTTCAGTTGGAGGAAACATCATCTGTCTTCCAGACCTTCCTATTTAATGAAGCTGATAGATGGAGGCAACCTGAGATAGCCTGAGGCTTGCTGCTGGTGAAGTGGCTCCAAGAAGCCAAAATTCCGTAGACTTCTATGGGAAAAAAAAAGGGGGGCTGTTAGTCAGTCATTCAGTCAGAAGAAACATTTTTCCTTTGATACCACTTTTTTACATCTCCTTGATAATCTTTTTTTTTCAGGATATTTTTTCTGTCGGACGGACTTACAGAATAAAGGTAAAGGCTAGGGCTGGGTATCTGTTATAATTTCCAGAATCAATTCGATTCAAATTTTTTTTTTTAATTCTTTAATGAAATTTTAAGTTTACACATTTATGCACATTTGTTTAGAAAAACAAAAAATCTACCATGTAATTTAAATAAATGTATTTTAATCTGATACAGTCCACAAATTGTAAAATGTATCAGTGAAATACTGAGATTGTTAATATCATCCAGAGTTACATGATTCTCTAAAAGAGAAGTTCTAACTAAAATGTTCAGATCATTAACATTGGAAACATTGTTCTGCTTCTCCTGGAGGATGTTTCAGTTTGGACACTAGGTGGAGATCACACTCTAGAAGTGCACGTAATTTAAGAAGAAGACAACAGTATGAGGAAAAAATTATTATTTTTTTTAAGATCACAAATAATTACTTTTATCAAATATTTCCCTAAAAGACTTTGGGAAATTAACACCTGCAGGTAAATAAAGATGTTCATTTAATAAGCAAAGTATTTTTTTTGGTCAGCTAAATGTTAGCATTAGCTGTCCTATGGTAAATACTATTGAAAGTAAGCATCAAATCAGCTTTAGCTTTATGTGCTAAATCGATTTATATCTTTGGTGAATCAATTGTTGATCTATTAAGCTAAAATTGATTGTTCGATTTCTTCAACCCAGCTCTAGTAAAGGTAGGCCATTGCCTGAGGCCCCAATACACTGCTGAACACTTAAAGTGTCTTTTATCATTTAACTTCATCCAGAAAAAAAACACTCCAAATCACTGAAATGGCAGACTGATTGTGTGAAAGTGTTTGGTGCTCCCGTCCCTCTGCATCAATGGAATATTCCAGGTAGTAGCTAGTTAGAAAGAAAATAATTCTGTTTTCCAGCAGTTTCAAATCCAACAGGCCGACAGTAGCTCAGGTGGTTGAGCAGGTCGGCCTGTCATCAAAGGATCAGAGGTTCAACCCCTCCCGCTCTCCAGCCAACCATTGTTCTGTCCATGGGCAAGACACTTCTCCCTCCCAGCCTCCAGTGTGGATCCACCATTGACTGTATAAGGGAGAACTGGACTGAGTATGCCCCCCTACTTCCGTGTTCCATATCCACCTTATTCCTATGCCCCATGAGCCTTTGCGTGAATTATGGGGGATATTTCCTGTAGACGCCGGAAGTGGCATTTATTTACATTACAACTGTAGAGCCGACAGCGCAATCCCCCTTGTTTTGGATCTATAACTACAGATAAATGTGGAAACAGCAGCTGTCATGTCTTTAAAGAGGCGACGTAACAATTCCGGTGCTTCTAAAATTGAAGGATGAGCTTAAAAAATGTCCAAACATAACATATAGTAGCATTTTTAGCTACTTTCTCAGTTCGGTTGCGGCAGATGGTGAAACTCTGAACAATCTTAAAGCTCTGAGGCATATCAATACCTTCATACATGATTATTTCTGCCGGAGTTACCACACAGTGCTGATCAATTGTAACCTTATCGTTTTACGTGCTTGTGTTTACATGATGCGAGAGCCAATGAGGGTTGCATCGCGCGGTGTAGCTTTAGCCCGTTTCATGTTTTGACAAAGTCAGCTGTGGTTTAAACATCGGTAATTTTTTAATAGTTAATACCAGGAGATGCAGCAATTACACAGAAAATATCGTCCCTGTTCTTGTGACGCTGCAGCAAATTCACCGCGCTGTCAGGTATCTGTAGTACCCGGCGTCTCTTCTTCTATGGTGCTCCGGAGTAACCCAACCAGAACGTCGGATACGGATTTTCCTCCGGGGTACTTTATCCACAAAATGAAACGAACATACATATAAAGTCTTAAGTGGCTTCTTAAGATTTACATTTGGAGCCAAATCCTTCTGACTTCATCCTCGCCCGATGGACGGTAAAATCTGTACCGAGGAGGACAGCTGCTCTCCCTCTTCGTCAGCGGCCCATGTTCCACACAATGCTCCTTATGCCACAAATTTAATTTAGTTTGGGTGTTAGAACAACCACGAGCTGCGTAAAGCTATTTTTGAACTTTTGAACGGATTAAGTAAAACACGCTTCTAAAGTTTCTATACATCGCTAAAGCTAACAAAATCGCCAACTTTCAATGGAAACAAATAGCGCTGTGTAACTTCCGGTTGCTATACCGGAAGTTGCCCCCATAACCCGTTTTACATCAGAGGCCCCAGGAATAAGGTGGATAGGAAGTACCACTGGGTTGCAAAAAGGCCAAAGTCCCATTGACTTCCATTGAGAAACAGACAGTTATTTCTCAGTCATTTTAAATGTCAGAATAATCATTCTTCCTCTGCTGCTTTCTGCTTAACCTCTTTTTTCTAATCCTAATTTTTTTTAAAAGATTTTTTTCCATTATCACAAGTTATTCGAGTTATAAATTGACCAATCAGATGGCTCAATAAGCGTTTGTGGGTCTGACGTGGAACGTCTGAGAGGTTTGAGTGACAGATGACGGGTAGCCAATGGGAGCAGACTTCATCAATGCGTCCGTGAAGACCTTTTAACACCTACTTTACAATTCAACAATGTTCCAATCATTGTCCTTCTATTGTTTTCCTCAATGGAATGCAGCAGTTTAAAACAAGAGGACATGCTGTCTCCATCTTTTACTCTGTAGAAATAGATTTAGAGGCTCAACGCGGTTAAACTGGGTGTAAAAAACACGCTCGCTTTGCAAACAAAAGAAGTTGAAAGTTAACGCGGACGTGCGTTCAGAAAGACCAGCGTATACAGTCACTGGTTTCAATATGGAAATAGATGATTAGAACTGAGAATGTTTATGTTTCCAGAATATGTGTGGCGACACATTATTTAGCTCGACAAATAAGAAAATATGTAAGTCAATACAACATTTGCAGTGTTGTGGGAAAGCTACGGAGAGAGAAAGGGACGGGGCGGTGCGAGTGTGATTGTACGTGCACGCGCGCATGTGTGTGAGAGAGAGAGAGGATGAGAGCGGAAAGAAAAGGAGCGGGCGTTCGAGGAAAGTTGGAGTAAAGCGTGAAAAGCGGAAAGAGTGAAAATTGGACTGTGGATTCTCCAGCCTCCAACCAGACAGTGAGAGTGTCTGCCTGCAGAAACAAAACACCCCGCGGGTTTAACCACCGAGGACGTTCGTCCGAGGAGCTGCAGCAGCTCTCCTGCTCCCCCCGACCACGGTCAGGACGAGGAAGAAGGAAAGGTTAACAGCAGAATCAAATGTTGGAATGGTTCTCCCTCAAAGACTTGAACAATGACTTGCACGATTCTCTCGAGCCGCCGTTATTAAAGTGGAAGCTGTTTACAATCCGCTGTCTCGAGGTAGAGGCGTGGAAAGAGGCGGAGACTCACAATAAACTCACCTTAGATTGGTTGAAGGTACTTCGTATAGATCCCATGACTCACAGAGACTCTGACCAATCGCTTGTGGTTGTTTGCAAAATGGCGATAGCCGTTTCAGGAAGTGACGGTGAAAGCGGCGGCCTACTTTCAGAGGAGAGGAGGTAATGCATTTCCAATGGGAGACCTCATTGCTCGCGATGTCCAGTATTTTTACAGTCAATGGAATCCACTGGTGTGTGAATGTATGAGTGTCGGAGAGGGTCATGGCTGCAGATGGCTGCAGATGGAGCAGTGTCTCACCTGCAGCCATGAGATGTCCATCAAACAGACCTACAGAATCGTGCTGTAGATATTTATGAATGCCTGGTGTTACAGCAGCTATTCTGAAAAGTTGTGACTGACCAGAGGTGGAAAATGAGTATCAATGCTGAAGATTTTCACAAAGGAGCCAGACTCAAATGTGGAGATGCAACATTCTTTTTTTTTGCAATATTCATTTGAGGCCAAACAAAAACAGCAACTGCTTTATTGAAAATAAAATTTAATTTATTAAATTTATTGAAAATAAATTCAGGTGTCAAAGGGTGAAGAAATCATCAATAGAAGCTTCTAGAGCTGCTATTATCTTATTAATAATAAGAGGAAAACTGTATGAAATACATGGTTTTGATCCTTGTAATCGACTTCCACTCTGTTCTTATTTACCACCCCTTGAAAGATGTCGCCCCCCCCCCCCCCCCCCCTGCCACCCCATAGAAAATGTTTCTAGCTCTGCCACTGTGCCCCCCACATAAACATTCAAAACATTTGACAGATTTTGTGTAACCTTGCTTTCAATTGGTAGAGGTGTGGCTTTCCAACAAGCTCATTCCTGATTGGTGAGAGTAGTTACCATGGAAACAATGACACAGACCAATCATTGCTTATTTGGGGCATGCAATGGTTAGAGTTTGGTAATACGATATGTATCCCGATATTTTTAAGGGTATGAGTCAGTAAAAAAAACTTTACTTGAATATTATTTCGTCTTACTTTTAAAAATAAAATGGTTAAATTATTAAATCAATGATCAGAGCATTTAATGGAATATACAATGGGTCGTCCATGGTGCAGCGGTAGGGTGATCAACTCCTCATCTGAACATTGCAGGTTCAATTCCCACCTTGCCCACCCATGTGTCAAAGTATCCTTGGGTAAGACACTGTACCTCACGTTGCAGGGAGCCACCATCAGTGTGGGATGGATGAATGGGTGTATGACCGGAGTGCTTTGGCCTTCATGGAAGGTAGAAAAGCCCTATATTAGTATTTACCATTTAAATGCAAACATATTCATATACAAGTAGCTTTTCTTTAGGTAAATTCAGAAATATTTATTTTTAAAGGAAACAGTCAACATTGTCTGATTTCCACGACAAAAATATTTTTCAGTTAAGAAAGAATGTTTCCTAACCAAGAAGCTTCTAAAAGTCTGATTGAAAAATTAAAGTGTAATTGATTTCAAAAATTGCTAAATCTAGCATTTATACTTCTATTAGAATCAAGATCGTCTGTCTTTACTGGAACAAGCTGGACTCCATTGGATTATAAATACAGCTGTTAATGTGTGGTTTGGTATTTCTTGCTTTTTATTACAGTTTTTCCCAAATGCTAAAACCCATTTTCTGAAACATTTAACCAATTTAACCAAACATCAAACACAATTTTCAAAATTTAAGCTAAATATACAAAATTCTTGACTCTTGAGTCAAAAGCTCACCTAGAGGTCAAAATGAAGACTCTGTTGTCAAAACTTTCACACACACATCAAAACACCAAATACGATTTTCAAAATCTGAGCTAAATATACAAAATTCTTGACTCTTGAGTCAAAATCTCACTTTGACTTCATAATGAAGACTCAGTCATCAAAACTAACAAACATGCAACAATCACAAAACACTACACAACAAAACACTTGACACTGTTCACAAAATGGTTTACATAGACGTATGCCCACCCCCCACCACACACACACACCCCAGAAGGAAAAAACAGTAAAAAGTATCAGGGATTAATTTTTATTTTCACCAAAGTTATAGATTCACATTCATTGCATTTCATCATCTTGTCTCTGTGCGTGATCAGGCCAGAGGACTTCATCAACATGTCAATGTTTTCCCTAGCCAGAACACAGGAACACATCACTTTCCTGCATAAGACTGTCTAGCAGCTCTGTAAAACAATGCAAACAGTAAATGAAAGGAAAAAAAGAATATGCATTGCAGAATTTACGATTAAATGTAAGAAAAGCATTTTTTGCAATGCCTAAATGAAGTACACTTTTTGACATCTGTAAAAAAAATTCTCATTTTTTATTGTAAATAAGATCTGAATCAGCAGGACTGAGAATTGTTACAGTAATGCAAATCACAAAATAGTATCTCATTTACTGTAAATTTTATTGTAAGATATTGAATAGATAAAGTGATTCTCAAATTGTATTACAGTATTTTATCATAAACTTAAAAAATATGTATTTGTATGTGAACGAACATTTGGTACTGTCTTGATCCATTTTTACTATAAGTAAAATGTACCTTCAATTCATATTCTTACAATCATCTCAGTTTGTACTCACCTGTTTTCCCTTTTATATTTCCGTACAATTGATGCCACAGTGAACCGGCTGAGTTGGGGGTTGACCCTTTGACCCACTTCTCTCATGGTCATTCCATGAACCAACACATGGTCAATTATTGTGGCCCGGATTGCATCAGAAATTGTTGTCCTTTGTCTGGGTCTTGGAGCAACTCTGGGTTCTGGTCTTGGTGCCGGTCGGGCCTGGGTTCGGGTTTTGGTGAGGGTGCGGGTCCAAGTGGGGGTCTGGGTCTAAATTGCCTTTCTCTATTTGCCATCTCTCATCAGCTTTTCTGTTGTTCCAGAACTTTCCTTATATTCACTGCAGTTGATTTGCAACAAGTGTTTTCAGTTTTGACCAGTTGTGTGTTGATGGTGATGGTTGTGTTGGAACAGAGTTTGAGTTTTGACTCTTTGTGTTCATGTTTTGCACCTTGTGTGCTGTTTAAATCCAGCTGTGTTTAAAAAGTGAGAATGTGTCTTGTGTTCTGCAAAGAGTGAATTAGAGTTTTGCAAATTGTGTGTTAACAGCAAATTGTGTTTTAGGTTTTGACCAAAGAGTGATGTTTTTGAGAGAAGAGTTAAAGCAGTTGATCAGCTGATTTGGAGAATGGCACTCAGTGTTTTAGCATTTGGGAAAAACTGTAGTGCATCAATGAATTACCAATCAGAACGCTAAAATTTGTGTCCCCTAAAGATTAAAGCTTTGGAATTAGCCTTAACATTTTCTCATCTATAAACTGAAAGTCCAGTCTTGGTTCATGAAAGTTTGCCATTGAAAACTTGACAGTTATTAAAATTTGTTAGTGCCATGAGTTGTTACTCGTGTTCAAACTTTACTTGACATTCAGCTAATAAAAATCCTGAAGCTAATTATCCCTTCCTCTAGCTTTTTTCTGCCCATCTGGTCATCAAACTGTTAGTCCCAATCAGGATTCCTCCCTTCTCTCTTCTCCTTCATGCATCCCTCCAGGCAGAGAGTTATGAAAAAAAGTGTATGATATGTCAGAGGTTACTTTGGTTCAATGACGTCATCAACAATTGCCAGTCCGCTAGCGCTAGCACGGAGCTTCCAGGGCTTGAATATACATAAAAGCGGTTTTATAACTTTAAAAGGGTGAAGCTACGATAAAAAGTCATAACTTACATTTAAGTGTAAACTTCTGTGGTCCAGAGCGCACACGCGTGAAGAAAATGGCTTCTCAACACGACGCGGTTTATCCTCGCAATGGAGGACTTTGGACCCCTCCGTTTGGAGGGTGAAACTTAAAAAAATAATAATCCCGCAGTTCGACTTTGACTTGAACTGCCACTTCAAATTAAGGGGAAGGGAGAAGGGACAAATTCGGATCGGGCCAGAAAAGTTCAGCAGGACTGATTTACTTTGATCATCTGCCTCATCTTCATCCTTCATCTTCCTCCATCTTCAGCAAAACAACTCTTCGTCACTGAAGATGAATATTTCCACAAAACCCAGAGAGCAGCAGAAGGTCTGGTCCTGCACTCCAGAACCTTAGTGGTCCCAGTAGGAACCACTTCACGGCCTGTCATGTACAGAAACCTTTCAGCCCCAGGTAAAGGTAAAGAGAAGGGCTGGAACATGGCTCCTCTTTGGGCCTTTATGGAGACCATCCAAAGGATCATCACAATGGATTTCTCTGGGACGGCATGAACGTATCTGTCCCTGTGAGCGCGCCTCGGCCCGTAAGCGCGCCTTGGCCCGTGAGCGCGCCTCGGCCCGTGAGCGCGCCCCGGCCCGTGTGCGCGCCCCGGCCCGTGAGCGCGCCCCGGCCCGTGTGCGCTTCTGCGTGTGTGCGAGATAGATGTGTGTCTGTTTCTGGCTGGTTCATATGTAAATCTGCCTTCAAAGGGTTTTGTTTTCATCAAAGTAAAACAGTCTGTTCATGTTTCGGTGTAACGCTGTCTTCTGAGAGCAGCAAACATCACAGACTGACTTTAGTGAACTTCAAACCTGATACAGAAGTCTGGAATTTGGCTGAGAAATCATGGGATTGTTCTTGATCCGCTTGATTATCCTGGGTGGTTTTTTGGTAGGAAGGGAGGCGAGGCACTTCTGATGGGATGAGACAGAAATTAGGTCTTGACCCAGTCTGCATCTGTGAGGGAGGGGCTGGAAGGAGAATAGGTTTCATCAACCCACACTAAGTGGGTTTCAGGGACAAGTCCAGTAATACTTGGAACGGATGCACACTAATTATTTGGGTTTTCCATTGCTCTGTTTTTAACATAGTTTAGTTTCTGTGTATTCATGGGGCAAGCTGTCAGATCCATGAAAAGTGTAGAAACTGTAGGATTATTAATCTGATCTAATCTGAAGGTTGTTCTTAATCTTTAGCAAACATATTTTTTGGAGGGAGGTTGTTTGTTTTTAGATTATGTGATTAGTTTTTTAAACACTTAAGCACATCACATTTTCAGTTTTATTACCCAAGTAGTCATTTTAATTTTAACTTTTATTTTTGTCAGACAAATAAAAAAGGGATATCAAAGAACAGCTCGGGTCCTAAAGAGTTAAATTGCGGAGCTAGCACTTAGCTTAGCACAGTTAGCAGCTGCTGTGCAGCACGAAGAGCTCGACATTAATGAGAAACAAAAACTCTTCTGTTGAAATGTCTTTATAGGTGATTGTCTATGTTAAGATGAACTAATAGAGACACTTGCTGTCAGTTTAAATGTTAGCCTCCGGTTTACATTTTGTAATCTGTTCATGACATGCTCACATCTAGTGGAGTATTTATCCGGAATAATAAGATTGAAATATAAAGCGCTGATTATAGGAAGAATACATAAAATATCCGATACTGATTGGAGGAAAAACTCGATACCGATTGAGTCATCCACCGTGTAATCAGCCCAGATTTCTGATCACATGATCGGATCGGGACATCCCTAGTTTTAATATATATATTTATCAGTAATTCATTTTATTTTGTGCATTTATTTATATTTTTATTTTATGTTTTTACATACATTTTATGTATTACATTTTATTATCTTACTTTTAAGTTTGTATGCCCCAGTGTTTCCCTTTGGGGATCCTTTGTGCCAGGGGTTACCGGTTCTGTCCAGGGACATTGTCGCGGTTGTTGCCCCTTCGGGGGCGGTTGGAGTCTAACTTTGCAACCAGTGGAGTGCACCCCACTGCTATCTGGGAGGGCACTGTGGCAATGTTCCTGTGGCTGACCTGGCTCCCGGTATGAATAGATCCCCAAAACACTGTTTCTTCACAGCAGAGCCAAGCCCAGGTTTTTTTATTAAACTTCTATAAGTACTCATTGTTTGTGGGGTCATGTCTGTCTGTTTGGTGTGAGAGGGGTGGGAAGAGGGTGGACTGGGTTTCTCTTTTTTATTGATTGATTTATCTGCTTGTTTCTGTTGTTAATTGTACAGCGCTTCGAGCTGCACAAACATGTGAAGTACTCTTTTATAAATAGTTTGATTCGATTCCTGCAAAGATAGGAATAATTCCTGGAGTGAAAGAAAGCTCTCATCTGGAGGAGAATGTTACTCAGACGTGGCAGAAGGATTTCGTGGCTGTCTGAAGGTGAGTCGAGGCAGAAAGCTTCATGGAAGAATCAAAACAACTTTTGTGTCTCTAAAATGTCTGATCTAAGCATCTTGAAATCTTTCAGTGTTGTAGAACTTAAAATGTAATGATTCTTTCCTGTCATCTTCTATATGTTACTATTTTTCTCTATCGTCTCAATGTGTTTCTCAGAACCAAAATAAATTTTCAAAATAAATACAAACCTCCAGGATGAGAAAAACCTCCTCAACAGGATTTAGAAATGGAGAGATACTCCACAAATATCCTGTCATGTTCAGTAAACCACTGTCTGACTGCAGCAGAGTGATGGAAGCTCACATCCTCATTGGCTATAACCACAGTTTATCTCAATCGATTTAGTACATTTCTCACAACAGAATAAATTTCTCACAACAGTCAGTGCAACTTCCACAACATTTAGTCATTTCTGCACAACCTAGTGGCAGTTTCATGTTCATTTCATCCAATAACATTTCCTTTTGGACACAAAGGAATTGATTGAGCGCTAATCTCTACAAATTCCATCACTTTTGACTTCTTAATCCAGTTCAGAAGTTTTTCTCTTCCTGGCGGTGGAAGGTTTATGATCAGCGTCCACATATCCAACCTGCTAGAAGTCATGAATGCAGCTGGTGATGACATCACAGCTGAGTCTGTAGAGGTGGATTGGATTCTCAAGAAGATTCTGTCCTCTGTGCATTGCTAAAGCTGATATTCACTGTGATGTAGAAGAAAATATGTGACAGACGGGAGTGACAGGAGTGGCTGCAAAGAAACCGTGTAAAGTGCATATTCAGAGTCTTTTTAGAGATGAATTCTAGTTTTCAAAAAGTCCTGCACGATCCAGTAATACTGTCTTCACATTATATGACAGTAGGAAACACTTCCAGAGTAATCAGTCTGAATGAAAACATGATGAAATCGATTGACTTGATTGTTCAAAGAATCTGGAGTCAGAACGTGTTATTTCGTCACTAACATAAAAACCTGATTCTGAAACATCAACTAAACATTTTAAGAGACTGACTTGTAAATAAAGAAAGTGATGCGTTTTTGCAGGTTATCTACCATTTTTTGCAGTTTGCACTAATTATTTAGCAGTGGTGCAAACTGTAACACTGTTGTGAGAAATGCACTAAAACGATTGAGAAAAACTGTAAATATCAATGAAGAGTGACCATCCCATCCACCAGAACCTCAGCAGCACTGGAAATGAATCACCAGATTTTGATTCTGAACAGCCTCGACCCTCAGAGAGGAAATTCTTCTGTTTAAAAGCTCATCCGTTCAATGGAGAAAAGAGTCTGACCTCAAACCTGCAGAGGAATGTTTCCTAAATACTGACGGAAGTATTCCTGTCAGTCAATTGTGTTTCAATTGTTTGCAGATTAAATAAAGAATTGGGATAATTGAAAGTGTTTATTTGCTCCCAGCATGTCTCTGTTTGATCCAGGGGAAAAAAGATGGGAGGCTGAGAGCAAGGAAGCAGATTTGGTGAGAGAATAAGGCAGAACCACCAGGTTCTACTGATGGTGGCACAGCAGACAAAACCCTGGAGGACACAGGAAATGTCAGGACTTACTCCGCCATGTCCTCCTCTGACCACGAGGGGGACCCCTCTCTCCTGAGTACTGACCATCTTCAGCACCTTCCTCACCACAACTCCCATCAGTCACCACTTCAGTCGTCTCGATTCCCAGCTGATCTTCATCATCCTCATCAGAACCACCAGCATTTATGCTAACTTCAGCTTCAGCGTGAAGTCTTGATCATGTTTATCTGTCAGTCTGAGCAGGGTTCCCTTGTTTGGTTCTCTGTTTATGACCCACGCCTGCTTTTTGACGTTGCCTATGTTTTGCCCTTGCTCTGTTCATTAAACCATTGCACATGGATTCTAACATCTCAGCCTCTTTGAATGAATGTTATTGAGTGAAAAACATTGATCTATATGGGTACCAGAGTTGGATTACTCGAGTCACATGACTTGGACTTGAGTCAGACTCGAGTCATGAATTTAATGACTTTGGACTCGACTTGGACCTCTACCCCTCCTGACTTGTGACTTGACTTGGACTCTGATAACTTCTGACTAGACTCAGACTTTAGTCCTCTGACTCGGAAAGGTTGCCTATTTTCCCCCAAATCCAAGGATCAAAAAGTATATTGAGAAAGCCGCGCTGCGGTCTCCCCGTCTGTGTTTGTTTACATCCATGTGTGGTGTCAGCCCAACATCCAATCAAATTAAGGCTACGTTGGATTTATGCGGTGGTCCAGGGGCCCGTTTCAAGAAGCAGGTTCAACAAATTTAGAGTTGAAACCTGAACTTAGAGTCCGTAGACTCAAAATTCTCAAACTTAGAGTTTCTGGTTTCAGAACATCTGAAAGAGTTTGATTCAATCAACTTGAAGTTGTTGGAACCAGAATCAGGTGTGAGCGTCGCAACATTAAAAGCCCTGATCAATGGAGCAAAGACAGCACGATTCACCATGGTAACGGGAACAAACACCTTCAGGACTTCATACTTCCAGTGACAGAAATTGATAAGTTCCTACAAGAATATGCCGACTACAAGAACATTTTCATCAAGATAATAAACACAGCTGCAGAGAAAACAGAGAGAAAATCTGCAGAGTTAATGCATACGTCTACATTTGAATCATTTCAAATAACGAATAAATAATATCAGGAAGGTTATTTAGTCACTTGTTCAGTAAGGAATGGTTCTTGATCTGTTAATTATTTAACCAGTCATCTCCGTAATCTCATGAATGACCGTTTTCCACCCCCACCACCACCCCCAACACCCCCACCACCACATACACACACGGATATCACTGCACGCTAAAATGAAACACTGTAGCTGTCTGGAGTATGTTCAAATAAGCATTTATTTAAAATTAATTCTCAAGACTTAAAAATATTCACTGAAAAGTTTTGTTCTTTTTTTTACCATGAAAACACTTTCGATAACCAGGATTCAACCTCGGGTCTCCACAGGAGAAGCAGCGTTACTGACAACCAAGCTAACATTTGTTACATTTGCAGCTCGGTAGATGAGTTGAAACTCATTTCCAGTGTTTGAAATGTAATGATTTCCATCGTTAAAGGTTTCAAATGAGGAAAAGAAAACTCTGTATTATTAATAACGAGTCTCTGGAAAAACTGTATCGCTCAAATAAAAAATGAATCGTAGAAACTGCATCAATCGACTCGTGTCCTCAAATCCTCTCCAGACATAAATAACATTTCCTCTGGATTAATCCCGCCTCCTCTCTACATGATCCTCTATGAATGGACATGTCATTTTGGTTTCTGCTGGTGGAAACGTGACGTCTCTAATGTGAATGTTCTCTAAATATTAATGAAGAACTCAGATTTGAACATCTTTCACTTTAAAAAGGGGCGGAGACCGCAGAGAACTCTAAGTTTCCTGAAGAAAACCTGCTCCAGACCAGGTTTCGTTCACAGACTCAGTTGCCACAGTGATTGATTCTGAGTTCAGCTTAACCCGCTTCTTTTTAAGCCTATAAAGAGCATTTTAAATCTTTGAAATGGTTCAAAAATGAAAAATATGCCTTAAAAGCTAGTGCACCTTGATTTTGGTAGTCCTGTGGTAGTCCAACCAATGAAATTGCAGAAAAACATAACCCCACCCCCCCATTCAAAGCACGAGTTCCTGTTTGCTGGTGTTTTTAGTTCTGGCATAAAAGTCAAGAGATCGTCGCAGTTTGTAGAACAAGTGGATAAAATCCTGAATACTGTTCTACTCTATTTTTGTTACGTGTGTGTGTGGGGGGGTCATTTTTTTCATGAACCATTTTGTGAACAGTGTCAAGTGTTTTGTTGTGTAGTGTGTTGTGATTGCTGCAGGTTTGTTAGTTTTGACATTATAAACTCAAAGTGAGTTTTTTACCGAAGAGTCAAGAATTTTGTACATTTAGCTCAAATTTTGAAAATTGTCTTTGCTGTTTAGTTAAATTGGTTAAATGTTTCAGAAAATGTGCTTTAGCATTTGGAAATAAATCTAATATTACTCTATTTTTGAAATGACTTGAAACATTAATAGTAGGGCTTATGACTTGACTTGAGACTTGTTGGTCTTGACTTGTGACTCGACTTGGGACTTGACTCTGACTTGAGGACAAAGACTTGGGACTTGACTCAGACTTGCAAAACAATGACTTGGTCCCACCTCTGATGGATATTAAATGAAGAAATCTTTAATTAAACTGCATTTTACAACACCACTCGGTACCAAATGGCTTCACAAAGAAAAGAGATGAACTGTAAAACAAAATTTAGAACAAAAATGAAAAACAGGAAAGCAGAATACAACAAGGAAATTAAAAAAGTTAAACTAACAAAAAGTCTTATTTGACATTTAAAACTCTTCAGCTCTGGTGTCGTCCACAGCCAGGGAGCAGATTATTCCTCAGTAACAAGATGACCCCCAGTGACAAAGCTCTCTTTTTGTTTCATTACCATACAGAAAACTCTGTCTGAAGCTCTGCAGATCAGCAAAGAACTCTCCTGTTGCTGATGGGACGCCAGCAGAAAGGAGCTGAGAGTTTCCTGAATGAAGAAGTCATGAGGACTTAGATCTCTCAGAGATGTGCATTAGTGGGACTGAGCCCAAAATATAGAACCTGGTACAACAAAACCCGCTGACTGCGTGTGGGCATTCCCACAGTTTCAGGCAAATGAAAAGTTATTCTGCTAAAACCCAGTCATGTGAACTCACCGACTTCATTCACACATGACACCTCAAGGGCGTCAAAGGTCACATCCAACTCCGTTCAGATTGAGGGACAGTAGTGGCTGACAGAAGTGGCAAACATCTTCATGTCTCTGAAACATGTTTACTATGTGAACCCAAACGTTCCCCTCGCTACTAACCCACTTCTTGAAATAGATGTAGTCACTGTCAGAAGTCTTCCAGAGACAGAAACGCTCCTGGCTGCCCATGTCCTACATAATGTCATTATGTAAACCAGGCAGAGAAAAATACCACACGATCGATGACAGCTGATCGGTGCAGAGCTGGAAACCCAAAGCACACAATGAAAATTCCCTTTGATGTTTAAAGCTGCTGCATCCAGGTTGATGTTCCAGTTTGACATATTTTACAGTCTATACGTCAATACGAGAAGAATGTGTAGGAATTCAATCAGGGAGTTTCTGTGTTAAAGTTCATCCTAGTAGTTTCTGTCTTCAAATCTCAATCTTATTCACACGGTTGCTGGAGCCTATCCTGATTAAAGATAGCTAATTTCCACAAAAAAACAACACAAAGGAATATGAATTATTGTTGTGCCATCTGCATTAATGTCATCTTTTTGGATCATGATCAAGTAGCACCCCACTGTTGTTACTTGAAAAGTGACGTGTAATAGTGTATCCTGAATGATTCAACCTCATTTGTGGTCAACAAGTGCTTCATCTTTGTTAACTGAGAAGTTAAAAATGGAATTAGGGAAACTTTTTAAAACAAAGAAAGTTAAGAAATGTCTAGAGGACTAGAAAATATGCAGGATTTGTGTGTAACCACTAAGAAGAACGGGATGTGTTTTGATGTATATGTTTATATATGTTTATATTGTTTATGTACATATGCACATCTGTTTATTTAAATATTCATTGCTGTGAAAATTATAATATGACCTCCAAGCTTTTTTCCACATCTATCATGTACATATCTGCACATGTTCTGGATATTATTAATTATATTTACTTTTTATATTGCACAATTATTTGGATATATTTTTACATATTTTGTATTTTTGTCTTGCATAATTTCTTTTTGCACAAAAATGGTTGCTCCAATTTCCTTATCCTTGTGATAATGACAATAAAGGCATACCTATCTGAGTGAGTAATGCACCACATCTTCCCTGAAGACTTCATGACAGAGGTAACATACGGCATGAAGTAACTGACCCAGCAAGCACTGGTTATAGAAAAGTAAGACATTTCCTCTAGAATTGTTTTAAAGTCAGGACCGTGCTTTTTGTCTTTCTTTGGTACACTATGAACTGGGACATGAACAGGGCTGTAGTAGGCCAAAAGGGCCCCCTGGCATTCGGGACCAGGGGCAATCCCTTAGAGCATGGGCCCGTGGCCCAATCTTGATCCGCGAGCGCCCTCTAGTGGGCCGCGAAAAAAAATCAGTTCTGAGCCGCGGGACCTGAATGCAGCCTCCGACCACTTGGTGGCAGTAAGCGTGAAGCCGGGTTCACATTTTTCCACGGCGGTCCACAGGCGCTTCAGCGGGAGCTTTTGTTGTTCTTGCAATCATACGTGATAAGTTAATGACATAAAGATATTACCACGTTTCTGCTAAGAGGAACTCCTCTCTGCTGCTGTTTTACACCCAAAATCCAGCCCCGCCCACCCGCTACAGAGCCGGCCCACTACACTGATCTGTGTGTGCACGTCTGTCTGTTTTGTTTGTGTCTGTACGCGCTCTCATGTGTGTGCGTGAGTAAATTCATTAACTAAAACTATTACCCATGTGTCTACTCTCTGCTCTCTGTTGTTGTTTACTCCCTAAACCCCGCCCCGGCGCCCCGCAGCGGAGTCTGCTCACTACGTTGATCTTTGTGTGTTTGTGTGTGTGTGCTTGCATGTTTATTTACCTGTCTACAGTCTGTTTAGGTACAAAAACATGATCACATTTGTCAATGGTGGCGTTTTATTGTAAAAAATGTGGTTATATTTTAAAAAGACTGATGTTATTCACACGTATTTATGCGCGAGCAGCATAGAAAATGATAGAAGTTCATATTGAACAAACGCACGTATTTAAAATTCAATTTAAAGTTAAAGTCCCATTAACTGTCCCGCTCCTAAATGTGTAAATGTGTTCTCCACATTTGACCATCTCCTGGTGGAGCTGTGAGCTGCAGAGACAGCCGACCTCAGGAACCAGAACCAGAATCCTAACCTGAACCCCTTTCCTCTGGGTCTGAGTGACTAAGAACAAAGTTTAGCTCTGGAAGCACGGTTTTACAAAATTACGTGCAAATACACACTTTCTTTTAAAAATAAACCATATTTTCTCTTGTATCTTTATGTAACTTCCTGCCAGAATTGATGCAGAACGCTCACGGCTCGCGCTCAAAATGGAGCAGACGCTGAAACGATCCGCTGCACGGGACCACCCTTGAGATTCATGAGGCCATAAAAGCTTTCCTACTGGAAAAGCTCCTGGTCCTGACAGGTTTGGCCCTTAATTCTATAAGGGTTTCATTTGTAAACTAGCACCTCTGTTATTAAGGATGATTTGTCACACATTCTTAAACAAATCACTTCCACCATCTCTGGCCGATGCAAATGTGTGCGTTCTTCTGAAAAAAGACAAAGACGAAACACATCCAGGTAACTACAGGCCTATTGCTTTATTAAATTCCGGCCATTTTGTCGTTAGCCGCCCACAAAGTCTTTGATACAATAGAGTGGCCATATCTTCTCTCAACACTTGAAAAATTTGGTTTTGACAAAACGTTCATTGAATGGGTCCAAATTTTGTACACAAACCCCCGATCATTTATCCTAACAAACGGGAACAAATCAGAACCACTCTCTCTGCAAAGAGGGGTACGACCCATTGACTCATTGTCCCTCTTTGACATTGCACTGGAACCACTTGCAATTGGGCTACGAACACATCCAGACATCAGAGGTATCAAAGTGGGTAAAATAGAATCACGTGTGACGTTATATGCTGACGACGGTCTCCATTCCCATTGTCCTGGACTACAATTTGCAGAAAATCACCCCTTCAAGCCTGGGCAACTAGATGGGGCATTTTCTATCTGGAAGAAGAAAGGCATCACAACTCTGGCAGATTTATACATTGACGGCCATTTTGCCTCATTTACTCAATTACGTGCTAAACATAACATTCACATTTTTTCCGCTACCTGCAGGTCAGGCATTTTGTGAAGCAAAGGTTCGAGCACTTTGAGTCTTTTCCATCAGGCCATTTATTTTATGATACTCTATTACTTGCTCCAGATTCTAAACATTTGATATCTACATTTGTGGATTGCCTCACTAGCCCTGTCCCTTCTGATCATCTGCGAGAAGCCTGGGCCAGGGACTTACACTCGAACATATCAGTGGCACTTTGGGAAAAGGTCACGGCGCAGGTTCATTCTTGCTCAGATAATACTCGTTATCGACTCATTCAATTCAAGGTGATACACAGGTTATATTACTCAAAAACAAAATTGAATAGTATTTTTCCATTGGTTTCCTCTAAGTGTAATAAATGTTTTGCAGCTGAAGGAACACTAGCTGATCTTTTTTGGTTATTTTATTTCTGTTCTACCATCTTTAAATGGTTCTCTAAATGTTATGACAAAGACATTGAACCAGATCACAACCTTGCAATCTTTGGATGCTCCACAGAGACTCTTTATACACCTGACCTGCTCACAGCCTTACAGCTTGGAATGGTGGTTGCTAAAAAACTCACATCACTGGCTTGGAAATCTACCACTCCCCCAAATTTTGAACACTGGGTGCGGGAGATGGGATCCATCATGCAGCTGGAGCATCATTGTTTGGAAGGAAGGAGCAAAAGACAAAGACATGAGACAATATGGAGACCCTTATTGGCTCAGTGCAATATCACCCCAACACCTAGATAACCGGGACATTGCATTTGTGGTACACTGTTACTACTGTTTTATTTGTTTTGTGAAATACCAAAGTCAGCTATATGTTTTGTCATTCTGTCTGGCAGTCACTTATGTTCTTGCAGTTTCTTTGTGTGATTGAAATTAAAAACTCAATAAAAATAATATTAAAAAAAAGATAAAGTTTTTCAGGGCCCTGTCACAGTTCTATTCTAATCTGATCTTTGATCTGATCAAGGACATTTTGCACATGTAGACGCTGCTACTGAAAGAAAGGAGCAGTCTAGAAAAATGTAAAGTAACAGCACAATACTGGATGAAATGCATCTGCAGACACTAAAGTCCACCATGCAACCTGACATGGGAGGAACATTTTTGGTTGTAAGGGGAAAACAAAAGATAACTGTCTGTATTATCAAATATGATCAGCCCCAGTGTTTCCTTTATTCCAGGGCTGGTTGCCTTGTCGCTGGTCATCGTCATGCTTCTCGCCCGTCTGGTGCAGCTGGGGTCCAACATTGCACCCTGACGGTTGTGTAGTGGACACCATTGTTGTCTTGGTCTGGGTGGGAGCGGTGGCGATGTTCCATGACGAGGCTGGCTCCTGGTTTCCTCACAGAAGAGTCAAGCCTAAATTGTCTTTTAGAAGTTATTTTTAAAAGTATTCATTGTGTGTGGGGTCATGGGATGTATGTGCTATTGGGGGGGGGTTGGTTTTTATTTGAACTTTTGTCTTTCCGTTGAGTTGATTTGATTTCATGAGGCATTTCATGAGGCATTTTCTCTGGGTGACATGAACACTTTGTTTTGTCCAGTGAAATAATATATGTCAATGGTATGTATGCTTACATGGATATGAAGGTGTGTGCGCGTGCATTTCTTTCCTACCTTTTTTCCTATCAATTCATCTCTAAATTCATTGAAACAAACTAATTCCAGAATTCCACAATTTCCATCCTGTCAAGACATACTCTCATCACTGCAATACTTGTGTTGTTTGTAAAGTTAGCTGTGTTTAGCATCAGTTTATGTCTTTCTGGATCAGTTCACTCAGTCTCTCAGTGAAAGTTAAAGGTTTGTGTGAATGAAACGAAGCATCAGAGAACAACAGGTTCATACATGATGGTCTGGTGTTTCAGAAATGAATACACAGAAAACTGTCTCTTTGTCATTTCAGTTTTTTCCATTTCATGTTTTTGAAATATTCCGGTAATGATTTCCCTCCTTCAGATGTCCCATTCCTCTGTTTCCCTGAATGATTTACTCACGATTTGGAACCAGTTATTTGATGCAGTTGGAAGGACCGCAGCTGTCTGAGGATGCAGAGCGGAGCTTCGTTGCACATGCAGGGGTGGGAAGAGAGCCGTGGCTTCTTCTGTCCTGCATAGTCAGGTGAGCTTGATGAGACTGAAGTCAGCTCTAACTTTAGACCACTTCCTAAATGGATGAGCTGCTCCCTTGAGCCTGATCGCTCATCTCTTCTGGCTTTGGAGAACTTCAGAGTTTATTTTGATTTAAATCTTCATCTCGTATCTTCAGGTACATGAACTCATTGTGATACAATAGAATCAAGAGAAATGTGCACGAACCCTTTAATGATGAAAGCCCTCCAAATGACAGACAGCATGTCGGTTGTTTTGTGAGAAACCTGGTTTTGTCTCTTCTATTGCAAAGTCCTCCACTCTGAGAAACAAGTCAGCCGTGCAGCGTCTCTGATCCACAGCGGTGAAGTAAAGCTCATTAGCTTCCATCCGTGCTGATGCATGAGCTGCATCCTCTCCTGCCTGTCAGGAAGTTGTGGAGTTCATTTGAAGTTTGCTTTTGTTTTTGCCTCCTTCACGGCTGCTGGAGCTCTTCAGCAGCACGACGGCAGGCGGAGGAGCCACACCTCGCCGTGTCTGGACTTTCTGATTATTTGATAGCAGGCAGAGACATTGTGGCGTGTGATAAAACGCTCACTGTCATGGAAGACGTGGTGGTTTGGGTTGAGCTCATTTCTGAGAGGCTCTGGTCTGCAGCCTTCAAATTGCTTTGGAAATTGACAAACCTGTCATGAATTTCTCCCAGGCAGCTTGTCAGCAGCTTCACTTCAAACTCCAGCCCCTGCTAAGTCTCCGAGGAAGCACTGCCACCTTTTTATCCCAACAGATATTCATGGACCTCATTACACTTAAGAGATGTCATCTATCCTGCCTTCAAAAATCACTGCATTGAATAAACTATTTTATATTCCCCCCTCTGATGAAAATCCTGGTTTTAGAGTTTCTAACATGTCTGTGTGTCATTCTTCTAATGAAAGAGAACAAATGTAATAAGAAATCATGTTGTTTATGCATTTCCGAGTATTTCTCCCTTTAAATATCTGTCAATCAAACTGTCATAGAAAATCTCTGTTTGAATTCATGAGTAGTTCATACGTCAAGATTGCTCACTGTTCATGCAGCGCACAAACCTCTGTCCCAGCATGCTGAGCTCAGGTTCTGGAGAAGAGAAGATGCTATCTTCACATTGACTGCAGTCAAATGAGCCGCCGTTCACATTTCTGTGGTCCAATCAGCATCACTGGATTTTTGGTGTGAGTTTCATCCAATACTTACGGTAGCAGGGCTGAGAACGTTAGAAAGATACCAGGGAGCTTCTTGATGTGACCACAGAAATGTGAACGGCGGCTCATTTGACCGTAGTTGAGGATTGTGAAAGTTGGGATTGTGAAGATCTCAACTTCCTCATCCGAGCTGACAACCAGCTCTAAACAAAACTACTAGACATTTTTGTGGAGCAGCGGTGATGATTTAAAGGGTAACCAAACAATAAATCAAACTTTTTTGCTGTTGATCTCTATAAATGGGGCTTTAACAGTTCTGTCTGTTGGTTTTTGCCACATTTTTGACAAATTAAAATAAACTGGTTTAATTCCTGAAAATATGGTCAAAAACCGTCTGTGTGATGCCCTCTAGAGGTTAAAACGAGGTATTGCAGTTGAGTTTTGTGATTGGTCAACTGGTGGGAGTCTCAGAAGTGTGACGTCACAATGCTCTGAGCTCCAGTATAAAAGCCCTGCCCATCTCTGATTCTGTTGTGGTCGGTTGTTGGCAACAGAACACAGCTGTTAAAACGACAGTTGAGGCACAGGTACAAAAACACCGGCTGCCTTCATTTTTTAAGGCCAATTTCACAAAACATGGCTCAAATTAAAGCTTAGAAAATGACTGATGTCGTGGTATATTTACATTTTTATTAGAACTGTGCAAGAACTGCACCTTCTAGTGTTATAGGTAACACACTGCTGTCAAATGAACAGATTTAGTCTTTGTGCCAGAATCTATAGAACTGAGCTTGCAAATGTTATAATGTATCAATGGTTTTGAACCAGCGGTTCAAAACAATAAGGTTGTGGCCCATGAGCGCCGGCCTTGGCAGGAGGGGGAGGCGGAAAATCCTCGACCTCCACAGAAAGTTCTGTGGAGGGTCTCCATACTGAAGACCCAGCTTACATTACATGAAACTAACCTAACTGTCAATCATTGATCCAAACCACACCTACACTCCTCAGTCTGGCCCCACTAGCCCCGCCCCCTTTTTGGCATTTTTCAAATCTGGGCTGAGAATGGAGTCAGCCTCCAGCTGCCCTGTTGGGTTACCCTTTAAACTAGCGAGACATAGAGCCACCATAATCAGATGGGGGGCAGATCAGCGCCCTCAACTCTAAAAGACAGAAGCTTTAGATCAACATGAAAAATAGCTTTTTAAGACATTTAGGTTGTGGGATTTTGGTTACAAACTTCATAATTAAAATAGTTCTGAGAACGTTTTTTTTAAATGAAAAAAATGGTCATAGGGGAACTTTATAGGTTTCAGTTATATTTGTTATTCTACTTTGCAGTTTATAGGGTAGTTTATCCACATAGCTGGTTAATCCTCTCCAGGGTGGATCCTCCCTGGACTGATCCTATCCAGATTAATCGTCTCTGGGTTGATCATCTTCAGGTTGATTATCTCCGGGTCGATCATCTCTCTACTGATCCCATCCGAGTTGATCTTTACCGGGTCAATCCTCTGTGGGTCGATCATCTTTAGGTTGATCCTCTCTGGACTGATCCTAGTTGATCCTCGCCGGGCTGATCTTTTTCAGGTTGATCCTATCTGGGTTTTTTATGCTTCGTTCACACTGGCGCCGCGGAGCAGAGTCCCCTCGGCGTCTGCTCTCTCCTGAAGTTCACACCAGACGCACATTTTTCTGTTACGGTCGACAGGAGCTTCTGCTAGAGCTTTTTGTTGTTTTCGCCATCATAACCTAAAAATATTATCCCATGTTTCTGCTAAGAAGAACTGCTCTCTGCCTCTGTCTTGTCTTACACCCAAAACCCCGCCCCATACTCGATGTTGAAGTTATCTTCCGATCCACAGCTTCTGTGGGAGCTCTGATTTCCTGGGAGCAGCCATCACCTCCACAGGAGCCAGCAAAGTGAGGTCCGCAGCTGCTCCACATCCAGGAAGAGAAGGAGGACGTTTCACTTATCAATCCTGTCGAGGTCCTCCTCGGCCCAGTCCCCCAAAAACACACACTGCACACTGCAGCCAGGAGGGATCGGTGACTCCCGCTACCGGGCAGGTCAGGCGCCAAACCCCCGTGAAGAAGCAGGCGCCGCGGCGGAGCTCCCGCCGACGTGAAATGAGCCTCCACCAATCGACCTTCATCGAAGTTCTATGGTTCACCAAAACAATATTTATTCATTTATTTAATTATTTCATATTACATATATTTATTTCATCTCGTCTCTTTTAGGCAACAATAGGCCATGAAATAATTAAATATGTCAAGAAATATTTAAATGTGCCTTTTAATGGCTATTTTAAAAATATTCTGATGCCATATATATTTAAAATGTATTTATTGATTTCCACCTTTATGTATTTAATGCCAATTTTAAATAATTATTGACACATTTATTTATGCATTTAACGGCGCATACATTTATTTCATTTTGGCTGTTTCGGTCCTCCATACCTCTGCAGCTGCAGAAGAAACAGTTTTCTTCCTCTAGTTTAAGTCCAGGAACATCCCATAATGAGAGCTGGTGCAGCATCAATGGTTTCCATGTGACTGGTAATTCACCCCTGATGGTTTGTGAGGTTAAAAGAGTTTTTTTAATCCATGTGCATTAGAGTAGCGTGCTGCGAGTTTCTTTTCCTCTGTGTGTGGATCTATGTAGGGCAGCCGAGGATCCACTAACATGCCCATCCTCCTACATTCCCACACAATCTTGTTAAAGCGTGCAGCTAATCTGAAGAGGAAGAGGACTCTTCTGAAGCTCACGCTGCTTTCATCAGCCTATTGTATTGCCCACATCCCGCCGAGGCAGGAACCCTGAATCCTCTCAGGCAGAGTTCTCTGGGTTCTGCAGGTTGTCCAGGAGGAACTTTTGGAGCTGATCAGAGATGTGTGCACATGCAGCTGGAGACATGAGGATCTCAGTAGGGACACTTGTGCTCCAGCACTAACACCAGAGAACATCTCCAGAACAACAACTCCGTTCTGACAGGAAGACATTCCAGCATCAGTGGGAACAAAGGTCTGCAGCTTGTTGAGCTCCATGAGGAAACTGCAGGTCAGGTGATGCAGACAGAGGCGGGGCTGCAGGTCAGGTGATGCAGACAGAGGCGGGGCTGCAGGTCAGGTGACACAGACAGAGGCGGGGCTGCAGGTCAGGTGATGCAGACAGAGGCGGGGCTGCAGGTCAGGTGAAGCAGACAGAGGCGGGGCTGCAGGAGGTCAGAGCAGACAGAGCGCAGGTTCAAAGCAACGACAACACCTGACATCAGACAAGCTGGAGAGAGGTTATCTAGACAGGAGCTGAAGGACGAACCTGCAAATGTTCTGCACTTAGCGTTAGCTTTCCTTCAGGGTTTTCCTCCACCTTTATCAGCTGCACCAATCTCCTCTGAGCCGATCTAGTGGAGCTTCAGAGGAGCGTTATCCTGCCACCTTTCTCAGCACATCTCTCCCAGATCAGCTGAGTGACTGAATTCAATCATTTCCTGCATTTTCACTGGAATGAAAAAAGATTCCTTCATGAGGTGATGATCTGATCCGGCATGGAGTTACTTTCTGCCAGTCCTCAGATGGGTTCCTCCTGTTAGACCAGAGCCCAGTGGTGACCAGATCTTTAAAAGCAGTCCTTCATGTCGTTGAAAAAACCTCTTTATTATGAGATCCTGCAGCCAATCGAGTAGATCAGTTCCTCTGTTTCTCTGTTTGACCGTCATGCATGTTGCAGCTGTGATAAATGTCTGTTAGCCCTCAGTTGACTGGGCAACACTGCCATCTTATGGTCAAAAGTGGAACTCAAAGGGAATGTTTCATGAGGTTTTCTCTCTGTGCTTCTCCTGATCTCTCATCTGCTCAGAAACACAGAAAACATCAGAAGACATTTCTGTCGACCCAAAAGAACAGACTTTAACTGCAGACTCACCGTGGCTCCATTTTCTCTTTTTTTTGGCTGTCCTGTTTGTTCTCAAAGGTTACCATTCAGGGGTGGAGTGGGACAACCTTCCAGCCCCAGAGTTTAATGGTCAGGACCGGACCATTTTCCCCACGTGAAATATTAGGTAAGCATTTAGAATGTAATATAAATGTTTTATTACAGTTCAGGGAAAACAAATACAAATCATTATAATAAAAACTTGTGGTTTAACAGAAATATTCCCTGTAAGAAAACAAGTATGAAAAGCTCAATTGAACTTTTATCAACATTTGAATAAACATCACTATAATAACTCCATAATCTACAGCATAATTCATCATCTAAGAAGTGAAGTAGTTTCTGTTACCTTATTTGTTACTTTGTCACAGTCAATGGACATAAGAATTTCTTTTTCTGTTGACATGAGTATGACTCCTCCCACTGAGCATGCTCTGTAGTCTGTTTTCAATGAACTTCAGAATGGAGACGGTTCTCTGACATTGAAAAATAAAAGGCGATCCAAGAATCTGTTAGTCAGCCCAATAGCTGGGTAGGCATCTGTGAAGACGTCAGATGGGGTCAGTATATGGTGAACACATATAACAGTTTGTAGAAGAACAGCAGGTTCTGCTTCCAAGTTCCACGTCTGCTTCACCTGAGCCTTCTGTGGCATCTCAGAACCTGTCCTGACAGTGAAATCCTCTAGATTTTCTGATCCTATCCCACTGTGATGCTGGACTGTTCTGTTTGTAGAGTACTCACTGTGGCTCTCTCATCCAACTCTAAACAGTCCTAAAAACAACTTTTGTCATAAACCTTTGCCCCAACCCCCCTGAACATCAACTGGATTTTGTTTGTCCTTGCCAGCAGCCATGTTTCATTAGATATAATTTCAGAACGCGAGACAAAGATGACTATCGATCTGTAAATCAGAGAAGAAAAAATCTGTTCATGGTTGCTGTCTTTTAATCCTGTGATTGCTCATTTTTAGTTATGACTGGTTAAAGATATGGCTGTGTCTGAATTCCCTCCTACTCACTATACAGTGGGTTCACCATATTCTAGAGCTGTGAAGCTACTGATTCCAAAATCCAGAAACTAGAAATCTCCCAGAAGTCTCTGAAAAAAACTAGTGTGCATCAATGCTCACTAGATTAAGGAATATAGACCACAATGCATTGCAGTCGAACAATTTCAAATAAAGAAACCTGCTTGAGTGTAACTTTTAAATCGTCCACATTTTCTCCCTCAGAACACAGTGGAGTCATGAAAAACATCATGAAATGTTCATGTTGATTCAATCTTGACTTTCTGAAACCGGTGATGTCATATTTAGAAAATCGAAAGAAAAGTAATGAGCGTCCAAATTGCCTTTAAAGTCCATGGCATTATATATATACCCAGACTACATCGTTTTTTAGTAGTTAGGGATTATTAGGGACATAGTCTGTGTTTTTCCACCTTAGAGTTGCAGTCAATGATAAATATTTTCTTTTAAACTACCAACAGATTCATGTAAATTCCAATGACTGATTATAGAATCCAACATGATGGAAATATTTTAAACTAATCTTCATTCATGTCGGCTCACAAATAATGTCACAAAACGTGAACAAAAAATGCTCAAATGTGGGCAATAGACTCTGCCCCATCCGTCCACTTCCTTTGGGACAAACCTGCAGTTGATGCCCCTCCCCTTTTTCTCATACACCTTTCTGTGTGACAGTCACCTACTGCTCAACTCTCAAAAGAGTTTTGATGCTAATATTCCCACGATCAAGCCCCGCCTCCCTTCTCCGTGCTCCTCTGTCCAGTCTAGTGTGAGGAACCTGGGTGACTGGTTCCACAAATCAATCTTTTGAACATCAGTCCAGAAAGCTTGAAAATTTGTTATTACCATTTGAGGAATGTGGCTAAATAAAAGTGATTTTAATCTAAATCTGACCTTGAGCTGATAATACATGCTTTTATTTCATCACCCTTAGATTACTGTAATTCTCTTTTTACCCGTCTTAATAAATAATCTGTGAAACGTCTCCAAATGCTTCAGAATTCTGCTGCGTGACTTTTATCAGGAGCCAACACACACACACACACACACACACACACATGTCACCCTCTCCTTACATTGGCTTCCTATTAGTTTTAGAATAGATTTTAAGATTTTAACTGTAGTTTTTAGAACTTTGTATGGACAGACCACAAACCACCTCTCTGAAGCCCCACACTCCTGCTCGATCCCTGAGATCTGATGTTTGAAGCTTTTGACCGTTCCAAAAACTCGTTTGAAAACCAGAGGTGATCTTGCATTTGCGACCGTTGCCCCAAAAGCTCTGGAACGCTCTTCCTCTGTCACTGCGTCAGATCGACTCTGTTGAGTGTTTTAAAGGTAAACTGAAGACGTTTCTTTGTAGCAAAGCCTTTAGCTGATATTTTAATTTGATTGAACCTTCATTTCAGTTGCTACCTGCCATAGTATTTGATCTATTTCCTGTATTTATGTCATGTGTATCTTTTTATGAATTGATCTTATATTTTAGCTTTTGTAAAGCACTTTCAGTTACCCTATGTGAAAGGAGCTGCATAAATAAAGACTTACTTACTTACTAAGCATCAATTTCTAAATGGAAAATTTAGTTTTTAAACTCCTAAACTCAAGAATTAGTTTAGACTCATCCCTGGTAGAGATCTGTACTGAGACAGAGAGACTTTTAACACTGAAGGAAGAAAAGGAAGACTTCTGCAAACAGAACGTTCATCTGTTTCTGCAGAAGGAGCAGAGAACAGACGTCATTCAGAAGGAAATGTTGGTCCTTTTTTTCTAGAGTTTGTGAACAGAAGAAAAATGTTCAAATTCAATTTTAAACAACATGTTATCTGTTGTCAGTCAAATGTTAAGAAGCTGCTGTATAGGCAGAGTTGCCAGATAGTGTCAGAGCTTTCCAGCCCTTTGTAAAGTTTGTAAGTTTATAAATCTGAGGTCAGTATGATGTCAGTGATAAAAAACAGACATAATTTGGTATGTCAGTGAAAGCTATGCATATGACTATAAATGAATCTCAAAACAGTGCCTTACCAGCTGTGAACCTCACCATATGTCACTGCGCAATACATAAAGTGTGATGTGTATCCCAATACGTGTCATGATGTGATCTTTTTATTCGGGTTCGGGGTCACGAGCAGCAGACTTGTGTCTTCAACTCTTCGGCTTTTACAGTCTTTTTTTTATTTTATTTTAATTTTTCAAAGTACACAATGTTTTACAAGATTCATGTGTCAAAACAAAATTTTAGTCAGCATATGTGAACTTTGACAATTACCACAAAAAGGAAGAAAGTGCAAACAAAAGTATAAAGAAAAGAGAAATAAAGTAAATAGTCCAACAAAATAAAATAAGAATAAATAAATAAAACAGGCATGCAAAATGGTGAATATATAGACAATTTACATCACTTACATTGTAAGAATTCTAAGAACGGTTGTCAAATCTTACTAAACAGTTCTGGTTTGTTTCTTCTATTGAATCTTATGTGCTCTACTTTAGCCACAAACACCATTTCATTCAACCGGCTTTTACAGTCTTTTAACGTTGCTCACAAGTGACTTTAATGGCCAAACTACAACACAACAGCTACTGCAACGAGGAGAGTTGAACTTGGCACCAAAGAAGAATTCTGTAGCCGATTTGAAGAGATTAAATTGCGCTTGCGTACATTCATGCTTCTCATGGATGCTATGATCAAAGCACTGTTGGATCTCGGGGGTTAAGATACGCCCACTGCTACAACTCATGGAAGCAACGTAATAATCACCAAGATCTCCTGGAGATAAGAATGTATGACGTGGATCAACAAGTCCAGATGAATAATGTTATTCTGACAGGACTCCAACTAAGTCTGGTGCTACCAACGTTAGCATGGATGCTAACGGAGCTGTGATGGATGCTAACCATGGAGAATCAGATTGGAGTTTTTCTTGCATCTAAAGCAGGGGTGTCAAACTCAATCGCACGAGGGGACAAAATCCAAAACACATCTTAGGTCTGAACAGGAAAAACATTTATTAACACTATAAAACTAAATTCTGAAAAATGTAAAACCATAACTTTTTAACATAATTATGAACTAGAGATATAACAGGGGTGTCAAACTCAAATACACAGTTGGCCAAAAATGTTAAATTGAACAAAACCGCCAAGGTTGAACAAACAAACCTTTCAAGATGGTACCAAACAATGAAAATTGTTAAACATTTTAACAATGAATATTGAACAATCAAGGTTTATAGAATTTTAAAGTGCAGATATGCAAATTCGAGTTTCTAATAATACTCTCAGGGGTTTTCCTGTCTTAAAATAAGAAGGTGATAGTGTCTCGTCACGACTTCAGATTTGTAAACCCCCCCAATTAAATCTGAAATGAAAAGCTTGAAATTAAACTTTCATTATTTTTTATTAATTTTAGCATTGAAACTAACTGTGGTGAACTTTTAAATATTTCTAATAATTATTGTACATAAACCTAATATACACAATAATTAAACCATAACACTTTTATATGTTTTAATAGGATATAAAACACTTTTGATTTATTTAATCTGACATCAGAACATTCAAGTTCAAGTCTTCTTCTCCTCCTAAATCAGTAAATATGTTGCAGTTATTTTTATATTATTCTCTCATTTAAGAACTTTTCTTCTGAACAGAAACTATATGTAGTGCTGTACCTGCCTCTGTGCACAGCTGTTACGTGCACGTGCAGCCTCTCCTTCTCTCATGTATCCACCCCGCTCCGCTCCCAGCATGCATCGCGGCAATAGACAGACTGTCTCTTCATCTTTTTCATGGAGGTCCTCCTCTAAATCAAGTGTTTACAACTCCTGATTTTTAAAGCATGTCTTCTCTACCTCACACTGCAGGTCTGTCTGTCACTAACAGAGTACCTGCAGAAGTCTAATCCAGTCGGACTGAACCATTGTTAAATAAGGGGAGGGGGGGGTCTTTTTACGTTGAAGTTTCCAAAACAAAATGTATAAATATTGTTATCATAACATTAAAAATCAAAAATATTTATGATTATATATTGGTTATTGGTTTACTGGAATTATTTTTTCTGTTTTATCATTTTATCATCTCAATCTGGGCTCCTAGAATCAGACACCTTTCCCCCCCTTTTCGGTGCGCAAGAGCTGGTGCCGGGAGCTGCTAGTAAAAACTGTACTACTACTCATAAAAATAATAATAAAACATATCAATGGCATATTAAATAAGATTGAAATAAAAATGTAATACCTCCTCTCTGTTTGCAGCCTTTTGAAGTAAAAACTGATCATTATTATCGACACCCAAGACCGCTGCTGACACAGAGGAGAGGGTGTGTCTGCCTCTGTTGCACTGAAACAACAGCAGAGCATTATGGGATTTGTAGCAAGAGCGGTGAATGCCGTGTTACGGCGCTCCCAATGTAAAATACAGGCGGGCCAGCTCTACTATTAATTTGAAATTCCCTTGCGGGCCAAATATAATTATGTCGCGTGCCAGAGTTTGACACCTATGATCTAAAGGGATTCTCTTGGATCTAAATACTGTTGAGGTCTGTCATTCGCTTCCTCAGAGAAAGAATTCGGACAAACCAGCGATCCTGATCAGGTTTGTGAATTGAAAGCACAAGATAGCTCTGATGACACGATGCAAACACCTAGAGGGTTCGGCTGTTTATCTAAATGATCACCTGTCAAAATATCATGCAGAACTTTACAAAGCACGCTAGACTCCTATGAAAGAAGAAACTGATCCAAAGTACTTGGGTGCTGTCATCCAGTTCCACATCCAACCACCAGAGGGACCCCTCACCTGAGTTTTATCCAGCCATCTCCTCACCTGTCTCCCTCTTGCCATCACCCAGTAATATAAACCTGCAGAAATGGAGACCCAACAGCGCTCACAGGACCACGTTCTCAGGACCTCATTCTCAGGACCCAGGTCTTTTTGAGACAGCGCCTCTACTGGCTGGAGGACGAACTGCACCCTCAGGACGATTTAAGGACTCGTTTTTTGAGACAGCGCCTCCCTGCTGCTGAGTGCCGTTTGTCTTTATTTTATTTTATTTTTTAAGTGTTGCAAATGTTGACTGAATATTTCTAATGTTTCTTTCTGATTAATCATAGATTTATTTTAACCCTTTAGGCACCAGGGTTTTTCAGTGGAAATATAATTCATTACATATAGATCTTGAAACATTTGGCAAGAGAATCCAAACTGATTATTTGGATCTTAATATAAATTCATCTTTACATTTTGTCCTTATTATGTTGCACTAATTTAACACATTCTCAATGAGAAACACATGTATTTTATAATTAATAAAAAATGGAATATAATAAATTAAAACGTGCCAGAAAATCAAATAAAAACCAAACCCAAAACATTTGGAAAGTTAAACAGGATCTGCTGAGGTGGGAAGAATAACTTTTATTAGAAGTTACATTAAACAGAATAAGGTACATTTATTAGGTGTCACATTGGGCTTAAAAAGACAAAACAATACTTGTAGCCACCTAACAGATATTTTCTGTACAAGAAATCACAGCTGTATATTGGAAAGGAAAAATATATTCAAACAATTTTTCAAATTAAACATGAGATTAAAAAATACTTTCTACTTGGGGAGTATCTCTGCTCTTTCAATTCTATACCAATCCTCTGTCAAATGTATCTACTTTACTAAAATAAATATTTTGCTCTCAAAAAATGTTTTGTAACAGTTGCCATTTATTTTTTTTTTTTTAAGTTTGAGAGTTTTTAATCATGAATTTGAACTTTTTCTACTATTGTCAGTTGGAAATATTTTGCAGAACAAAGCATTCAACACAGTGTTTCATCTGGAGATTTCCTCTTGTGAATTGTTGAATCCATCTGGAAAAAAAGATACATAAGTAAAATGTAAAGTAAAGAGTAAATTAGTTCTGAACAATACAGCACAAATACTTAATATATAAGTAATATTATTCAGTAATAGTAATGAATCAAGTCTTTATATTACATTACCAAATAGTAAAATATATATAAATTCATACTTGACTTTGCTCAGTAAACATTTAATTTCCCCCTGTTTTGTAATACATGTCGACTATATTTGGGTTATAATGACACAATAGTAATGAATTGCACAAAAAAATGATAACACATGAAGATGGAAAAATACCAAAATTAAGTATGCTGTAAAATGCTGAAAGATGTAATCCTAACAAACCATCATGAATTAATTTTTGCACAAAGAACATTAATTTGGATAAAAGCTAAGCTAAGCTACATAAACATCACTGTTTATGTTTCTGCAAAAAACGGAAATTGATTGGTAATTTTACTTTTTATATTTTAAGATTCATGTGATAATTTATCTAGTTGTTTATCCTTTAGCAGCGCTTGGATCATTTTTTAACTTGTAACAAACATTAGGTTATTTTAATGTAAGTTAACAAAAAACAAAAATCACGTTATGTTCAATGTCCCCACAGATGGATAAATAATTTTCAAATAACTTAGAGCTCCCTCAAAACTTCACATGTACCATTTTTTAATGAATAAACCAAACATGCCTTTTTTTTTTCTTTTTTTTTTACATCAAAAATCTTTTCCCCTCCCACCGAACCGGTCCACCTTAAGAGTTCAAAGTCCAAAATAAACCCGAAACGCTACGTGTCCGAGTCCCATAATCCGTCCGAACGAGGGCAAATTACAAGGGAAAAAAAAAATAGTCTCTCTGGTATACCAGGAAAAAAATAGTTTAGGGCGCCCTAAGAAAAAGAGAATGTGCAGATCTCACCCAGCGCAGGCCTCGCACTGTTCGCTACGTCCAGATGCGCGCGTCGAGAAACCAGCTGATGGGCGTCCTCCGGTTTGACGTCTCCGGGCTTTGAACTGGACAAAAGCTGGAATGCCGCCAACCAGGGGTGCAGATCTTTCCCGGAGAAGGAAGGTTTTGTTCCTTGTTCTGTCTGATCGACTCCAAGACGCGTCTCCTCCTGGCGTTTTCCGGTTTCCTTCCCTCTCCGTCATCCCGACACCAGCCCAATTAATAACCTTGGAAGGGGCGTGGCCACCTTTCCTCCAGGTAAACGGCTCACAGCAAACAAAAATAATACATACAAAAAACACTCAAAAAGACCACAACCAATTTTACAGCAGACTTAAAACGTTCACAGAAACCCATATTTTAATTTCTGTAATTCATACGCTCAGATTTATGGCTCTTGTTATGTTTTGTTTTTTTTTTTTCTTTTTTGCTCAACTTTCAAGATACCATATAAAAATTTACAGACATAGTGACTATGTCACAAACTCTTACTCGTACTACTCACGTGTGCAATGTGTCTCCAGAAATTATCATAACAAACTCCACCCTGTAGGAGGCGCTGTGTTAAAACCCCCTGGGTCCTGAGAGCGCTGTTCTCCAGGCCTGCAGGTACACCCTACTCCCATCACCACCAGCTGGTTCTCATCAGGCTCATTACCTCAGTGTTTTTAGTCCCTCCATGGACTCAGCTCCTGGTGAAGTATTGTATTTACCTGTGATACAACCCTGAGCAGTTTAGTCCTTTTGCCTTCTTGTGTTTTGACCTCTGCCTGTCTCCAGACTCCCTGCCTTGCTCCTCGTCTGACCTTTTGCCTGGATTTTTGACCTCGCCTTGTTTTTGCCCTTGTCAGATCTTCTGCTGTTAAAAGCTGTTGCATATGGATCTCAAGACCTCAGCCTCTGTTACTGGTGCAGAGGACATGTATGACTAATGAAGAGGATTTTTCTTCCTGTTAATGCATCCGTCTAGGGAAGTCATTTCCGATCTCTGTGGTATGCTCAGGTCATCATCCCGGTGAGGATCCCCTGTATTGATCGCTGTCGGGTCTGGAATATATTCAGATGATTGTAGATAATGATCTCTTATGGTCTGGATATCTGATGCTGGTTGGTCCGGGATATTTTTCTGGTGTTAATGGTCTGAACATCCTTTGACTTTTGGAATAGATTAGGGATGTCCCGATCAGGTTTTTTTGGGCCCGATCTGATTCCGAGTCATGGAATTTTGTATATTTGCAGATACCGAGTCCCGATCCGATACTTTTGTAACACTTTTAATATATGAACAAATTAAATAAACAGATTTGTGTTGTCCCTTAGTTTTATTTCACTAACCTTTTATCATTAAAAACTTCAATAGAACTCTTCTGTGAAGTAGATTTAATACACAAGTAAAAATAGAGCAGATATAAAAAGTATGGGGAAAATAACAGTTTTCCTGTTCTATAAGTGATAATTAATCATGTGAGAAAGTTTAGTGACTTTAGCTTTAATATCTTTAGAGCTATTGAGTTTTTTGACCGAATGGGATTCCTGTCCTCATTTAGAATTCTTAAAAATGAATGATAACTTTGTTTTAGCATCAATTTGATGAGTGTTCATGACTGATATCATTTGAAACATTTAACAGTTTTTTATTTGTTTTTTAAAAGTTTGTAATACATCACATTTTCAGTTTTATTACCAGAGTAGTTAATTTCTTAATCTCAATTTTATTTTAATTTCTTAATCTTAATACCTATAATAATATATCGGGCATAATATCGGGCGACGGTGGCTCAGGTGGTAGAGCAGGTCGGCCAATGATTGAAGGATAGGCGGTTCAATCCTCGCTCCTGCCGGCCAAAAAGTCGTTGTGTCCTTAGGCAAGACACTTAACCCCACTTGCCTCCAGTGTGGCTCCACTGGTGTGTGAATGTGTATGGATGTCCCGGTGATGGTCAGAGGGGCCGTAGGCGCGAACTGGCAGCCACGCCTCTGTCAGCCTGCCCCAGGGCAGCTGTGGCTACAGTAGTAGCTTACCATCACCAAGTATGAATGAGGTGTGAATGAATAATGGGTATTCATTGTAAGCACTTTGAGTGCCTTGAAAAGCGCAGAAAAATCTAATCCATTATTATTATTATTATATACATAAACACCCTTCTCCCCCTCCGCGGGTGGTTCCTCCTCTCAGCTTAGGTCCTCTACCAGAGTCCTGGGAGCTTGAGGGTCCTGCAGTATCTTAGCTCTTCCTGTTCTTTTTTGGACTGAGATGTCTGAGGTCTTTCCAGGATCTGCTGTAGCCCCTCCTCCAGTTTGGAGGTTCCAGCCCCGAGTGCTCCAATGACCACGGGCACCACTGTCACTTTCACCTTCTAATCTTTCTCCAGTTCCTCTCTGAGTTCCTGGTATTTCTCCAGTTTCTCATGTTCCTTGCGTACTGCAGTTTCTTCAATGAACCTGTCGGGTCCACCAGGGCAGGAGCATCATCAGGGGGACATTCTTTGTACTGCTGTGCTCGAACCTTCATGGTGATGCTGTTTGTATTTGAAGATCTCCATCTTTGATTGAGTTTGTTGAGTGTACAGACACATCTATTACATATCTAAACCCTGGCTACTTCAAAGCTTACAGCTACAGGTGTGTGTTATGCATCTGATAGACATCAATCCATAGAGGTCTATTGGATACCATGGTTTAGATCTCTCACAGACGACTTTCCCACAGATACTTTAGTGGTGATGTCTTCCCACTGGACACGTCTATCAGAAGTCTGATATGCTTCTACAGTAGATGCCTATTAGATAACTAATGGAGACATTTCAGAATGCTCTATTGTGTTACTCTATTAGAAGTCTCACCCTCTAATCTAACCCTGACCCAGTAATGTTCTGCAGATAAAGGTCTCTTACACATCCACCTGCAGACATCAAATCTCTGAATATTTTACTAGATATAAAACAGGGAAGTGAAACATGTTCCTACCATAGCAGTGAGAAGAATATCCTGACTGGAACCTGTCTGCAGGTTCTACCTTACAGGTGTGGATTTTCTCCTGCTTCCTCCCACAGGTCAGTAACATGTTCCATATGTTAACTGCTGTCTGTAAATTCCTCCTGTGTGTTCGTTTGGCTCTGTGACTACGTGATGACCTGATTAGGGTGTTCTCCACCCTCAACAGTAACTGGACTGAAGTCAGCAGCCCTGTGACCCAAAAGGGGGTCAGTGGGTTCTAAACATACATTATGTAATATTGTAGTGTTTATTTTTATAAGTAGTAAATGTTTTAAAATGTAATGTCTAATATAAATAAGGTTTAATATACATATAAAATCATAGTAAGATCAGATATCCACAGACAGGTGTGTAGGAGAACTCTATACATTTTCAGGTTCATCTGAAGGAGAGAGGGGTCATAGAGGTTTATGGAGCTTTGAGGTCCTCAGGTCCTCCTGAGTGGACACAATTTACAATCTACATTTGCTGAGAAGAATTTCAACATTCTAGTGAGATGTTAACCAGAATGTTTATGGAGTTTAAACACAGACACAGTCCTGGGGAGGAGGTCTTTTAATGAGGGCGAAACAGGGAGAACTGGCAGGAGGAGATAAGCTGCTCCACACTCTTTCAATGAATACCCAAAAAAATGGGGAGATGGACTGAAGGAGATAGAAAAAAGCCTTGTGGGGATGAGGGGCCAATGTTTTATCAGCCATGCAGAAGAAAGGAACACCTCCAGGTGTTTCAATTGTGACCTAATAGCTGGAAATGGAGAAGAAGGAGAACAGGGAGTTCTGGAGGAGCAGGTCTTTAGTTACAATGGCATTTATCATTCTGTCTGTCGACTTTGGCAGGATGACACAGATCCAAGTCTCCGTCAGGCCACGCCTCCGTCAGGCAGGCTCTCTATCAGGTGGCACTCCTCATTCAGGCTCCTCTGTGCAGACGTGTCGTCCTCTGAAGTCGGTCTGTTGTCTCCAGGCTGAGGTTCCAGCAGTTTGTTGGCACAAATCTAAAGGTTTTCTCTGCACGTCTACGGATGGCGGCCCTCTGCTTGAACCTGCCCCAACCCTTAGATGGTGTACGCCACCCAGTAGATGACGTTCACCACGGCGAAGGTGAAGGGGAACACCGCGCGGGCGTAGATGTCGATGGTGTCCGCATCAATGGGCTTGCAGACACATTTGGAGCAGCACTTCTTCTCCTCGCTCTCCTCCACCGGCCTTGACCTCCTCCTCCGGGACACTGGCTCCTCCGTACCCCCCTCTCCAGGGATTTCGCTGCCGGAGCGCTGCGCGCGGCCCTGGCGGTTAGAAATAACCACGCCTTGATTCATGCCGGTGACAGACAGGGAAAACAGGACCATGGCTTGTTTGCCGTTCTTTACGATGGACTGTGAAGAAAGAAAAACAGCAAAGTTGACTTCTGACCGGGGACTGTAGCAAACTGTTTAGATGTTTCTCTGAATATTCTCCACATGACACACAAGAGCAGCTGCTGAGAATGTTTGTGACATGATTGTCCAGCAGACAATGCTGAGTCCACTTTGGCCACTAGAGGTCAGTAAATGTAATTTTAACTGACTAGTTCTCTTTTGATTGTTTGATGTCAAGTATTAATTGATATGAAGAGAATTTAAACTCCCATTAAACTTTGCTGGATCACTTCCTCTTATTGTACTTTCCTAATATTTTTATCCTTTTTTAGAATACAGTATTTTGAAGTAAAATGGGGGGGGGGTGACCCCCCATCCCCTGCAGTGGATAGAAATTGTTTACAGTGGATCTGAAAAGATGTATCTTCTGCCAGTGATCAGTATTGTCCCCAACACTTTCACCTGTACTTGTATTACACCATTGAACCCTGAGTCCAGCTCTCCTTCCAGGTGGATTCGGCTGTCTGCAGGTAACAAAATGTTCCCTTCAGTTTCTGTTAGGCTGATCTCTGAGCTTTTGCACGTTCATGACCACACGGCTGGTCATGTTTTTGAAGTCACATTGATGAAGTTAAATTTCTGTATGTGGATCTTTTGTCCCAGCTTGGTCTGAGGTTGTTGCTGTGGGGCTTGCCCTCCTGGGGCAGCTGGGGTCTCCCGGCTGTGGAGTGTCCCGTGTGACTGAGCTGCTGCATGGCAGAGCCAGGCCTTACGTCTGCTTTAACAAACTGGCGCTGTAGGAAACGGCTGCCTTTCCAGCGTCTCCGTACCTGAATGCTTTTGTAGTGTTATTTTGTAGTTTTATTAGATAGTACTATCGTTTCTATGCACTTTCGTCGCATACCCTATGGATACATCTTTAAATAACTTGGCACCACCGTGCGATTGCCGTTTTGTTATTCAAGAGAAGAACTTTTTGCGCTGGAGACCAACGTCGGGAAGCAGCACAACGTACTCCGAGCTGAGGGGAAGATACAGGGGCTGCAAAGCGGAGCGAAGCTAAAGGCCAGGCAGAGACGTTTCAAGCCGGCGATCCCTCTGTTCTTATGGGAACGTTAACTCACTGCCAAACAAGATGGATGAGCTTCTGCACTGAACAATCAACGGAGTTACCGTGAGTGCAGCTTGTACATCCCACGGAGACGTGGCTAACCGAACGCGACACCGGATGCTAACGTGGATCTACCGGGCTTTACTGCCGTGAGGGCCGACAGAGACATGCTAGCTTGTGGGAAAAGCAAAGGTGGAGGGCTCATCATTTACATTAACACCGCTTGTGCTGCCCGAAAATGTCTCTGTGAAAAAGGTACTGTGTTGCCGGGACTTGGAGCTGTTAGCTGTTAGCATGCGGCCATATTACATGCCGAGGGAGCTGAGTCACGTGACGTGCTTTGTGTTTACATTCCGCCGAGCGCGGACGCGACTGTTGCCTGTGAGAAGATCCACTCAGTAACAGCAAGACTCCAGACAAAGCACCCGAGCATTCATGATCATATCTGGGGACTTTAATCATGCTTCCCTGGACTCCACCTTGCCTCTTCCACCAGGCTGTAGACTGCCCCACGGAACAATAGGACAATAGACCTGTTGTACAGCAACGTGAAGGACGCCTACACAGCCACCCCCTCCCCCCACTTGGAAAGTCCGATCACAACCTGGTGCTCCTGCAGCCACAGTACACCCCCTGGGTCAAGAGGATGTCAGCCACAACACGCTCCATCAGGAAGTGGTCACCTGAGGCAGAGGATGCTCTGAAGGACTGCTTTGACACCACTGACTGGATGTACTGCTGAAACAACACGGTGAGGACCTGGAGGAGCAGAACTCACTGCCTGACAGATTTACCTATACTCTTCTGTTTGGATGTAGTTGCCCCACAAAAGACTGTACGCTGTTACCACCAACAACAAACCTTGGGTAACACAAGAGGTGAAAGCGGCCCTCAACAGGAAGAAGGTGGCTTTCATGAAGAAGGACAAAGAGGCGATGCTATCAGCACAACGGGAAGTGAAACATTGCCTGAAAGAGGGAAAGGACACCTTCAGGAGGAAGGTGGAGAAGAAACTGGGTGAGAACCGTATGAGGGAGGTCTGGGACGGTGTCAACACCATCACAGGCTTCAGAACAAAGTAACATCAGCGGGGGGGACAGTGGAGGAGGCCAACAGGCTGAACAACTTTTTTAGGACCAGCCATTGTCCCCTCCCCCTCCCCCACCACAGGACTCACCTTCACTGACTCCATCCCCTACCCTCCACCACCCCTCCCATCTCAACACCTCCCAAATAACAGCTGATCAGGTGAGGGGAGAACTGAAGAAGCTTCACCCAAGAAAAGCAGCCGGCCCTGATAGAGTGCCCCCGCCTCCTCAAGACATGTGCTGCTGAACTTGGGGGCCACTCCAGCATGTTTACAATCTGAGTCTGCAGCTGGGAAGGGTGCCCTCCATGTGGAAAACATCGTGCATCGTTCCAGTTCCCAAGAAAAGCCGTCCTGGTGAGCTGAACGACTACAGACCGGTGGCGCTCACATCTCAACTGATGAAGACTCTGGAGCGGCTCTTCCTCAATCTCCTCAAGCCTCAGGTGCAACAGGCTCAGGACCCCCTGCAGTTTGCCTACCGAGCAGGTGTGGGTGTGGATGATGCTGTCTCTTACCTCCTGCACCGAGTCCAAGCTCATCTGGACCAGGGGAGTGGCACAGTGAGGATCCTCTTCCTGGACTTTTCTAGTGCTTCAACACAATCCAGCCACCAATGCTACTGGACAAACTGAGGGAGATGCAAGTGGAGCCCTGCTTGGTGTCCTGGATTGCCGACTACCTCACGGAGAGACCGCAGTACGTCAGGCTAAGGAGCATCACCTCCGATACCATCATCAGCAGCACAGGAGCTCCCCAGGGGACGGTGCTGGCCCCCCCTCCTCTTCACCCTTTACACCTCAGACTTCTGCTACACATCGAAGCTGTGTCATATACAGAAGTTTGCTGACGACACAGCCATTGTGGGGTGTATCAGGGACGACGGGGAGGAGGAGTACAGGAGTCTAATCAGTGACTTTGTCCACTGGAGTCAGATGAACCATCTCCAGCTTAACACCTCGAAGACCAAGGAGCTGGTCATCGACTTCAGGAAGTCCAGCCCACAACCACGACCTGTGACCATCGGAGGCGATGAGGTGGAGATTGTGGGCCACTACAAGTACCTCGGGTTGTGGCTGGACAACAAGCTGGACTGGACTCGCTGCACAGACCACCTGTACAAGAAGGGCCAGAGCCGTCTGTACTTCCTACGGAGACTGGGATCATTTAACATCTGCAAAAAGCTCCTGTGGATGTTCTACCAGTCTGTGGTGGCCAGCACTCTCTTCTACGCCGTGGTCTGCTGGGGGGGTAACCTGACAAAGAGGAGTGCTAACAGACTGGACAAACTGATCAGGCGAGCGGGCTCTGCAGTCGGCATGAAGCTGGAACCCCTAGTGACAGTAGCAGAGAGGAGGACACTTAACAAACTGCTGGCTATAATGGACAATAAGCCACCCTCTGCACTCTGTCATCAGGGAACAGAGAAGCCTGAGTAGCAACAGGCTGCTCCTCCCTAAGAGCAGGACCAACAGACTCAGAGACTCCTTTGTCCCCCGAGCCATCAAACTGTATAACTCTGCATTTGGTAGGAGGGGGAGAGGGAGGGTCGAGAGGGGAGGGGCGTAGCTACCTGATCCATCACACGGACATTATTTATTTATTTATTTATTTATTTATTTATTAATGTCAATAATGTGCAGTATTTATTACTTCCATATTGCTTATCTAGCCATATTCAGTCCATTTCTTAATGTTATTCTATTGTATTAATTTTGTTATTTACATCTTTGTGCTGTACGGACGCTGGTACCTGAATTTCCCTGAGGACTGCCAAAGGGATAAATAAAGTATTTTCTATTCTATTCTATTCTATATACTTATAGTCATGTATTCATGGCTGTATGCATTCTGTGTGGGGGGAGGGGGTCATGGGGTGTGAATGGAGGGCAGGGGGGCAGGGGGTTTGATTTAGTTTTTTCTTTTTTTTTATTGTAAAATGATTTGAGCTGAAAGACTGAAAAGCACTTTTGATAAATAAAGACTGACTGACTGACTGATCAATCGATCGGTCATTGTTCAGTTGGTCGTTCGATCGATTGATAACCAAGCCAGGTCAGATCTGATTGAGGTCAGACTTTCTTCCTTTTCTGCCAAATGTCCTTATAAAATGCAAACAAGTTTTAACATTAAAATTACAGCTGATCACCTCTCCATTTAGGGGAGGAAAAAGAGAAGAAGGAAGCTGTTCAATTGCTGAAAATATCTATGACTAGGATTAGCAAACTAACAAAAAAGTAAAAACGTAATTTTACATGCAATAAAAGAGTTAATCAGACGGTCTCATAAAGCCTCATCCTCTCTTGGCTCTGTGGACACAGACGTCTGAGCTGGAGGTTGGAGAGGTTCCGGGTCTGACCCGGGTCTGCATTTGGAGGCTCATCACTCATTGTTGTCTCTTGACAGTGATGTCCTCACCTCGGAGCTCAGCTTGGCTTTCACCTTGGTTTTCTCTTTCAACCGGTAATCGGCGTTGTAGTGAGCAAAGGCGTACTCGATCAGGGCCGCAAACACGAAGACGTAACAGATCCAGAAGTACACGTCCAAGGCCTTGATGGCGGACGCCCGCGGCAGCGAGGAGCGCGCGCTCACCATCAAGGTCGTCATGGTGAGAACCGTTGTGATCCCTGCAGGAGAGACACAGGATTCATGTGATCCCTTTATGAGTCTGTGGAAGCAGATTTTGCATGTTTTTATTCTAAAAATAAGTCAGCCTTCATGCATGAAACTCTAACGGTTGGTCTGTCTGTGAGAACCTCTGGTGAGCGCCGTTCACCCGCCCTTACCTCAACTATATCCAAGTTTTTAGCTGAAGATTTTTGCAGAAAAAGATTTTTTGGACTGAGGAGGCAGAGCATTTGCTGTTTCTGTTCAGGATCAGGATCATCCAAAGTCTGGTCGACTGACAGACGTGCAGCACCGGCTGTAGCTTAGATCAAAGGGAGTCTTTGGACTTCCAGATTGAAGTTCACTTGTAAATGAAGGTAACTGGAGCCAGGTCAGTACATAGAGAGACCAGCATTCAGGATTCATCCAGAATAGAAAACTTCCATTTTGAATTTTAGCCCCATGGTTACATTTAGTCACCATGGTAACTGATGTGAGATGCTCTGTTTTATGTTTGATATTGAGCAGAGATGTGGGTGTGTGTGTGTGTGGGGGGGCGGGGTCGATCACCAAGTAACAGCTGAAAATAGCCTTCCTGGGGGTTCCAAGACCCCTCACATCTAAATGACCCTTTTGATGACATCATAACTGGTCGAGACCACGAGGATCAGAGATTGGCTTCAGTTTGGCTCACGTGACCTTAATGAAAATCAGGAGAGCTTCAAACCAACCTAAGGTCACACGAGCGGGAACGGCTGATTGGCTGATCCAGAAGGACACCCAGGACATGGCAACCAGCAGTATGGAAGGCATGTACGACTGGATGATGTAGACGCCTCTGTTGCGCCTCAGCTGGAAGCGAAGACTGAGTCTCGGAAATCGTCCCGCTGCAGGAAAAACAGGGTATTTTAATTGCACCCCATCGATGCTTTTCAGTGTCTCATCAGCTCAACTCTGCTTCAAGTGGAGACGTTTCTAAATGTAAGGCCTGACAGAAGAAGTTTTAAAGGCTTCTCAGCAGTAATCTTCTCTTCATCTGTTCAGTTTTCTAGAACATCACTGCCTGCAGGTTTCACAATTCCTTCAAGTTAAAAACTTTCATCTCTCTGGAAGGTCAAGAGGAGAGTTCTGCTCACCGGACTTGAAGTTCATCATCTCTGTAACAAAGCGGTAATCTGTAATGGTGAACTGGGACAGCTCCAGCTTATCCAGGCCGTGGATGTGCCTCTGACTGTCCGACCAGTGATACACTATGTCCTCTGACGAGTAGCCATCTTGGGAGGAAGCAAACACACATCAGATGGTTAGTGCATTCAGATGATTGGTTGATGATGTCACTGAACCACCACTCACAGCTCTCCAAGTCCAGCATGCACTCCTGCTCATCCATAGGGTACTTGGTGAGGTCCATGTCACACGCCACCGTTGAGGTGATCCTAGGAAGAAAGTTCATGTGCAGCAGAAGCAGCAGAAGGAGACATAAAAGCAGAGACTGGAGCGTACCGGCTGCTGTACAGGATGACCCCGTTGGGCTGCAGGCGGATCAGCTTGTTCTCCACCGTCACGTCGTGAAACCACGCCGATTTGGCGTTAACTATGAAGGTATCTGGAAGCCACAACTTGTCCACAAAGCGGCTGTCCAGTCCCAGAGTCTTGTTGGTGTGATTGTAGGACAGGCGGTCATCATGCCAGCTCTGCCGCAAGAACACGGTCATGGTGTACTCCTGCCCAGACCACCAGAGGATAGAAACCATCAAGGTGTGTCAGAGAGCAACAAGACATCTGTCAGCCTTTTCATGTCCAACCAAAGCAAAATAAACAAAGCATTTTGATTCAACTGTAAAAGAGCCAGGGGCGGAGCTACAGGGGGGCAACTGCCTCCCCAGCAAGGAGCCTTGCCACTCCAATTTTTCAGTCAGTGATGACAAAGGTGTTCTCACCTAGAACTGGTTTTGCTCAAAATCCCCCCATATTTGCCGTCTGTATTCCTCCCCTCCTGGTCATTAACTTTCAGTAGGAAAGTGAGGGATGGTCAGAGGCGGAGCTCCATCCCGCCATCTATAGTTTATAAAGACCAATTGGAGCCGAAGTGTCATTTTTGGCTGACACTCTCACAAAAATGTTCCAATCTAAGATAAGTGATAAAATATCAAATACTTAATGAATGCTTGTGTCGCTACCACAAAGCTGTAGAGCACTTATGGTGAGTACTTTCAAAGATATTTGTCGATTTGGGTTTGTCTGACTGCAGGCTACAAAAAAAACAAAAATGCAGCCTGCATCTGACCAACGTATTTTCTTCAGGATCTTCTCTTCCTCAGATTATTTACAGTCATTTTAGTATCATTGTGGTGGGATGGATGAGATTTCTGAGTATTATTGTTCTATACATGAACGAAGCTTCATCCTGTAGAAAGCAGCACGTGGACCGCGGCGCAGGCTCTACCTGAGGACAGGTGTGTCTGTGTGGGAGTGAGGATGGGCCAGAGGATTACAGATTCATGCAGTGCAGAGTTTCAGCTTCACGGTGTAAACAGTGCGTACAGGAAACTCAGAGGATGATAGAAATACGGTTTATTTAGGGTTTGATTCTGTTGACACAGGCACGATACGAGATTGATGACATCATCGTAGTGCTGCGCCGCATTCTGCCTCTGCTCTGCTCCGTGTGCGTGAGCGCGCCTCTGCGTGTGCCAGCTGACAGCAGAACGTTCCCATTGGATGTTCAGTGTGCGTCGATGGACCAGGTAAGTTTCTGTTCCTGTGTGTTTGTCTGTGAGCCGTTTTATTCTGTTTAGTCACTAATGCATGGCAAAGTGACCACTAGACAATAATGAGGATGGAGTGCACATGAGTGTGCACGTGGACGCGCACGAGTTCTGTATATGTTATTCATGTAAGTTACAAATTGAGTGTTTATTTGTGTTTATTTACCAGTGTGATGCCGTGGTAGGAGCGTGTCCCGGTGTCAGACAGCATTGATTTGTTTTGTAACACTAGGATTTGGATGGATGATCACAAAACAATTTATTGTGGTGTTTTTGGGAGCTTAATGTCATATTTGCATTTTTTCCTATAGAAAAACAACAGTTTTTAGTGTTAAAAAAAAACAAAAAAAGCCTTTTATTTGACTAATTTAGGATAAAAACAGGATTATTAAAAGTGACTTAATTATGGAAGCATTTCACAATGCACAATTATTAAATATTTGTCTTTTCTACTGCAAATTATTGGGAGGCACAGATTCTGGCTGGATCAGCAGCAGCTTGACAGAATCCATGTCTCCTCTCATTTTACGGAGAAAATGTGGTTAATAACAATGAAACAAGACAGTAAACTCACAAAAGCCCCAGAATAGAGTCTACCGTCATCATCCACCTTCTTTTTACACTTTTTGGGACAAAACGTGAGTGTAGAAACTGGACAGCACTCCCTGGACGATAGCGGTGTCAATCACAAACAGCTTAAACAAACTAAAACCTCAACACACATTAAATAGATAAAATGCTGCTTTTTTCTACACGTATTTCATTTTTTTAAAAACAGGTGATGAAATCAGCAGCAGTGAGTGAAGAGACTCTGACCAGAGGTGGAAAATGAGCATCTACGCTGAAGATTTTCACAATAAAAGAGCCAGACTCTAATGTGCTACATTCATCTGTGTCTACACAGAAACAACAACTGCTTTACTAAAACAATGCACACTTTCTGTATTGAAAGGACAATCACTGAGTTTTATGTCTGTGTCTTTTTTAGTTCATGATTATCAGCTCTGTCAGTCATCAGAGTGAATATACTGGATAAATACAATTATCTTCATTCTGCAGATGGGAGCAGGTGTTTCCTTTTGTTCACACTGTAGAAGCTGCTTGTTTGCTGATTAGTGACAAATCTAAAATTATTTATTTACTATTTAAATATTATTGAATACACAGACATTTCTTTCATAATTGGAAATAAATTCATGGGTCACAGGGTGAAGAAATCATCAATAGAAACTTTGTTAAGCTTTAGAAGCAGCAGCTCAGATGAAATAATTGCTGTTGTCTTAGTAATAACAATAATAAAACAGTTTGAAATACACATTTTTGATCCTTTATAATGACCTTACACTCTACAGTTCTCATTTGCCACCCCTTCAAAGACTAACCCCCTCCTGCTACCCCATAGATAATGTCCTAGCTCCACCACTGAAAAGAGCTCTAGGAATAAGATCAGAAAGATGCATAACATGTTTTTTTAGTTTCATATTCCTCGTTAAGGACCCCAGTGTTCCCGGTGTGGTGATAATTATCTGTCCACTAGGTGGTGTCAGGAGCAGCTTTGACAGTATTTATGCACAGAAGAGGAAATCTGCACGGCTGTCAGTCACTGTGATTTAATGAGCTGTATGCCCAGGTGGCAAGAACATGGAGAATACAAGAAACTCAAATTGAAGATCATCTTTTTCTCAAGGAAACATAACATGGTACCAGGAGTTCCCTCCAAGCAGCCATGGAGAGAGTGAAGCCGCCAGAAGCTGTGTGTCGGAGTGGAAATGTGGACTGTGAGTGAGGTTGTTCAAGCAGCGTTTCCTGCTGGATCTTCAGTCCACGGGGCTGGATGCTAAACCTGAAGATTGCTCTGCTGCTCACTGTCGCCGGACCGCGGGCTGTGGACGTCTTCAACACGTTCGTCTTTGCTGACATCAGGGATGGAGATGAGTTTGACGCCGTACTGCTGCAGTTTGATGAACACTGTTCTCCGAAGAAAACTGAAACTAATGAGCGGTTAGTGTTCCGTTCACGCCTGCAGCAGCTCACGGAGAGCTTTGATGCTTTTGTCACAGACTTAAAGTTGAAAGCAAGAACGCGCTATTTTGGCGTGCTTCAGGATTCGATGATCCGGGACCAGGTTGTGTTTGGAGTCAAGGACCGGAAGGTGCGCGAGAGGCTGCTTCGAGAGATGGACCTCATGTTGGTGGACGCTGTGAAGATCTGTCAGGCTGGGGAGCTGGCCCTTCAGCACGCAAAGACGTTCAAGGACTTTGAGGACGGCGCTTCCCTATGTTGCACCCGAACAGCGACTTCAGACACAAAGAGGCAGGATGACAACAGTTCCTCTATGACAAACCTTCCAGACTGTTGGAGCCACTAAGAAAGGATGACACGGTGAGATTACAGGATGCAAACATCTGGAAAGATAGAGCCACCGTAATGGAAGAAGTTGGTCCAAGGATGATGAAGATGATGGTGTAAGTGTTGAGGAGGAATTGAAGGAGTTTGCTGAAAACACAGCAGACTTCAGACCTTGCAGAGCGTGAGCATGCTACTCACGCTCTGCAGGAGTAGCATGAGTAGTTTCTGAAGTCCTCAGATCTCGTTATTCAAACTGTGTTGGACTGGATGAAAACCTGTCGTTAGAAAAAGCTCAAGTTTGTGACGCAGCAGCTGCCATGGGCGGGGCCAAAGGCTTCATGCTCCGCCCCATTCTGATGCATCAACTTGTTGACTAATAGATTCATGAATGTCTTTGTTTTCCTCGACTGAGCTGAGAAGTGGATCAAAACTGAACGGCTAGTTTGCTCTGGTGTTGCTCTGCATTTCTGTTGCACCAGTAACGTTAGGCTGGTGGTGTGAGGAGCTGTCGGCTAGTGGGAGAGTGTAAATGAAAGAATCCTGGGAAATTAGCACAAATAACTTACACACCAACAGTCCCGCCCACAAACCAGAATCAAATTTCCAACAAGCCCCTGCCGCTCTGCAGAAACTATGTCTGAAAAACAACATGGGCCTTATGATTTTAGATCAAAACCTAACTTCCCAGAACTCTAGCAAAGCTTTAAAAAGAGAAAAAACTAGAGCTGGAGTGGAACTTTAAAGACACATATCATCTGTAAATGTAATAATAACTGTATAAAGTTAAATGATAAGAAACATCAACCAATCAAGTCTAGAACAGGAGTTAGTATAAAGTCATCAAAATGACCAAAGGAGCCTTTTATGAAGCAGTGTTTGACAAAAGGAAACAGACCGTTTGGACTTCTGAACCAGAACCCACTGGAGAGCATCAGTTCAGAAGCTCTCTGATCAGCTGACTGAGGCATCATCTCAGGTCTGCCGAACTTGAAGTAACTAAACTCCAACTATTGGTGCGGGATTTGTATGGGTCAAATGCAGCCATAAATATTTGAAACCTAAATAAAACTTTTTTTTTTTTTAATATTTGTGTTTGGCCAAAGAAATGTAAAATGTCTAAAACTTTTTGCAATTGTAACAAAAACTTAATTATTTTCAGCTTCAAATGTTCAGATTTTTGGGTTTCAAAACTCAACATTTCAATTTCAAAACTTTTTCTTTAAAAAAATATTTTCAAATATTTTTTTCACTTTCAATATTTATTTTTTTTTCATTTTTGAATCTGAGAATTTCCGTTTCAAAACTTTTTGGCACCGTTGTGGTGCGTTTGGGCGGGGCTAACACAAAGGACCAATCAATATCGATGAGGGTGTAACTTCAGTCCCAGTGCATTCACTGACTTTGAGAGCTGTGATAATTACAGTCTGTACTATCATAGTCTGAAGTTGTCTCAGGACGGGTGTAAAAGGTTTTATCGTCTATAAACCGCGCGTCCAAAACTCAGTTCTAGTCCGTTCAAAACTCCCTCTTATCGTGTGAAATTCGGGTGTAGCAAATGTCCTTATGCTTGGATAAAATGGTCCGTTCAGCTCCCATTCAGATTCAAGAACAACAGTGCGGTTTCCGTCCTGGTGGACCAGTGGACCAGCTCTACACCCTCTCCAGGTGCTGGAGGGTTCGTGGGAGTTCAATCATCCAGTCCATATGTTTTTTGTGGATTTGGAGTAGGCGTTCGACCGCGTTCCCCGTGGTGTCCTGTGGAGGGTGCTCTGGGAGTATGGGGTCCGGGGAGCCTTACTGAGGGCTGTCCGGTCTCTGTTCGACCGGAGCAGGAGCTTGGTCCTCATAGCCGGCAGTAAGTCAGACCTGTTCCCGGTGCATGTTGGACTCCAGCAGGGCTGCCCTTTATCACCGGTTCTGTTCATAGTCTTTATGGACAGAATTTCTAGGAGAAGTCAGAGACAGGAGGGGATCTGGTTTGGAGACCACAGGATTTCCTCTCTGCTCTTTGCAGATGATGTTGTTCTATTGGACCTCCAGCATGCATTGGAGCGGTTTGCAGCCCAGTGGGAAGCGGCTGGGATGAGGGTCAGCACCGCTAAATCTGAGGTCATGGTTCTGGACCGGAGAATGGTAGTTTGCTCTCTCTGGGTGGGTGGAGTGCTCCTGCCTCAGGGGGAGGAGTTTAAATATCTTGGTGTCTTGTTCATGTGTGAGGGGAGATCGGAGCGTGAGATCGACAGAAGTATTGGAGCGCGTCCGCCATTTTTCAGTCGCTGTACCGGTCTGTTGTGGTGGAACAAGAGCTGAGCCAGAGAGCCAAGCTCTGGATTTACCGGTCAATCTTCATCCCAGTACTCACCTATGGTCATGCTGGAGAGACTATTTCTCTGAGCTGATCTGGGAACGCTGGAGGAAGTGGTCAGGGAGAGGGAAGTCCGGGTGTCTTTGCTTAGACTGCTGCCTCCGCAACCCGGATGAGCGGAGGAAAATGGGAAGCTTGGATGGTCATGTGATCTCTTGAGGTCTACCATGAACTGTTATCTTGTGACAGCTCAGCAGGATGTCACACATGTTCACAGAAAATCTTTGATCTTTCAGCAAAATGTTGAAGATCATAAATATTTTCAGACTGAAGAAGAAAAAAAATTCAAATTACCATGTTGGCTTCAGAGATGTGGTCTATGCTAGCCACTTCAATCGCCATGGCAACATTCACTGGAGGGCCTGCAGAGGAAAAAGTAAGAAGACAGCAAACGAGCAGCAACCTCATGTAAAAGCACGTCTGAATCCACAAGCCCCGCCTACTTCACCATCCCCCGGCATCGATCAAACATAGCTGAAGCATCGTCCAGTTTAACCATGCAGAGCAGGCGAACCTGACAGGCTCTCACTGCACAAACACAAGCACATTCTGCACATGCACACACAGACACACACTTTGCAGATACACACTGACTGATAGTCACGGATAGATACAAACCCACAAAGTACAACACCCCCCCCGCACACACACACACAGGCATGCATGTAGGCGTCCACTCGGCTTGTTTTCAGCCAACAGTCTGCCATGATTAGCACAATTAGCATGGAGTGTGTTTCTGTGAGAGCTGGATGAAGCTGTTCTGTTGAACATTAAGGAATCACACTCTGCTGTTCCACAACATTAAAACCCCCCAGAACAAACCAGTTTGCTGAACGATGAGACATAGTTTGAAAGATATCTTTAAAACTTTTCTGCTGTATTTCTACCACTAAACCCCATGTGGATTTTATTTCTTTCTTTGAAGAATGTACCAGAGAAATCCTGGTCTCCCTGTAGTTTCTAACATGCACATTGAGCCTGAATGCTTCATGGAGACTCTTAACTGATGCAGAAACCCTCAAGTCATTCTGCATTGAAACATTTGTGTGTTACAGCAACGCTGTTGATCAGAGCCAAAAAATACCAGAAAGAAAAACAGCATAGAGGCTCGAGTGCATCGTTTAAAGAAACGAAACCTTACAACTGCTGAGAGAATTATCTCTTGTTTCTGCAGAATGCATATCTTTTAAATATTTCTAATTAGCAGAACACAGAGTCACGGGGGAACTGAATCAAGACGAGGAACTGAAGTAACAGATGTGATTCCCTAATAGTCCCGTCAGAAGGACAGAATGATCCTAGCAGCGCTCTAGGATCGGTTTGACTGAGTTAAGCTGTGAGACTGAGAAATCTGTCGCTGTGGTTGTTGGATGTTTCACATGTAGCAGCCATTCTTAGCAGAGTTTCAGAGGGTCATCGGGGTCACACGCTCCTCCACTCTCAAACTGGTGCTCGGCGAATCGCCCGTCCAGGACCATTTGGAATCGTGAAGGAAGACAAATGTGCTGAGGATGGCTGTAAATGTGAGGGGGTGAACTGCAACCCAACACCACAAGCAGTAGATCTCATACTCACCTCCTATCCCAGGGCGAAAATTTCTGGCATAGCCCTTCATTAAATCATCCAGATTAGGTAGCCAGGAAATTTCAATGTCTGTCCCTACATAATCCCCAATGTCGCTCAGCATGGCCCTATAGGAGACAAGCACAGCAGCATGAGAGGATGCTCCCAACAGCACTCATACACAGGGAAATCGATTCACTTCTTGGTAGAGAAAAGAAAAACAGGATTTATTTACATTTCTTGTTTGAAAGAAGTCATAATAATTTGGGGCATCATGTGGGGGGGCTGTGGTGCAGTGGTAGGGCAGTCAACACATGGGCTGCTTTCAGCATGACAATCCAGCATGGAAGGAGATCAGAATCCTCTACAGATGGATTTGATTTCCTGTTCTCCAGGAGAACATTTGAAAATCGATCTCTTGAAAAGCTCCAGTAGTCAAACAATCTGGACATTTGGTTTGTTACCACAGTTGTGAGCCTCAAGTGTAAAGGATCATCTGAGAAGCTGAATGATGAGCTTCCAGACTGACCTGTAACCAGCGACTGATGGAACATTCCATCATTCTCTCTTTAATAGAACTCTGAAGGTCCTTGAGTTCACTCACAACGTGTTGGTTTCAAAGACATTGTTATAGATGAAAGATTATTTGTATACAAACTATAGTATTATCAGAAGCATTTGGTTCCTTTTATGCGTTAAAATGATCGACAGTCATTCACCAACAGCCTGTTGCAAAAAAGAAACTGGGATTTTTTTTCAAGTTGTTAAAATTTGAAAGAACAAGTTTTACTCATCAGGTGCAATAATTGAAGTCAGTACGACAAACCAAAGTAGTTATGTGCTTCAACATTATTTTATGAGTTTTCGGACCTCATGTCTTGAAGTTGGAGTTCACCACAACTTGCCAAAGTTCTGCTGGCTGTCATGCTTTTGCTGAACTCCAGCTTTTGGAGTGGGTCTTGAAGTGGTCTCAGTATCTGCTTGTGCTGGTTAGAGGTCAAGCAGCCTGCCCAGGTAAGTGTTCCCTCGTATTTATTTTGATTCAAAGAATATTGGTAATCGATTGTTAGGGTTTTTCCTGCTATATTAAGCTAGTCACACTATGAACAACATTCAAACTTTATCACGTGTTTTTAGGGAATGCTGCAGAAGGTTGAGTGAATCTTTCCTCTTAACTACTGTCTTAATCACATATATGACTGAGTAATATTTCATTTTTAAGCCAATTATTGAGAGAGTAACTGCTAGCCCAATAGCTAAGCTGAACAGATGAATGGGTTAGCCATATGGCTCGGTGGGCTGGATGTAGAGCTGCTACGCAGGAGGTCCAGGGTCCAATCCCCCGGGCATCAGTGTAAAAACTCTGAAGGGGTGACAGCTGCGTCACTGTGGGGAAACGGGACAAAAACAAACAACAAAAACTGGAAGTGGGCAAGAGGGACTTGGGATAACATTAAAATAGTTTAAGTTACTGCAACTTTAGCTTGAGTTCGAGTCAGGATTCAAAATTGCTACGGTTAAAAATGTTAAGTCTGTTCAACTTTTATGCGAGTTAGAAAAACTTAAAATTGAAAGTAAGACAAACTTAAAAGCATAACTGAACATTTTGAGTTTAAGTGCTCAGCTTAAAAAACCCCTGAAGTTTGTTGCCTTACAATTTTAAGTTCGCCTAACTTTTCTTTTTTTCCAGTGTATCTTCCTGTTTTTTGAAACACACGTATGCTTAAAGTGATGAGATCTTTTATCTTCAGAGCCTTTGTTCCATGTGAGCTCGTTCAGCGGGTAGTGAATGAAGGTCATGAATTCATAGTCAGAACATCAGCTGTCATCCTTCCACAAAGCTACTCTGATTTCAGCTACGCTGGAGATGTTTGTGTGGAGCTTCAGTCTCCTCACATACAGCAGAATCGCAAGGAGGCGCAGCTCTGCAGACACACCACCAGGGGGCAGGGTTGTAGTTTAAACAGGCCACAGAAATGCTGTAAATAGCCAGTGAAGACTGCTGCGTGATCAGATTGTTCACTGAGGATCATCACACCAGCAGCAGAAATGTGTGACATGAATGCAGGACTGAGTGCAGCAGCGAATGACAGAGGTTCATGTGAAGACCAAGCGTGGAACCACCATGCTGCTTCAGGACCCAGAACACATGAATCACACACCTCGGCATGTCCTTCTCCTTTTGTGAGCATCCTTTCTTCATCCTGGCAGTCATTGTGTTCTGGAGGAAGGCTGAATTCATGCACTAATTACCAGTTTCTAAATCTGGATGTGAAACTTCTCTTTGAAGAAAATTGTTCGCGCTCCAAGGTCGCAGAGATTGTTACATGAAGGAAAGTCACATTTGTCCCTCACAGACACACTGACATTCTCCCTTCTGTGCATCAGACAATCAAACACTGTCAGCGGCTGTTTCTATAGAGAACTTCTCCAGCTGTGTCGGAGTCAGACGTCCTCTTCCTCAGGACTCTTTCATGCTTCTGTAAAGTCTCAACAATATGAATGAATCCTACATTTTCCAAAGAATAATGAGCCTCAAGCTGTTTTCACAGGTGGACACAGGCGTCTGCAGGTGAGAAAAGGTCAAACCAGGAAGTATCCGGTCATAGACGCTCAGTGGACCATAGAGACTATGTTTTTCTACGGGCATGCTTCAGGTGACAGGTCATAGTGGACACTTCTACAACAGGAAGGAGGAACTAGGTGAGACTTTCATTTTTGAACACCGTCATCAAATCCCGCAGACTGAACAAGGATCCCGTTAGTGCTGTTCACGTGATACGTGCACGCTCCTCGCTGCAGTCTGTTAGAGACGATCAGAGTGTAGTTAGTGTGGACGTCCTAAGGCCACTTGTGTATCACGTGCACACCTTGTGTGTGCAGGATTTGTGCATATTCAGTAGGGAGCCAGCTCTCTCACCTTACTAACGGCTAAAGCATAGGTGTCAAACTTTGACACATTTGGCCCGTAATGTAATTATATTTGGCCTGCGAGGCAATTTCAACTTAATATTAGAGCTGGCCCGCTCGTATTATACCGTAGCAGCGGTGTAACGCCACATTCATCGCCTATACTACAAATCCCATAATGCTCTGCTGTTGTCTCAGTGCAACAGAGGCAGACACGCCCTCTCCTCTGTGTCAGTAGCGGTCTTGGATGTAAGGATGGTAGTGATCCGTCTTTACTTCAAAAGGCTGCAAACAGAAAGGAGGTATTCAACTTTTATTTCAATCTGATTCTATATGCCATTGATATGTTGTATTATTATTACTAGTAGTAGTAGTCCAGGGTTTTTCCTACATAGAGAATTTGGTGTCGGCCGCCACCACCTAATTTACAAGCAGCACCAGCTCCTGCACCCCACAAAAGGGGGAAAGGTGTCTGGTTCCAGGGGTCCAGATTGAGATGATAAAATGATAAAACAGAAAAAATAATTCCAGTAAATCAATAACCAATATATAATCATAAATATTTTAGATTTTTAAAGTTAAGGTAACAATATTTATATACTTTGTTTTGGAAACTTCAACATAAACGGACCCCCCCCTTCCCTTATTTAACAATGGTTCAGTCCGACTGGATTAGACTTCTGCAGGTACTCTGTTAGTGACAGACAGACCTGCAGTGTGAGGTAGAGAAGACATGCTTTAAAAATCAGGAGTTGTAAACACTTGATTTAGAGGAGGACCTCCATGAAAAAGATGAAGAGACAGTCTGTCTATTGCCGCAGTGCATGCTGGGAGCGGAGCGGGGTGGATACATGAGAGAAGGAGAGCCTGCACGTGCACGTAACAGCCGTGCACAGAGGCAGGTACAGCACTACATATAGTTTCTGTTCAGAAGAAAAGTTCTTAAATGAGAGAATAATATAAAAATAACTGCAACATATTTACTGATTTAGAAGGAGAAGAAGACTTGAACTTGAATGTTCTGATGTCAGATTAAATAAATCAAAAGTGTTTTATATCCTATTAAAACATATAAAAGTGTTATGGTTTAATTATTGTGTATATTATGTTTATGCACAATAATTATTAGAAATATTTAAAAGTTCACCACTGTCTTTAATAAATGTTCATCCTGTTCGGCCCGCGACCTAAGATGGGTTTTGGATTTTGGCTCCTTGTGTGAGACTAGACTGTGGAGTAGGGAAATCATACGACAGCATCACCTGACCTCACAAGTGCATGGAAAATCCATTATCCTTATGAATCCTTCACAATATGTTCCATTTTATGCTGTTCCCATTCATGTGAATATGGCCCCACATGAGTCGCCATAGGTACTCCTGGACCAGGGTTGGGGCTAAAATTGGGCCAAACCGTGAGCCACATGAATTTAGTAAGACAGGTTTCCTATGAGGTGAAATATCATAGGACCCATTTGGGATGGTCCCACTCACGCTCCACATTCATCAGTTATACCGCCCTCAGACACGCCCACATTAGACCTGATCATGATGAGGACTTCCTGTTCTGCTCAGCTGTACTGGGACCAGAGAGAAGGAAAGCAGGAGCTAAAGAGTTGGGTGCTGAAGTCCTGCAGGTCCAATGACCTGAACTCCTATGAGTCCAAGAGGAGGGTTGTAAGTCATCATGAATGAAGCACATGAAAGACACTGGAGCAGGTCGGGAAGAAAAAACTATTTAACTGTTGCAGTCACAGGAAATCCACTACAGCTCAGAGGTTGCAGGATGCAGCAAAGCTGACGCTGCCACTGGCATGATGGTTCAGGTCAACAGCCAATCACAGCTGGAGTTCAACTGTTCTGAGCAGGAGTTGTTCTCCAGACAGGGAGGAGTTAAAATGATGAATCGATTTATCCAACCAGATCATCAACCTGCAGCAAATTGTTAACAAATCAAACTGTTCCATGAAATCATTTCAAAATGAGATAAATCTTCTTTCAAGCATCGCAAGAGCCAATCAGCTTCCTCCATCTGTCTTCATCATCCTTTCCTCTAACACCAGCCACCTTCATGTCTTCATTCTCTGCATCCAGAAACCTCCTCTTTGGTCTTCCTCTAGACCTCTAGACTCAGCATCCTTCTACCAATATCTTCACTGTCTCTCCTCTGAACATGTCCAAACCATCTCAGTCAGAAAGTGAGCAAATGGACCCCAGAGATGCACGCTGCTCAGAAATAACAAAAGTAATCTATATGAATGCTTCCACAGGAAGGTGAAGATTGTTGGTGAGTGGGAGGGAGTTACTGCTCTGTCCACCAGGAGATATCAGGCAGACTGCAAAAGGAGGACAAGGTTACTTCCAGGTAAGGAGGCGCAGTCTGTCATGAGGAGGAATCCTGCGGATCAATAAATGGGAATCAAAGGCCCAATCCGAATTCTTCCCATTTGCTTTCCCACTTAGCCCTCCCCTTTGATTTGAATTGGCAGTTGAAGTCAAATTCATGTCCAAGATTATTATTTTTTTAAGTTTCCCCCTGCGAATAGAAAGGTCCTAAGTCTGCTACCGCCAGAGCAATCCACCTCGCGCTGAGAAGTGCTTGTCTTCACATGTTTGCTCATGGAATTATACATGGAATTATTAACTTGTTGTAGCACGACCTTTTTTAAAGTTATAAAGCAGCTGGAAGCCAGCGCACTGGTGAAATTGATGATGTCATCGAACACAAGTCACGTCTGAAATATTAGACAGTGTTTTTTCATCACCCCCCGTTTGGAGGGATAAATGAAGGGGAAGAGAGAAGGGAAGAATCCTGATTGGGCCAAAGACACCCTAAGGTGGGGGAGGAGAGAAGGAGGCACAGCCAGACAGTCCGACGGAAGGCCTTCTTTGCTCCAAAATAAAAAGAATCCAAAAAGATTATGCTCCAAATCCAAGAGGAAGAAAAGTGGGAACAGTCTCCCCACCAAAAAGCAGCAATGTTTGAGCCTGGAGAATCCCACTTACTGAAGACTTTCTAGTACTGATCTGCTGGGCTATAAAACTGCAACACAGGTGAGACTGATCCAGCCATTTACCTGGCAAGGCTGGCTGCGGGTGGGGGAAGCAGCCGTTCTGACTGGATGGGAGGGTTTGGACACGGTAACTGTTGTATTCTTGTAAAGCGCTATTCTACCTTCCTGCAAGGCCCAAAGCGCTTTACAGACACATGCGTGTGATCGCTCCGCTGGATCAACCTTTCATCATATAATGCGTGTCCTAATCCTTTGGATGACAAAAGCAGTTTTTTAACAACAAATTGATTTCATTTACTGTTTTTAAATACCAGATAAGCACTTTTATGTTTTTTTACGTACTAATGGATCTCTTTAATTATTTTTTATTGTTTTAAAGAATGAATGTTGAATTGACCAGGAAGCACTTTAAATTTCATTGTACGTGACAATGGCAAATAAAGATCCATCCATCCGTTCATCCATCCGTTCATCCATCCGTTCATCCATCCATCCATCCGCCCATCCATCCGTTCATCCATCCATCCGTTCATCCATCCGTTCATCCATCCATCCATCCATCCGTTCATCCATCCATCCATCCATCCATCCGTTCATCCATCCGTTCATCCATCCGTCCATCCATCCGTTCATCCATCCATCCATCCATCCGTTCATCCATCCATCCATCCATCCGTTCATCCATCCATCCATCCTTTCATCCATCCATCCATCCATCCGTTCATCCATCCATCCATCCGTTCATCCATCCGTTCATCCATCCATCCATCCGTCCATCCATCCATCCGTTCATCCATCCATCCATCCATCCATCCGTTCATCCATCCGTTCATCCATCCATCCATCCATCCGTTCATCCATCCGTTCATCTATCCGTCCATCCATCCATCCGTCCATCCGTTCATCCATCCGTCCATCCATCCGTTCATCCATCCGTTCATCTATCCGTCCATCCATCCATCCGTCCATCCGTTCATCCATCCATCCATCCATCCGTTCATCCATCCATCCGTTCATCCATCTACCCGTTCATCCATCCATCCATCCATCCATCCGTTCATCCATCCATCTACCCACCCGCTCATCTGTCCGTCCATCCATCAGTTCGGTTGGCTTTCAGTGCCTTGCCCAAGGACACTTCAACATATGGGCATGCAAGGTGGGAATTAAACCTACAATATTCTGATCAGAGGTCGACCGCCCCACCGCTGCACCACAGCTGCCCCATGCATGTCCAGAGGAGAGAGTATGGATATATGGGTAGAAGGATGCTGAGTCTAGAGGAAGACCAGAGAGGAGGTTTATGGATGAAGACATGAAGGTAGCTGCTGTAGAGGATGCAGGAGACAGGGTTAGATGGAGGAAGCTGATTGGCTGTGGTGACACCTGAAGGGAAAGGAGATTCTGTTTGAACAGAGCTTCCCATGGCTGTAGTAATATTGTTGTTCAGAGCTGAGCAGAGATCTGCTTCAAAAGTCTGAATGTTTCGAATTATGACCACGTCTGAACAATGTGGCGTCCTAGAATACACCAGACCTTCACGTCTGCCGGGGGGGTTGTCTGCTGACTCAGCCTCCACGCAGATTAGTCGGGAAGTGAAGGTCATCTGTGTTTAAGGACAAGTGAAGTGAAGGTTGCCACCAGAGCTGCAGCATGAAGAAGTCTGCAGGAAATCAAGTCGTTTGCTTTTTCATTTTGGATAAATGTTTATAGTTTCAGAAGATATTCTCATGTGATTCATTCAGTGAGACTGAAGCCTAGAAAGCAGAAAACCAAACAGACAGACTGTCCTCTGGTCTTCTTCTTTTCTTTCTTTTGCTCTACATCAGCACTGGAGCTGCGACGTCGACCCCCACGCCGACCCCCACGCCGACCCCCACGCCGACCCCCACGTCGACCCCCACGTCGTTACAGATCTTTTGCCAGGTGGAACGCTCGTTGGTCGCCCGCAAGATGTCATCGGCCGTTGGCAGCCCGGTATCACGTAGTAGTGTTCGAATGTGGTTCATACGACGATGACCACCAGGTCCAAATGTTCCAGTCGGGTTGTAGAATACAGCGAGACGTACTGGTTGTTCGGTTCTGCGAGCACAATGACCAGCGAACCGCAGACGTCTTGAACGTATTGTTGACTGACGGGTGGAATGGAAACATAAGTGGACATTGGTCGAGTGAGAGAGAAATGAGACGTTCGGGGCCTTCTGCAGCAGCCGTGTGCATGTATCGTTTAAAGAACGTTCTTGAGCAGCCGTCAACGACCAGCGTTTTGATCCCTACAGGAGAACGGCGTTCAGCTGTTTTCGAGTTGACCCTCGATGTACTTGTGTTGGCTTACAGTGTACTGCTGAGCGAGAACTTTGATGCTGCATGCGTTGCGTTTGTTCGATATCGTCTGTGAGACGCCTTCGTGGTCGCGAGGTGAGCACATCCTGATTTCACTGCCTCGTCTTGCCAAGGAACTCCTCTGGTCTTGGTTCAGATGTCTCCTCAGGATGTTGTTACCGGAGCAGTTTGAGGCATCTTCTGCTCACGTTGAAGCAGAACTTCTGAAGTTTAGATCCCTCATGATTCCAATGTTCCAGCACCAGTCCAGTTCTGGTTCTGTTTGTTGTCAGAAGTGAGACTGGCTGTGACGATCCTCTTTCTGTCGTGGTGAATCAGCTCAGCTCTCCCACTCTCACCTCTGACACCAACAGCAAAGCTGGATCCAGATGATGCAGAGACGTTTCAGTTCTTGATGTCCTCTGGGTAGCATTTCTGTGGACTTATGAGTCCAACGTTTGACAGCGTGAACAGATGTTAAAACTTTTTGTGAGCTCTTTTTTCCCAAAGAAAATGGCAGAATTATTTGTAGATTATCAAAAAGAGAAATAATGCCTTGGGCAGGACCAAGGATGGAATCTGGAGGTACTCCACAGGGGAGAGAAGGCCCGGAGGAGCAGGCCTCACCAATCCTAACAGAAAGAACTTCTAACTGTTATATAACCTAAACCAGTCAAGTGTGGTGCCACAAATGCTGACATGATGTTCTAGCCATGACAGGAGCACCAGAACAGGCTGTTTGGCATCCATGCTCACCGTGATGCTATTGTGGACCTTTAGCAGGGAAGACTCTGCTGAGATCTAAAACCTGACGGAAACTTCTCTAAAGTAATAGTCCAAAAAAGACCATAATTGATTAAAACCAACAGTTTTCTATACAACATATACACTGCTCACAAAAATGAAAGGAGCACTTTAAAGAAACACATTAGATCCATCAGATCTCAACATGAAGTTGGATATCTCTACAAATAACAACAGGTCAGTGTCTTAGGAACAAAAGAATGAGGAAACCCTCTGGAGGTCATTCTGTAGGGCACGAGCAGTGCTCAGCCTGTTCCTCCTTGCACAAAGGAGCAGGTATGGGTCCTGCTGAGGGGTTGAGGACCTTCTACGGCCCTGTCCAGCTCTCCCAGAATAACCAGCAGTCTCCTGAAATCTCCTCCATGTTCTGGAGATTGTGCTGGGAGACACATGAAACCTTCTTGCTGCAGCACGTGTGGATGTTCCATCCTGGAGAAGTTGGACAACCTGTGCAGCTTCTGTAGGGTTAAGGAATCTCCTCATACTGCCAGTAGAGAGAATTACACAAGACAAAATCAGCAGGAGTGGAAAACCAGCCAAAAAAGATCAAGAGGAGAAACTTGAAATGACCTCCACATGGAACACCAGTCCTGTTTGGAGGGTTTTCTAATTGTTGCCACTGAAGTGCACCTGTTGTTAATTCATGAACACCAATACAGCTGGAATTGATGAACGAGGCCCTCAGCTGCTGAACCAACAAGAACATTATCAGACAGGTTTATTCAATTCATGTCAGGAACGATAAAAAATGTCTTCCTTTCATTTTTGTGAGCAGTGTATATATAGATATATATATACATATACAAACAGACAAATTTTAAACAGGTTGAAAATAAGATCAGACAGAAATGTCAAGATGATGTTTTTCAAGAAGAGGCTCGACCACAGCACGTTATAAAGCAGATGGAACAGTAGAGCTGAAGGAGGTGTTGATGAAACTCTAAAGCTCAGGTCCTACACAATCAGAATCTTCATTTAGAATTTTAGCAGGAATCACATCCAGTTGGTTGGTTTGAATGATTCGACATGTTTGACAGCTGATGGGGTTTTATTACTGAAGCATGAACATGAAGTGGGACATTGGTGTGGCTTGTTTGGGTCCTTTGTTGAACAGTCTATAAGTTATAGAGCTCTAGAGAGACATCGCCATTTCAAACGTCACTTCCTTCTGTCTGTGTCCAGTTTGAGAGGGGGAAATTAAAATAAAACTTTTTATATTTGTTTCGATGAAAATAATAAAAACATTGTAAGCCCGTGAAGCTGGAGCAGTTCCTCCCTGTCTGCCAGGGAGAAGGAAGTATCAGGAATATTTCATTGAATTGATTTTTTTCTTCAAACATATATCAATACCATCCCACTAGAACCGTTGAGGATATGCTAAATAATGTAAAGCAGCAGCTGACCTTCAGTCCTTTAGTGGAATCTGCTGCTGTTCTGTCAGCACAGATGCAGCGAGATGTTCAGGAGCCGTTCTCATTTCACGCTCACAGAAACTCTTTATGTGCTGTTTGACCCACTTTTTAGATCTGGAGATAGACGCTAATTAGCAGGAGACCGAGAGTCTAAAAAAGCATGAACATAAAAGTGAGTCGCAGCTTGAAGGTTGTTCTGACCAAGTATCAGGTAAAGATGCACTTTCAGCCACTGAGTTTCAACTTGATAAAACTGCAAATTCTGATCATACAATAATATTGATCACTTTTGAATAAGAAAGTAGAATCCGTTCTTTAACAATGGATTTGTTTTAATTAATAAATCTAACTTTGTATTTTATTGCCACATTATTCTATTTCAGTGTTTTTAAATTTTGACATAAAATAATGTATCATTATTTTGTGTTTTTTTTTAGTTTGATTAAATAAGCCTCATTTAATGATAATAACTGAAAAAAAAACATCTGAAAAGCCCCCCCACAAACATTCACCTCGCCAAATCTGCCCCCTGCATGAAGAACAGACGGCTGGCTTTTACAGGAAGCCTTAACGGGTTTCTAACATTTGAACTTAGCAGACCACGAACATCTGACTGAAATGACAATCCTTTGGAAGACAATTTGGTTTGTGAAAGATTAACATTTTTGTAACATTTTGTAACAGTGACATTTTTGTAATTAAAATGATTAAAATTAATTACAATTATTTTGAAAAGATAGTTGAATGAAGGAATCACATCCGGACAAACTTGATTTTTCCCATCAGTTCTGTAACTTCCATGATTGTCCTCACCAGTAACTATAAGACGTTCTTCTCTACCGTTTTGTGGAAGTGTGTCTTCTGTGTGTCGTGTCTAACTTTTACACTCTTCACTTCTCCCAGTAGACTCGTGCTGAAAAGCCTCCACTGACAAGCAGAGTAATTGTGATGATGAGTGCGCCTCAGTTGGATTACTCCAGTTTTTGTTTTTGCTCCTGTCAACATTGGTTAAGCAGCTTGTCTGTTCTCGCCCTTCAGCCGGGCGTGTTGGATGGAGCCGGTCTCCTCTGCCTCGGAGACCAGAGCTATTGTGTAACAAAGGCGGCAGCCATTGAGCTTTTTCTGGGTTTTAAAGAGATTGTTCAGAAAATGTCATCAGCTCGCTCGGACTCAGAGATGTTTCTAAACATCCTGTCAGTGAGAATATCAGGATCCCGATCCCGACTGGAGGAACACCAACATCCTTTTTGTCCAAAGAAAGAAAACTGATTCCAGTCAGAACATGGAAACTGAACATACATCTCCACCCTTCTGGAGAAAACCTAGAAAGAAAGGAGGTTAGAAGATACAGCGGGACAGTCAAGGATCTGTCAGTCAGCGAGCTGAGTGTGGTCAGAAATGTTTCTCATACCTTCAACTGCCAGTCAGAACATAAAGAATCCAGGAAACCTCATTGTTTAATTTATAAAGATTTTATTGTTTTATGAAGCAGAAAATAACTTAAGTTCCTCAATCCTATTAATTATAGGATCAGAGGTCAAAGGTCTTCAGCAGGTTTGGTCCATTCTTCATGTAGATCTCCTCCAGAGTTGTTTCTAGAAAACAGACTTTCAACTTCCTCCACTGATTCTCTGCTGGACTGAAGTCCACAGACTGACAGAACACTCCAGAACCTTGAAATGTCGTACATGTAGACAGTCCTTGGTGTTTTATCTTCAGTGATCTCCCTGATGGAAGTCATCCTGTTCCAGCTCTCTTCAGGTCATTGACCTGTTCCCCACCAGGTGAGATCTGTCATGGAGCTCCAGGTGGAGGGATGGTTGGTGATCCTCTTACTGTAGATGGCTTCATCCCAGTCTGGTGCAAGTCTTGTTCCTGGTGTCCTTTGACAGCTCTTTGTTCTTGGTCATTGGTGGATAGGTTACAGTGGAACTGTTTGGGTGTGGACAGGAGTCTTCAATGCAGATAACCAGTTCAAACAGGAGGTGTAACTAGTAAAGACAGGAGAGCTTCTTGAAGGAACTGAGTCCTGTTTGTTTATTTTCTGCTGCATTTTCTAAACGTATTCATTCTAATCAAGAAGTCATCTCCTGGAGTCTCTGTTCATGCCGTCTCTTGACATGTGCCGTGTTTTTTAAGATGAAAATCTCAGACCAAACTGCTTATTAAGTGGAACAACAAAATCAGTGAATGATAAAAAATGTTCGCCTTCATTCATCCAGAATCTAGTCACCTTATTAGCCCCGCCCACAACACCTTACCTCTCCAGACTAGAATCAATCGTTCACCCAAGTCTTGATTTTTTTCAGTAGGTCACCAAGGGATCATGTGATTTGACAACAACTCCTCAACAAGTCCAGATGAGAGTCTCAGCATTGTTCAGTTTGGGAGTGTGCATTCACACCGGGAAGTTGGTCAGACTGGCTCTTCTGATGGCCATCTTGGTTCTGAAGGTGTGAAGCTTCACCTGCAGAACCAACCAAGAGAACTCTGGTCCTCTGGAGAATCAGGCTCTCTGTTCTATTGCAGATGAATTCTGATGTGCTTCATTTCAGTGTGAATGCAAGCAGACTTTGTACAATAAGGACGAATGAAAAGAAGAGATCCCAGACTAAAGTCAAACTTTCACAGCCATAAAGCTGATTCTAAAAAGAGGTTTGAGTGAATTTTCTTTGATTCTTGTGAAAATGAAGTCCTGAAATGAGCCGTTTTCTGAAGCTACGATCTCCCAAAGACTTCTGAATGCTGCCTGTGATCAATCACATTGATCCAGAATGTTTGTACCGCAGGTGCATGAAGCAGCGTGCATGCGCAGCCGTGAACAGGACCTCCTGCAGCGTGCATGCGCATTGTTATGTTTCACAGAGGATTAGAGAGAAACAGCAGCGAATGGAGGCAAGATCCAGAAACCAGAGAGTTGAGTTCAGGTTTGACCCGAGAGCCCCCCCCCCCAACACACACACAGACACACACAGACACACCATCTGCTGCGCATGCGCGACTTCTCCCCCAGCAACAGTGAGTGGCGGGACATATGTCTGTGTGTCAATATGTATATATGGGAACATATATTACAGAAACGGGGGGAGGGTGGGGGGTGCAGGTGAGGCTGATTGTGGAGCGCGCGTGCGCATGAGATCTCAAATCCAGGCTGCAGAAGCGCAGCTTGGATTTTCAGTGAGTCGTAGGAGGCGAAGCTCCGGAAGCCTGCGCGGGATTCTGCGTGTTTTCATGACACCTGTCCTCGTGTCTTCCATTCCGGAGCTTTCGCGGGTTCTGAAAACTATCGACTGAGAATTTGGACGGAATTTCGGGCGTCGGAACGGACAGAAAATCTGGTCTCACCTGGTGAAAACGTCGTTCCCGACTGACAGCAGGGCCAGACCGGAGAGCAGGAAAGTTCGGATCTCCATCCCTCAACCGACTGGTTGACGTTTGAAACCCAAACGAGAGTTCTGGTTCGGTGGATTCTCAGTGCGCTCTTCGCGGGATCCAGCGCTGCGGGGGGGAAGTAGAGTGCGGGGCTGGTGCTGAAGCTGAGAGCAATGCTGACCCCATGATGACACGCGCACGTCCTCCGTGTTCCGGAGCGAAAGAGGGTCAGCCTGACCCAGGAGTGGGAGGAGAAACTGTGTGTCCCTGTGCGTAAACGGAACGATCCTTTCAGCAGCCGCAGCCCGTTATGGGAGGAAGTGAGGAGGGAGAGAGAGAGGGAGGAGAGAGAAAGGGGGAGTGGAGGAGGGAGAGAGAGAGAGAGGAGGGACAGAGAGGGATGGTGGAGAGAGAGAGAGGGATGAAGGAGAGAGAGAGAGGGATGGAGGAGAGAGAGAGAGGGATGGAGGAGAGAGAGAGAGAGGGATGGAGGAGAGAGAGAGAGGGATGGAGGAGAGAGAGAGGGATGGAGGAGAGAGAGAGAGAGGAATGAAGGAGAGAGAGAGGGGGATGGAGGAGAGAGAGAGGGATGGAGGAGAGAGAGAGGAATGAAGAAGAGAGAGGGATGGAGGAGAGAGAGAGAGGGATGAAGGAGAGAGAGAGAGGGATGGAGGAGAGAGAGAGGAATGAAGGAGAGAGAGGGAGGGATGGAGGAGAGAGAGAGAGGGATGGAGGAGAGAGAGAGAGAGGAATGAAGGAGAGAGAGAGGGGGATGGAGGAGAGAGAGAGGGATGGAGGAGAGAGAGAGGAATGAAGAAGAGAGAGGGATGGAGGAGAGAGAGAGGGAGAGAGGGATGGTGCAGAGAGAAAGGGATGGTGGAGAGAGAGGGATGGAGGAGAGAGAGGGATGGAGGAGAGAGAGAGAGGGATGGAGGAGAGAGAGAGAGGGATGGAGGAGAGAGAGAGAGAGGAATGAAGGAGAGAGAGAGGGGGATGGAGGAGAGAGAGAGGGATGGAGGAGAGAGAGAGAGGGATGGAGGAGAGAGAGAGAGAGGATGAAAGAGAGAGAGAGAGGGATGGAGGAGAGAGAGAGGAATGAAGGAGAGAGAGGGAGGGATGGAGGAGAGAGAGAGAGGGATGGAGGAGAGAGAGAGAGAGGAATGAAGGAGAGAGAGAGGGGGATGGAGGAGAGAGAGAGGAATGAAGAAGAGAGAGGGATGGAGGAGAGAGAGAGGGAGAGAGAGGGATGGTGCAGAGAGAAAGGGATGGTGGAGAGAGAGAGAGGGATGGAGGAGAGAGAGAGAGGAATGAAGGAGAGAGAGAGGGGGATGGAGGAGAGAGAGAGGGATGGAGGAGAGAGAGAGATGGAGGAGAGAGAGAGGGAGAGAGGGATGGTGCAGAGAGAGAGGGATGGTGGAGAGAGAGAGGGATGGAGGAGAGAGAGGGATGGAGAGAGAGAGATGGAGGAGAGAGAGAGATGGAGGAGAGAGAGAGAGGAATGAAGAAGAGAGAGGGATGGTGCAGAGAGAGAGGGATGGTGGAGAGAGAGGGATGGAGGAGAGAGAGAGAGGGATGGAGGAGAGAGAGAGAGGAATGAAGAAGAGAGAGGGATGGAGGAGAGAGAGAGGGAGAGAGGGGTGGAGGAGAGAGAGAGGAATGAAGGAGAGAGAGGGGTGGAGGAGAGAGAGAGGAATGAAGGAGAGAGAGGGATGGAGGAGAGAGAGAGAGGGATGGAGGAGAGAGAGAGAGGAATGAAGGAGAGAGAGAGAGGAATGAAGAAGAGAGAGGGAGGAATGAAGAAGAGAGAGGGATGGAGGAGAGAGAGGGATGGAGGAGAGAGAGAGAGGAATGAAGAAGAGAGAGGGATGGAGGAGAGAGAGAGAGGGATGGAGGAGAGAGAGAGAGGAATGAAGGAGAGAGAGAGAGGAATGAAGAAGAGAGAGGGATGGAGGAGAGAGAGGGATGGAGGAGAGAGAGGGATGGAGGAGAGAGAGGGATGGAGGAGAGAGAGAGAGGAATGAAGAAGAGAGAGGGATGAAGGAGAGAGAGAGAGGATGGAGGAGAGAGAGAGAGAGAGAGGGGTGGAGGAGAGAGAGAGGGATGGAGGAGAGAGAGGGATGGAGGAGAGAGAAAGGGGGAGTGGAGGAGGGAGAGAGAGGGATGGTGCAGAGAGAGAGAGGGATGGTGGAGAGAGAGAGAGGAATGAAGGAGAGAGAGGGAGAGAGGGATGAAGGAGAGAGAGAAAGGGATGAAGGAGAGAGAGAGGGAGAGAGGGATGGTAGAGAGAGAGAGAGGAATGAAGGAGAGAGAGAGAGGGATGGAGGAGAGAGAGAGAGGAATGAAGAAGAGAGAGGGATGGAGGAGAGAGAGAGGGAGAGAGGGGTGGAGGGAAGAGAGAGGAATGAAGAAGAGAGAGAGAGGGATGGAGGAGAGAGAGAGGGAGAGAGGGGTGGAGGAGAGAGAGAGGGATGAAGGAGAGAGAGAGGGAAAAGAGAGAAAGGGGGAGTGGAGGAGGGAGAGAGAGAGAGAGAGAGGAGGGACAGAGAGGGATGGTGGAGAGAGAGAGGGGGGGGTGGAGGAGGGGGTGTCACTGATCAGTCGTTTGTCTAACTAGCTCTCGAACTTCAGCGTCAGGCGGGCGCCTGGGGGCCGTGAGACTTTATTTTCTTCCAGAACATTCCCTGCTGCATCCAGACCCTCCTTCCCTCCGTGGTTCTGGTCACCGCTCTCATGTTGGTCCTTCACTCCGGACTCTTATGTAATTCTGCTTCAAAGCTCATGCAGATCAGAGTCTATTTCTGACATGAAGTCTTCAAACTCTGATCAAAGAGCAGATTTATGGCGGTCTCTGCTTTGCAAAGATTAAGCATAAATGCTCCAGAGAGACTCCAGCATGGCTGCTGCAGATCTTTTTCCTCTCAGAGGATGACTTCCATCTGCCTCTTCCATGTCGACCTTCAAACCTGCAAAGAGACTGAAAAATGAAAACAACACTCATATTTTTAAGAAAAGTGAAACCCTGCTGCTTAGTGCTGTCCTCGGTATGTTGATGTTGGAAATGGGGTCAGCTGGACCCCACAAGACGGCCCGCAGAACTTTGGTTTTCAATGAGTTTTGATTTTCACTGGTTCCTGTGGCAGACATGAAATTCTGTCCACATCATCCTCATTTGTCATGGGATGGATAACACGTCAATGTAAATCTTGGGTCATCTGGACCCCATAAGATGGTACAAGGGTTAAAAAGATCAGAAGAATAAAAAGAGGAGCTCACACTTCTACAGTACCTTTACCTTCTTGAAGCCCAGAGCACCTCCCAGTCCTTTTCACTCCAACTGAACCCTCGTCTGGCTCCTCAACACCAGGCAGATGAGACGGAAATCCACAAAAAGCACAGAGGAATGTGCGGTTGGTGTTGTGTTGCTGTTGTGAGTTAAACACAAACACTGGTCAAGTTAAACGTCTCCTCAATGGGTGTCGCTGTTCTAGTGGGGATTCTGGGTTTCATCATGATGTCACACGGTCAGGCCGGCGAGCTTCAATGTTTTACCAGAAGCTTCATCTGTCCACCTTCTAGATGGTTTTGCTGGCCCTCCTTCACCCGTCCTCCACCGCTCAACCCTCTGAGGGGGACTGGCCCTCAAGCACCATCAGCATCTCAGGTTCATTCATCCACAATCTGCACTCACGCCACCATGAAGACCACGTCTGCCTTTTGTTCAGGAACCAAATCTGCTGAGAAGTTCAGAGCTGTGAGCGGGTGGCCTGTTTTTTTCATTTATATTTTCTTTGTCTTGCATTCATAAAGTTGTGTGAATAAAGTAATCGAAAGGGAAATCTGCTTTGATTTTCTGCTTTACCATTGAGGACGTTTCTGTATTTATTATAGCAAACAATTTTCTAATAAGATGCACAAATATGCAGTGGAGCGCGCAGCTATGCTGAGATTTTAGTTCAGTTCAGATTGCCTCTTGTGCGGCGGCTGTGGAGCAGCAGTCGAGTAAACGACCACTGATTGGATGATTGGTTCCTGCCTCACATCCAGTGTGCCGAAATGTCATTGAGCAAGACTGAACGGCAACTGGTTCCTGTTGGTTCCAGGTTGGCAGCAGTGAGCGTGACACAAATACCTGTGTGTAGATTACATTCTACACTATAGTGTTCTATGTAATCCTCAGTGTTCTATGTAATCTATAGTTTTTTTGTGGGTTATTGGTTTGAAGTCCTCTAATCTACGTTCTGTTGATCTACGTTCTGATGAACTACGTTCTGATGGTCTATGTTCTGATAATCTATGTTCTGATAATCTATGTACTGATTATCTACATTCTGATTATCTATGTAGTGATGATCTAAGTACTGAGGATTTACGTTCTAATGATCTACATTCTGATGATCTACGTTCTAATGGTCTATATTCTGATGATCTACGTTCTGATGGTCTACGTTCTGATGATCTACGTTCTGATGCTCCTTGTTTGGTCTTTGATTCGAGGATTCCGTTTCCTCAGGAGTTCTCTGTCGGCCTCTGTCCTTCACTCTCCAGTAGCTGGGATAGGCTCCAGCAGCGCTGTGACCCTGTTGGGTTTGGAAATAGACTAGTTTTTAAAATTAGATTATTTAAAGCCAGAATCATAAAGATGAAGAACTCATAAACTGTGTTGGGCTATCAGGAGAAAGTGAATGAGTGTTGGTGTTATGGATGATGTGGAGCGTGAAGGCAGATCTCCTCCTCCTCCTCCTCCTCCCTCCTCCTCCTCCTCCTCCTCCTCCTCCTCCTCCTCTTTATCCCACACGTCAATGCTAGCTTGATCCCAGCTCCTCATGCGTGTCAGTGGATGTCGTCCTGCAGAACCTACAGTTCAGAGAACAATAAACTGAATTCTTCTCAGTTGGATCTTTTACCCGTTCATTGTCTTTTTAGTTGTTTTCAACAAGTTTTTGACAAAATACTCGAGTAAATATCCAGTAAAAACTAGAATGAACTGTTGTTTCAGAGGTGTATGTTACTGTTTTAAAACCCACGACTCTCTTCATGAACACCCCCCCCACACACACACACACACACCCCCACATACACACTTTTCATAAAATTGTGACTATTGACTGTATATGAGAACTGGACTTTGTGGCCCCTCATTCTGATCCTGATGGTGGAAGTAAACCATGTTCCAGTGGGGGGGTCACTGGTTCGGAATCGTTTCCATGTCTCAAGAACATTTCTTGATTCCGTTTTTTTTCACATATTGATGTGAAGAATACGAAGCCGGAACATTCTGCTGTTATTTCATGAATATTCATGTCCACACTGCTGACCTGCAGCGTTCAGACTGGAGGAGCAGCGGCTCTTCATGTGCAGAGAGAGCAGCGTGAACTGGGAGCACACTGGGCTTCTTCATGAACGCCCCCAGATTTTCTAAAAATGGCTCCCCCCGCCCACCGGTGTAGGAGCCTCGTGCCAGAGTGGGCTCTGCTGCAGCTTCTGCTGCAGCTTCTGCTGCAGCTTCTGCTGGCGGCGAGCGGCCCGTCCTGGTGGACGTGGACAGACGCCGCCGCTCTGCTGCCTGCAGCCACAGAGCAAAGAGACCCCTCCTGATGTGAGAACATTCGGCTTCTTGATTTGAGTTGATTTGTTGAGGTTTCCATTAGATTCCTGATATTGAACAGAAATCATCATCTAGTTGTTTGGTGATTTCATCCTCTGGATTTCTGTTCATGAAATACATCAAACCTGTTCCAGTCTTTTGATTGACATCAGAATAGGAGCGTTCATTCTGAAGCCGAGAAGCAGAAACTTCTTCTGGTTTGGTTTGGAGTTCTGTGGCCTGCAGAGATGATCCTGAACCGTTTGATGGATGAACTTCTTTCTGGTTTGTCGAACATCAGCTCAGCTTTAGAGCTGCAGTTTGCTTAAAACGGGTTCTGACCTCTGACCTCTGTGCTGTCTTCTGCTCTGCAGGTTAACGGGAACTCCTACATAAAAAGAGAGTCGTGTTTCATTTGTAGCGTTGGCAGGATGACAGAAGCTGCTCTCTGAAACAGAATTATAAACAGAAGAAGTGATTCCCAGCAGAATCCAGAGGGAATGTCAGGAATGTATAATATAGAGCAGCCCTATAGAGGCGGGCCTTCAGCGTCCTCATGGCGCTCCTCTGGCCTCATTTGCAGCATCTGAAGGTTTTTCTTCTGCCTCGCTCAGCAGGAAATCCCAGGCGAGCTGCTCCATTTCCTTCACACACGCCACCTGTGAAAAACAGAAACTGGATAAAGAGCAGAGGGACTTTCATGAGGTCCAAAGCACCTGAGACAGACCCCCCCACCCACCTCCAGCATCACAGAAACCTTAGCTCATGTCACATCTGACATGTCTTCTGTGAAGGACTTGTGAGGAACGGTGCAGGCGTGTCCACGTCATGGATCCAGAACTCAAGACTTCTGTTGTCACCAAGAAACCTGAACTCCCACTCAGACATTTCTGTTTTTGGATCGGGCCTGAGCAGCTTAGAGAGCCGGAGTGTTTCTGACTTCACGTTCTCTGGAGGAACCAGCAGAAAACCAGGACAACAATTATCCAGAGGAGAGAAGAAACTTTTCCTGGAACTAAAGCCCTGGACCTTGAAGGAGAACCAGCAGAAACAGGATCCTCTGGCTGAACATCTCCCCACAAAAACTGCAGCAGCTACACTTCATCAAAGTATTCAACCAAGCCTCCACTAGACAAACTGATGTGAGAATGTATGCATCTGATGAAAGTCTCTCCTGTTTCCATTTGTGTCTCTTTTTACTTAACTTTCATTTGTGTTTCAGCTTTGACACCCCCCTCCCCCCCCCCCCCCCACACACACACACAGACATCTACGCCTTTTGATGTATTCGGCATAGATCTTTAGCATCACCAGAGTTTATACTAGAACTGTTCGTTGACCGTCTAACACCGGAGCTCCAGTGTTTATGTTGTTTGATTTACTGTAACTTTTCAACTGTGAACTCGATCAACGTCATTCCAGCAGATCCTTAAGGAGAGAGGTGACGCGAAAAGAGACGTTGAGAATGACAGCATGTTGAATGCCCCCCCCCCCCCCCCCCCATGAAAATCATGCTTTTAACATGTATGTGTGGCATTTTTCTTCTGAA